>CM041036.1:2096916-2572176 GCA_023078785.2 Hyles euphorbiae
ATATGGACTCATAGCCTGTTGACCAATAACAACGAGCCATATATCATTCGAAAGCTCTCTTTATTTTCAATAACTTCTTCTTTGTCAAGAAATCCCGATTCGCTGTATGAAAAGAAGTATATCGACAGAAAGATATCGCGATGCTCATATGTATGGACTCAAGCCTATCGACCAATAACGACAAGCCATATATCAATGGAAAGGTCTTTTCGGGTGCTACAACTTCTTCTATGGCAACAAAATCGAATTCGCTGTATTTTAGAAAATATAGCTACATAAAGACTGTAGGAAAATCACGCGAAAGAGCCTCGCCATAGTGAGCAATAACAACAAGCGATGCATCATTAGAAAGGTGTTCTGAAATACTATAATTTCTTCTACGGCGGCCAGTATCAAAATCTCTGCGTGAGAATGAAAATATGCATATGGAGTCATAGGCCTGTTGACCAATAACGACAAGCGATATGTCATTCAAAAGCTCTCACTTCGATCCCACACGGGATTTGAACCACAGGCCTCCGCTTTGCAATCATACCATAGTAGAACTACGCCACCGAAGCAGTTCATACCTACTTAGTATCTACATATTAATTGTTTTTCTATTTTAAACAGTATTTTTTTTCTAAGAGCCCTCCGGATCTATTATTAAGAACGTTGACAATAATTATTGACGTCACTGGCAAATGAACACTTATCAGTACAAAAATATCTTACTTAGAGGTAATTACTCTAAGCTTACTTATTAAACATAAATGTCATGCAAAATTCTCCTTGGACAACTTCTAACCAATACCTGGATTGAATTTATCGTATTTCATCTTATCACAAAACTTAAACTAGACTCATTACACGCACATAACAGTGTACATTAATGTTATGTAGTACGCATGGTTTGTTATTATTACTCACTATGGCGAGGCGCTTTCGCGTGATTTTCCTACAGTCTTTATGTAGCTATATTTTCTAAAATACAGCGAATTCGATTTTGTTGCCATAGAATAAGTTGTAGCACCCGAAAAGACCTTTCCATTGATATATGGCTTGTCGTTATTGGTCGATAGGCTTGAGTCCATACATATGAGCATCGCGATATCTTTCTGTCGATATACTTCTTTTCATACAGCGAATCGGGATTTCTTGACAAAGAAGAAGTAATTGAAAATAAAGAGAGGCTTTCGAATGATATATGGCTCGTTGTTATTGGTCAACAGGCTATGAGTCCATATACATATTTTCATCCTTGCGTTACCTTTACGCAGCAGTATTTTTTTCCACGCAGAGATTTGATACTGGCCACCGTAGAAGAAGTTATAGTAATAACTTCTTCTACGGTGGCCAGTATCAAATCTCTGCGTGGAAAAAAATACTGCTGCGTAAAGGTAACGCAAGGATGAAAATATGTATATATGAAATACTATATGAAATACTTTTCAGAAGACCTTTCTAATGAAGCACCGCTTGTTGTTATTGCTCACTATGGCGAGGCCCTGTCGCGTGATTTTCCTGCAGTCTTTAAGTAGCTATATTTTCTAAAATACAGCGATTTCGGTTTTGTTGCCATAGAAAAAGTTGTAGCACCTGAAAAGGCCTTTCTATTGACATATCGTTTGTCGTTATTGGTCGATAGGCTGGAGTCCATACATGTTTGCCCCTTCTCCTTTGTAAATTCATTTCGGTGCGAAAATCGAACCCGCGGCCTTTCGCTTCATAGCCGGCGTCTAACCAACTGTGCCACAGAGGCCAGGGTTGTATTGATTGGACGTCTCGGATTTGATAGTAATATAATCAGAAATAACCTTGTAGCGTCTAAAAATGACGAAACAAGATGCATAATTAATTCATTTTTTTGTGTAGTGAGGATGAAGCGTTTTTAAAGATGGCATTTATTTATTATTTAAATATTCAAAACCTGTCCAAGATTGCATTGAAAACTTTGCGGAATGTCTGTGTACCTAACGAACATTCTTATCTATCTACTAGTTAATCGCGGTGGTTACATTACTTAAATAAGTAATTATTAATCAATCGAATAGTCGCATTAAGTTAATTTCACCCACTCTTTATCCTTAACGGTAGCAATTTCAAGTGTTTATTTACATTGTCGGAGTTATCATGCACTAATTCCCAGTATAAATACACAGCTTGTGAGATAAGTGCCTCGGAGCGGCGCGGCGCGGCGCCGGGACGTGCCCTGCGCTTAAAAATATCATTGCGAAATGGAATAAATATTCTAGAAGACTAAATGCAATTGTATATTTTCTGGGCTCATGTTCTTAATTACCCAAGCAAATAATTGTATTATACATATATATCACAATGCACCAATAAAATCTACATTGTCTTCTCTTTTACTCTAATCTTGCTCCATAGATTTCCTTATCCCCCATAGATAGCCTTATTCCTCCCTAGCCTTGGTTTTATGAGGCCCACATTAAGGCCCAACTGCCGGATACGCTCCCAACATTGCAAGTGATCATGGAGCACCCTACTCAGCTTTTTTTAATTAATAAAAACTTTTTTTAGTGCAATTAATGGCGAGACAACTATGTCATTCGCCTGATGGTTAGCGATTCAGTCGCTCATAAACAGTATCAAAACTAAAAGCATGCATTGTAAATACAAATTATAAAGCATTGTATGGCATCCCACTGCGCTCGTCATCCTTAGACCTAAGATGTCAAATCTCAATGTCCAGTATTTAATCTGGCTGCCATGTCCTTCGACCGGAACACAATAGTAAATTTACACTGCTGTTTGGCGGGAAAAAGTAGACATTACGGTGGTTCTTACCCAGGCGGCCTTTCATATATGATAGATCTGATATAGAAGTTGTTAATATTGATAGACAGGCCATTTAAACTGCCACAAATTCTTCACTTCTAAACTAGATATAGAACTAGATCTCATAGTTAAACCAGTCACCTGCGACATTTATTAGGTCGCTTATAATACCGTACGAACCACGCGTGCTAGCTCGCGAAGACATAGCTTGATGGTCCAAACTATCTTGGCACAAAACAAAAGGTTCGCAAATTATTTTTTGTGCCGTACCATCAATCCTTGGAATTGTTTGCCGTCAAGCGCGTTCCCTCCTTCCTATAATCCTGGGTCCTTCCGCCGTAGTGGAAAGAGGCATCTTAGCAGGCCTGCATTATTGTATCGAATGACATAGGACTGCTGTCTGATGCCATTTTATACTCTGCCTGGACGGCATTTGCGCTTACCATCAGGTGCAGTGCTGTCATTATGCCGCCGGGACAGTATAAAAAAAAGAGAAACATTATCAAACCTACGACGTGCAAATTCTTCATTCTTTTTTAATTAGAATTTATTTTTATGTTTTTTTTTTACATCTGTATATCGTCGTTTTGTTTGCTAGTTTTTTTTTTCTTTCTTTCTCTCTGAATATCTTCTTCGTGTATCGTATTCGTAATCTGCAATATCAGGGATGAAAAGAATGCCTTCGTCAAAGGTCGTTATCGCAATCTGAATCGGGATTAAATGACACTTGAACACGCCACTGATACAACCCGTGGAAGCGAAAAAAACTAACTAGCTCTCTTGAATACTGGAGCATACTTTTAAAGAGCTGGAATTTTTATTTTTATTGCAGTTGGTACGCTGACCGGTCTAACGATATTGAATAGACTGAAAAGAGTTTATTTATTGCATGGTGTTTTTTTTGTTAGTATTGCTACTTCGTCGTGCACCTTATAATCAAAGGAAAACTGCTACGAATTTCTCATCATGAAATGAATTTTCATTTTCTTTTTCCATAAAAATTGCACTGTTAGCACAATTTCCGATGCGTTTATGCATTGTAATAAACTTTTTGATGCAATAAAAAACTTCTGAAGTGGTAGATACGTTTTTGAAAAAAAAAATTAAATATGTCTAAATTGACCTTTTGTTTTAGTGTATTAACTACGTTGCCATTAATTAATATATTTAGTATAACGTCAACAGTTGAAAAAAACGAAATTATACCAACTTATTTCGTACCCACAGTGTACTTAAATACATGGGTAGGAACTAAATGTACATTAAACATTGACTGAATTCAATTGTCGACATCGGCATTGATTTCCATTTAAAAATAATAAACTGAGTTTATCTCCACCATATCAAGAAATCCAAACTTTCATTTTCTTACCCTGCTTGATACATGCAACACTGAAATATAAGCCATGACATAAAAACAAGTATGTTTTTGAGACAAACTCATTATGTATTTTATTCACAGAGCGCCACATCAATCTACATGGAATCAATGCAAATTCTAGAGCAGTGTCGCAAGAGTAAAGGTGTTCTAGGCGGCGTCATTCTTTATAACAATAAGTAAGTAGCATCTCTATATTATTTTCAAATATCGATATCAGTGAAAGTATATGTACATACACGTGAATGTAATTTAATTTGTAGTCTTATCTCTGTCATTTTGTATTATTAAGTATGTAGTAAATCATTATCAGTTAATTCCTATACTCAATACATTTTATTCTAAGTTTGTGTGATAATATTAATTATATACTCTGCATCAGACGTCCATTTTTATTTTACACAACCGGAACATACCCAAACATGGTTAATATAAAAATAAATGAAGAAAATTTTTAAAAATGTCTGGTCGCGGATGTTTTCACTCAGCTTATGCTATGATGAGGTGGTTTAACCACAATACAATGCTGATTTTAACATCATTTTTATAGTTTTTAATTTATTTTCTTTCACAATATGGTTATATTTCATCAACAGAATAATATCAACGCAACTACCGCCTGGTCTTACTTCGTACCTGACAGTGGTAGATCCGTACAGAATAAAATCCCCAGCCGAGACGTTAGAAACGGAGACTCCACTGCCGCTCGGAGCTCAACTGCTAGTCGTGTATGTCGGTAAAAAAATGTACGACAGCCTCAAGAAACAAACAGAGAAACTGCAGGACTTCCACCAGAACGGAGAGGAGATGATAGCTAAATTTAAAAAGGTAAGTCTAAATAATGGTATGGTAGTTGTGAGATGTATACCATTTTTTTAAATAGCCTATGATGTGTCCCACATCTGGGTAAAGGCCTTTCCTTTGTTACTCCACTTGACCCTGTCCTCGGCGACCTCTTGTTATTTTATTATTTATACCAATACATATACAGGGTATATCAAGACTGCTACCGAAAACGAAGCCGGGTGGTAGTTTAAGCTACTTAAGACACAATGCAACAGAAAAAGTTGCAAAAAAAGCGACAATTTTTTTTTGTTATTTTTTTCCTATGACCATATTTGGGTGGTAAATGCATTTTTGTCTAAAATAATAGTGTATACCCTTTTATTTATAAATAATCTAAGGTATAAAAGAGTTTAAATTATTATTTTAGCAAAAGCCCTCGATTTACCACCCAAAAATGACGATATTTAAAAAATCATAAAAAATAACTGTCGCGTTTTTTTGCGAAATTTTTAGTTGCACTGTGTTTGTAGTCACTAAAACTACCACCCGGCTTCGTTTTCGGTAGCAGTCTTGAGATACCCGGTATACATACATGTTTTATATAATAATAGTTTAAAATTCGTGGTCATTTACAGCTGGATTCTCTGGCTGTAAAAGTCTTTATCGGAGGTTACTTATGTCTTTACTCCATTGATTTGTCACTCTCTCACTCCGTACTGATAATGAATAAAAAAAAACAATATTGCTGCCCGACCCGGGATTCGAACCCGAGACCTCTGCTTTGTAATCGTTCAATAGAACATATACGCCACCAAGGTTGTCGTGTCTACCAATCTCATTTAATAAGTAGTCTATAATTTAAATATATTCAGATATATATCAGACAAGCAAGAGTTATAATTTTAGATGTATAATTTAATATTTTACATTATTATTAAAACCATTCTTTATATCCAATCACAGAATCAAGAAGCCGAAAGAGAAAAACAGCGCGAGTTCCCACAAACAGGCATGAAGCGAGACAAATCCCTGCTCTTTACCGCCGTCCCCGAAGAAGACCACACCATGATCTCACCGCCCAATAGAGAGGAACAACCAGTGACCAATGAAGTACGCAAACCACCAAGCATGCCCGACGTTGTTCCCTTTACCAACAAGCCCAGACAGAGGCCAAACAAACTGTCACTAAGCTTCAAAAACCAAAAGTCACTCGACGAAGACGCGCGAGAAAACGAAAAGATATTCACAGGACAGACTAGCGTTTGCTCAACTCCAATGGTAGAGTACAAACGATTGCACGGAAACATGCTGTCCATCTGCCAAAACCCAGACTCACAAGGCCAAGAGAAACCCGTCGAACCTGACGTACTCAAAAACGTCGAAAATTGTGCCAAAATTAACCTAGAAAACGAGAAGAGAGACAATAAAATTGTGCTAGATATGAACTGCATTGCAGATCATTATATCAACAAACCGGAATCTATGAGAAAGTTGGCGAGTGTGACTGATATTCAGGAAACATTTAAAAACATTACTAATAGGGCTACGTCGAAGTTTAAGTTAAAGAGGTCGAAGGTTAATTTGAATGATGATAACTTGACACCTTCACCAGAAAATGAGTTGCATAAAAGTCAAAGTACCATGACAATAAACGACCCGCTGTTCCCGGTTTTCAGAAACGATGGAGTGGCTATTTCCGAATCTCTTTTCAATCAGTATTTAGAACAGCATTATTCTAGAATGCAACAAGAGTCAAAGGACTCAAACATGTTTACTTTCAACATGAAATTGTGTGAGCAAGAGAAGTTCGAAGATTTCGATTCGGAACTGAATAGATCGCCTCAAAGGACGCCAAAGAAGATCGCTAAAGATTCAAACAAAACGATAGCCACAGACCAGTCGAGGCGAAAGTCGCTATCTCTGCCTTTGAAATCCTTAAACGAAAGTTCTGATTCTCAAATAGGGTCTGATTCGGAAGCGACGAGCTTTAAGAAGAAATTGACTGGGGTACAACTGACACCTCTGATGGAGAAATTGAGTCATCTGGCGTTTTCTGACAAGTCCAGCGGTTATAGCAGCAGGGTTATGACGCCGTTAGAGCTTAGAGAGTTCCTCACGCCGGCGACGGAGAGACAAGTCACTTTTTCAGACAGGTAAAGTTTTTATTTGTGACTACACTTTTAGTCCCTCGCGATGCATGGTTCTTTGCAATGGTTTTTAAAATTGTTGATTCGACCAACGATGACTAAATCATGCAAATTTTTATCAAATGGGAAAAATCCAGCAGTCCGCCTACAAATTCATAATTTACAATTTTAAGGATATTGAGCCCATCGTCGATGCGACCGATGTATTTTTATTCTCGTTTTACTTTTTAAATTACACAGACCAAAGACTCAACGGCAGGATTCGACGAGCGACGACGAGTCGGACTCTGATCTGGACCTCCTGCCCGAGTATAGCAAGCACGCGGTCAAGTGCGCGTTGTTTGTGAGCGGGCTTCATAACATGGCGCTGTTGGCGTTACTCGATACTGAGGCTGCTAATGACGTCGACACTATTAACGCTTTGGTTAGTATTTACATGCCAGTGTCGGGTACAAGGGGAACGGATAATTTGGTTAAGGTTGCAGAAAGTCGCTGGATGCAGGCTGCTTCCAACATATCGATGTGGGCGAGGCGTATGTTCAGCAGTGAACTTAAAGTGGCTGAAACGAACAAACGATGTTTTATATCGATGCATCGTTTTTTGTCATTATAAGTTTTTCTATGATAGTGGTAGTTTTACT
Organism: Hyles euphorbiae; assembly: GCA_023078785.2. Lineage (NCBI taxonomy): Eukaryota > Metazoa > Arthropoda > Insecta > Lepidoptera > Sphingidae > Hyles > Hyles euphorbiae. The sequence continues at coordinate 2,104,650 of CM041036.1, forward strand.
TATAACTCATTTTTTATGATGCAGTGTGTTTACACTAAATAAGACAAGAATATTTCGTTCATCATGTATGTTTACAGATGATGACCGAAATACTCTTTAAAAAATGATCAACCGTATTCAGACCATCGAATGCAATAGCAACAAACCAATAGGCGGGCAATATACCCCGCAATATTAACAATATAATTGATTATCTATTAATCGCGCAGTTTACCCTCTTATACTATAAACCATAATATTTAATTAATCTTCAATATCCTTTTTCCAGTGGGAGACATCTCTAAACGCGCTGGGTCCAATAGAACAGAAGTGTATGGAGCCGCTACCAGCAGGCGCTGAAGCCACAGACTACAGCTACCTCACGCTGGACCCGGACTGGGGCACCGTGAAGAAGGGTGGGCCTTGGGCAGCGCTCGATATAGCCACCATGGGACTCATTCATAACGAGTTTTCAGAGGATCCTGAACTTTCCGAGGTTATTTTGAGGTAAGAACTTCTTATTAATGACAATTTGATTACTATTTTATGTCGTGTCATGTAGTAAGTAGTAGGAGTAATATATGAGTTTCTAGAACTTCGTTAATTTTTTAATTATAGTTTGTTATTTCTAGTTACAATTTATCGCGATGAATGACGAGAGGAACGTGCCATTTCATTATAAGTGATATGGCCACTCACCGAAAGTAACAAAACATAACATCATGACTTAAAGTAATGCTTGGCAATCTACTATGCTCGCCATCATCTACATAAGATGATAAGTCTCAACCTGTCCAATTGTCCTTTAACTCCCAAAATAATATTTTATTATTAACATCTAGCCACGGTACACAAATACCAACTTCTAAGAACTCATTTAATTATTTTAAAATACTATAATAGTTATATTTTCCTTCCCAGGAGTGACGAGAGCGTAGTCCTCGGCGTGTCTTGCGGTGGCGCCCAGATATACTACCAGGAGAGTGGGCCCCGGCAGGCGGGCCCGCCCGCGCCCTCCGACTTGCTGGCCGCCGCGCCGCTGCGCGCACGCAGGCGACTGCACAGGGACCACTCCATACTGCTCTTGTAAATCTACCGCTCAAATACAATATGGCGACCCTCGGAGTCATCAATTTAAATTTGGAACAGATCACTAGAAATGTATGAAAATTAACCCTATGACTGCGTTTTAAAGGTATAAAATCCACTAAAGGTATGATACTGTTTTTTGACTGGCCAGTATCCGTCAATTTATTTGCAATTTTTAGTGCGCCCGAGGGTCGTCAAAACCTGTGACTGATAATATCAAGTTGTCTAAGATAGGCAGAGTTTGTTTGTTGTTGGGAAGAGATTAGGAAATAAGTAATAGGACTGGTAGCCTGAACGAGTCATGGTTTACGACATAATAAAATTGACAGTAAATAGATGTAGGTACCTACAAGACTCGCCAGTGTTTAGTCAAAACACTACGGCTAATAATTTATACATTCCAGCAAGTGATTATAATACATTCGAATTAGTATTGTTATTCCCGTTCATGATAGAATTAGACAAAAGCTTGTAAATAATGCCCAAATTACGATTTTAGTATAAGTTTATTTTTTTCGTGATATTAACATTTTTGACTGCGTGTGCTTATAACGACGTGCAAAGATATATTATTCATAATCGATGCATTTATTTACCAAATCACGATATCGACTGAAGTAAAAGCTTTTTCAAATACAAAATATATTCATAGAATAAATGGAAATTAATACCGTGTCTTCGAATACGTCCATGAGAAACTCGACCGAAGCCTGCTTTGGGATTTTAGTCCAATTAATCAATCAAATCAACCACATATCTAATATTACCGTCCTTGTGAAAGCAACGCATATTTTAAAACAAATGCCTACCTACATTAAGTACAAACGGCTTTATAAGTGCATGCAGTCTGCGAAAATATGGAAAATTACAATTCTAGGCCACTCTGGCACTTATGTTTAGCTAAATAGGGACCTCCCAGTAGCTGCCACGTTGACGTAAACTTATCTGTATGGGCGTACTCGTAGACAAGTAGCGTTGATATCGTATTGTTAGCCAACTATTTGTACGCCACTTGTAGATAGGGATGGTACAAGACAGTGGAATTATTTTATGGATTGGACTAGGTCGGTTTCAGTTTGCCATTCACATTCATACGTTTCAATTCCCACAATTAACTAAACCACACACATTTGATGGTCGATACTATGTTGGCTTGCTCAAAACCAGAAACTCATGGACCCACCAACGTGTATGGTGGTCGGTACCAGAGCTTATTCGAGTATATTATTTCCGACAGCAAAAAATATCTTCAGTCTTGATGAAATCCTCTACAATAAACAGAATAATTTAAAAAACATGTTTATACAACGTTGAATGTAATCGCAAACTGAAAGATTTATCGCAGTCCTTACGTACCACAATATTGCTAGCTGATAAGTTGACGGCCAATGTAGCTTAACGTTGCATAATAGCGCAGCTTTAATTGATTTTTATTATAACTCTACTAGAGCCTAAAATGCTACATCTTGCCATTAGATTTCAGTACGTCCATAGTTTGTTAGTGCCAAGTTAATTTACATTGGTAAAGCTTTGTTGATAAATTGCACTGTATAATATGTAATTTTAGATGCAATATCCTTTTATCCATGTTTCGAAGGAAGAGAGGGAATTCGAGTTGTGAAGATTGCCGTCAGTCACTTATGTCCAGAAGTTCAACCAAATCATTGAGTGGTAAGGCGGAAAAGCTATGAGATTAATATATTCTTTATTACTCTTATGTGCTTCGGTTGAACTAAAATGAGGACAGTCAGGTCAATCAACTGAAGGCATTCACACCACATAACGGTCCAATGACCAATATATGCAGTACTTTGATTTTAGAAAAATATCCTATTGCAGACTAGTCAAGACTTTCAGTTTTATATTCGATATATAACTTGTTTAATTTTGCAATTATTGTCTTGCCCCCTTGTTATTGTTACGCTGGCTCTTCAAACTCGTGGGAGGAGTCCTAGGGCAGCTTAAACTATTATTTAGTATTGTCGCCTGCAAAATATAAAGGGTCGATAGAAAAATCGCTTGAATAAGATACCCTCATCCCGTATCGTGTCCATCTATTTTTTATTCAGACCTTATTCCTATGGTCGTGTATTGTTCGCGAATGGGGAGCCAACTCATAATTTTGCCTTTAACCATAGCGGATTTGAAATAGACTGCAATGAAATTAAATGATACTCAATAGGGTTTTAGCTCGGATCCGCCGTTCTGCGTTATATTTTCACCTTGTTTGTTAGTTTTTGTGTTTTCATGTTTGTTTTGAACAGTATTAGCCAATCCGTTGTTACCTGTGTATTCCTTTTGTAGATGTAAGAGTACGTACAAATCTTGCCAAACAGCGACGCGTCCATTCCAAAGCATATTGTTTTGCTGTAATGCGGGTATGTTACGGTGGCAATGGACATCAGATACCAAGATTTCGGTTGTTTTTATTCATATATTAAAATAAATATCGTTTACTTAGATTTATAGACATCGTAAATAGAAGACCAAGGGGCAAATACACACCACCACAAAAGCTTAGAAAATTTGCGTCATTTATCGTTTTAGTGAGCTAAAATGTTGCAAACACCTTTCGTCGCAATTCCCCCGTTCAGCTAGTGGTATTTATCAAACGTTAAAATAAGATACTTTGCATTGTGAACAAAGATCGCAATCGATTACCGAAGCTACCGTAACATATCCGCCGTAATGCACTGTTTTATATAATTGTTAATTTTTTTTTTATATTTCCGACGTATTGAATTATAGCGGTTTAGTGTATCGCCGCATAGGAGTGCCAATACATGTGTATGTGGTATATAATTTATAATAATTATACATAATGAATTATTGTTAAGAATTTTAATAAAAATCCGATAGTGAGTTTGTTGTTTCTGTTAATATCTAAATATCTACACATATTACATAATATATACGAATACATTATCTACTGTGGTCTTGCAAAAAACTGGTTTGTAGATGTGCCATGTACATTTGTATACAATTATATTTCCACAATGACTTAATTACGTATGGTTAGCAATTTAGATTCTTAATGTTTGGCAAAATGAAAAATGCCAATGTGTCAGATTATGGCCTGAGAAACCCTTTAGGTTCCGTAAATAGCAGTGAGCGTGTATGGGTCGATACATAAATAGGAAAATAATATATCATTCCCACAAACATGATAAGAGTTAAGACCAATGAAGGTTAAGTTTATGAAAAAATATCTGGTTAGTAGCTATTTAAATTAGGAAAAGATCTTGCATATTTTTCAGTTTGTGTCTATGAAAACCAATGAGTCAACCAATTCTTTGTGTTATACAAATAATTGTAGTAGGGAATAAATATATCAACATAATACTTTCTTAGTTGGCTCTAAAATATAAATCCAGTGTTTTGCAAGACTATATAATAATCTATGTATCAGTATAAATATGACACTACAATATATTCTATCGATACCATAACCAAAATGTATATTGCTACCACTAAAGGAAATTTTACGCGAGACATTTGGCGGAAGCATGAAAACGAGTAATAACCATAAAACATTAATTCAGTAAGATTTTGAAACGAAATTATGCTCTCATTATTATAATATTAGGTTGAAACAGCAACAAAAACCAAAATATTAATCTTTTAATTAATTGAATAAAAATATATGTTGATGTATATTCAGACACTGAATTTAGTGTGTAAATCCGTATAGTCAAATAATGTGCCTCATTGTCACGCCGCTCGTCAAACATGAGAAAGGATAATGGATAGAGTAGGTGGGACAGACGTACGAATGAAGAAGTACCATAAATGAAGTTACAAAACTATAGTTTATTAACAAGTCACTCACAAGAGTCTACGGCTAAGATTATCATAATAAGATACCGTGATGATGTCAAAATCAATACATCCGATACATATCATATAGTATGCAACTATTGTTTCGAAATGCAACGCGGGTGAATTTAAATACTGCTTTGTTTAAGTCGGAAGATAAAGAATATGATCAATTTGGCGCGAGACTTCTCTCTTCCGAGGTTCTTGAAAGCTTGGCTTCCTACAAAGCGGGCAACCCGATCATATTCTTTGCGCTTCGACAAGCGGCGAGGCCCTCGCTTCCACGCCACCGGCCGCTCCGGCTTTTCGAAAGGACTTTTCAATGCAAACATTTTCAAAACTTCAACACAGTTAGTTTCAAGGAACTTCATCCTTTACTTCTTGTTTCAATACCTTTTCAAACAAACAAAATCAGTATTAGACTTAATGATAAAACTTTATTAGATGCTAACTTTACATCCTAGCGTCTAAGCCCCGCGCGGGCCCTCTTGTTTACAATCTAACTTACATCTAGAACCACTTCAGCATGGTGTCATAACATAAAAAAAATAATGAGCTCCATGCTCCGAACAAATAAGTCGTAAATTATAAAATTATAACAATGTTACAGCTACACCGGCCTGCACAGGTACAATATAAATGCATTACAAAGCCGGTGGACACAAGTGGGAGCATGTGTTGTACAAAATCTACACTCTGAAGTTGTCAGCATCTCGGACTTAGTAATACCGACCTGGAAATGCAAACAGGGGTGTGACACGTGTGTTATATCAAGGAAACATCAAATGCATACACAACAATGGAGACACGGCATTTCTCATCCGCATATCGCTCTCTGGTGCAATATGCCAATGAGAAAAAGACAAAATCAAATAATTACACATCTTACAATTAATTTACATGCTAAGTTACATTATACATTAGACTACCATTACCTATCTAACTAGCAAAAACATTTTATTTATCATCACATTACTGAATGCCATCACAACTATTGAAAGAAAACATAATACGGAGATGTTACTATTTAATCTTTGGCATGGCATAGAAACTTGCACTCTGACTTGAATTGTTATTTTAATTAATAGAAATCTTTAATAATTGCTGCAAATATCAATTAGAGGTATATGAAAATATTACTTTAACACATAGATCATAATCTTATCCAAACTTATACTTTGAGCGACACAAAATACATTTGCACCAATCTTAATTCGTGTTACATTTTCACTGAATTTTATATCTCGCCTGGATATTAAAAATTTTGTTTACATCAATTTCGGTCAAATAAGAATATTACATTTGTTTTTCTACACAAAAAATATGACTAACATGTTACAATAGTGGGGTTGAACGCGGATTGTTTAAATCCGCAAGTGTTAAAGACTTTGCCATACAGAATGCGTTCTTACCGCGGCGTACATAATATTGCCATAGCTCCCCGATGTTGTACTAGACGGTTATAAACTGTTATACAGAGCGCGGGCTTCAGTTGTATATAATACACAATCTTCTTTCGCCCGGAAACTTATGGCAAGTAAGAAAAACATTTTCCCACTTTTTTTATTGCATTGTAAACATTACTATTTGTAATAGTAATGTCCTACGAATATAAATGCTCATTGCTTACATTATGTAAGCATATGTCAAGTAATGCATCAAAATATTATTTATCCTTCTATTTCAGTATCTAATTCCACAACATTTTGACGGCGATTGACGGATTACTGTCACAATACAATACGATAAGAGTCTACAGCACGATAGCACGCGGCGGTAGGTACGTGTTCCGTGTGGCAAAGCCTATCAGTTTGCACAGCAAGCGCTAATCCAGGGCCCCTAGACAAATGACATTTGGCAGTCACGTGACTTCAATAAAGTCATTACACTGCGTGCCACTGTTGATCCTGGCTTACAGGAGTTACTGTCAGTCTGAGGGCGGGACAGTATCCAGTCACGTGACTTCTGTCATTTTAATAAATTTGATTTTTCGGCAGGCGTTCACGCCAACAGAAAGTGTCATTTGTCTAGACGCCCTGATGTGTACTGTGTTGTAGGCTGTGTGTGTGTGCCTACCGGTCGTTATAATAGTAAGACTTACGCGGCGAGTATGATCGCTCCCGCTCGTAGCGTCGTCCGCGGCGGTAGTGCGGCGAGGGCGAGCGGTGCCGGTAGCCGCGGTGGCAGTAGTCGCGCTCGCGGTACCCGCCGCCGCCGCCGCGGTAGTAGTACTCGCTGGGGACAACGGAAGTGCTTCATGTTATAACTCATTTCCAATAGATACATATACGAAAAGTCCGCCAACCCGCACTAGACCAGCGTGTTGGACTATATGGCCTAACAACTCTCAATCGTTTTGTCGATAGTGGTGGAGGCCAGTGCCCTGCAGTGGGACGTATACGGGCTGATACAGTACATACACCCAAAGACAACATACACAGAGTCCCGACTACAATTTCTCGTTTCCCAACCGGCGTCTAACCAACTGCGCCACAGAGGCTGTCTAATAAGATTACAATATTACAATGTCACACTAAAATCCAATTTTAAGAATAATATGAGAGTAAATGATATGTTTAAACTTCAATAAATGTGATGTTGTCAGCGCTATAGTTTATAAGCTGAATTTCATACATGTTATTAAAGCAACTCTCAAAATTTATTACCTTGATAGCCAGATACTATTGATGGTTCTTTCACCTTGCCAGACACACAACTGATAACTTCTAAATTACAACCACGATCGGAACTTCATAAAAGCTGATCGTGTGATGCCTATGTTAGAGGTGTGCACAGACTAACTTTCAGCTTTTATAAAATTACAAAAGTCTGGCGGCCACGGGCTCTTGGTCTAGAACTTTGATAGAACACCTTTCCAATCAAAAACAAATATGTTGCTTCAAAATAGTAAAATGAAAAGTTGATCTGTCAATTAGATTGTATAGGAGAAAGTTACAAAGACTGGTTATTGTAATGGTTAATTAAATGATGTAATATAATGTCTGGACCTGCATGTTTAAAAATTTTACATAAATAGCGATAAATATAAATGAAATTTTACTGTCTCAAAAACTAGTAGAACACTATCAAATTAGTTGTGTAAATATATTTTCAATGGGAAACATAAATGTCTTGGTAGAAAGAAAAACATTACCATTCTTTATTTATTCAGGTGTTTCAGTAAAAATATGAAAAATATCATTAAGGTGTGAAAAATATTATCAGGTGAACAAAGTGAATTTTCCAATGTCATAATATTGAAAAAATAATATATTAAAGATTCCAACTAAATGAGAAATATTTTGAAGTCGGTTAAAAAAGGAATTTAAAAGGAAATAAAGGAAGAATGAGTATACCTGCATCAAAATAGCAAAAAATGAGAATTGAAATCTCAGTATTAACTATAGCGGATATACTTTTTTGAAAATATTCCTTAGCCTATTTTATCCGAAATAAAGTAAAATTCTAATAGTGACAGAATTTTTCCAATCGGTCCAGTAGTTTCAAAGCCTGATGAATGCAAAAAATTCCAATATTTCCTCCTTATAATATTAGTATAAATATTGCTCAGAAGATCCAAAATATCGCCAAATATAAGAAAGCAATCTCCACGAATACCATAGATGTTTAACATAACACGTTTAAATCTAGCCTATAAATATTCTAACGGGATCATTAGCATAAATTATCAAAAATGTATAATATTAAAACTACTTACTCTCTGTCGCGACGCCTGTCGTAACCGTTGTCGCCTCTACTGCTGATGCTGTAAAGACATTTAAATACCAATGAAATAACATGCGTATTTTCCTGTATGTAGGAAGGACTGAAGAACCCATTGATGGAATTATATACTGTCTATGTATAAATTACTGTCATGACATTATATATTATAGCATTTTATAGATTATATTATTTTCTAGTTTTTAGGCAGTAGCAACAGATAATCCGTTCTGCATCTTTACCATCCTAAATTCACTCAGACACCCGTTGAAGACTACTTGCAACCCTCATATTACTGTAGTAATATGTTTCTAGATTATCAAATTTCTTTTCACTTAAATACCGGGTATCTCAAGACTGCTACCGAAAACGAAGCCGGGTGGCAGTTTTAGTGGCTACAAACACAATGTAATTAAAAATTTCGCCTAGAAAAGCGACAATTATTTTTTATGATTTTTTAAATATCGTCATTTTTGGGTGGTAAATCCATAGTTTTTGCTAAAATAATAATTTAAACTCTTTTATGCCTTACGAGTATTTATAAATAAAAGGGTATATACTATTATTTTAGGAAAAAATGTATTTACCACCCAAATATGGCCATAGGAAAAAAATAAGAAAAAAAAAAATTGTCGCTTTTTTTTGCAACTTTTTCTGTTGCATTGTGTCTGAAGTCGCTTAAACTACCACCCGGCTTCGTTTTCGGTAGCAGTCTTGATATACCCTGTATAACCTTTTCTTTTTCGTCAAATAGCGATGGCTTATACTATCGATTAGTAACTATCGAAAAATAAATATTTGATATAATATAGATCGTAGCAAATTAAAAATAATAAAATAATGTACAAACAGGCCTTTGGTGATTCAATTTGTCTTAAAATTGATTCACCCATATTCTGCTTACATAATGATCTACCAACACTAGGACCACCCATACCAATAATGTATGAATGAAGTTCTTGTTGGCGTTAGCAATTTATTTCAAACAATTATTATTAAGCTTTTCTGGCAATAACATTGAAAATTATTCTATGTGATAAGAATAAGAATAAAAATTAATTAACAAAACCATTATTATGTACACAGGTTAAACGCATAACGCTATAACTTATTTGAGTCACTACTCCTTAACTGCTGTGTGTGGACCAAAATGTTCTATGGCAGTGGTTCGCAATCTTTTGCAGTCCGCGGCACACATATTATTTACCTATTTTAATAGATAGATAATTATGATAATACTAGTTGGGTAAATAGGCACAAAAAATTAAGTTGATTCACATGGTCTCTTTCACTTTGGGGGCCCCTGTTCTATGTTATTGTTCGACCATGAAGAAATTCCGACTCCAGATGTATACAATGTAAATCAAGACTGCTACCGAAAACGAAGCCGAGTGGTTGTATTTGTGACTTCATATACAAAGTAACTAAAAATGTTGCAAATAAGTGACGATTTCTTTCCTATAGTGGTATTTGGGTGCTAAATATTTTATTTTGAAAGACGCTATGGTATGCAAAGCTTTAAATTATTATTTTAGCAAAAACAGTGAATTTACCACCCAAATTCGACGATTTTTAAAAAATATTAAAAAAAATTATCGCGTTTCTTTGCGAAATTTTTAGTTACATTGTGTCTGAAGTCACTAAAACTACCACCCGGCTTCATTTTCGTTAGATGTTGACATACCATGTGTAGTATATAGAGTGGTACTCACGTCGGCTTGCCCATGTAGATGCCTGGCGTGGGCGTGTGCGCGCGCTGCGTGATGGAGTAGTCCACGCGGATGCGGCGCCCGTCGATCTCCATGCCGGTGCACTCGTTCTTCGCCACCTTCGCGTCTTCCTGATTCTCGAAGTACACGAAGCAGAAGCCGCGGGAACGACCGGTCTGTGGCAAATGTTTATTTGTTGCTTAGTTCCGGCAAACGAGCAAACAGGTCACCTGATGATATATCACTGTCGCCAATGAACATCATGGATGGATCAAGATGATGAAATCGGGAGGGGAACGGAAAGAAGGAAGGGATATTGGAAATCCGGCAATCTCATTCACAGAATGAAACTACAAAAAGCTGTCGTTTCACGTCGATTTCCTGTGAGACCGTGGTACGCGCCGTGGACGCCCGGACGAGTCTACAGTTTCGAGTACAATGCGTGGTTCTACCACTTCCAAATATACCCTCTTACATTTCCAATAATTCTAGTATTAAAAGTAATTAATAATTAATTTCAACTCGCAATAGGCTAGTGAGTATGACTATGGTCCCTGAAATACAAATGTGTTCCCTGAAAGCTACTCTGCAGTGAGAAGGACATAGACTATATAACTTATTCTTACGAGTGTCGATGTTCTGAACTAGACTTTGTCGCTATCAACTCAGATTAAGTTATAGGAGTTCCAATGGTAGCTGTAAGGTATGATGACATCAATAAAATATATCCCATGCCCCAGTAAGAAAAAAATAAAAATGTTGAGTAAAATGTAATGGTATCATTAAAACTATACAACATATGTGGCCTTACCACAACATTTGCATGCTTTATCTTTGACTAAACCATAACAAGACTTTCACACTAGTTATAAAAAATTGACTCACTGCAAAATTTTATTTTTTTGCACAAACCTGTCTTAGTGTTATGTAGTTCATTACAATAAATAAACATCTATAATATGTTAATTCATATTTGATCAGGTGATGTATTTGGAAAGTTGCAAACAGAATTAATTTGCATTAAATAATATATCTTATAAAGAAACACTGTCCACACTCTTCATTTTAATACACTACATCAGGCTTAGAAACCACTATAATTTGTTAACACAGTAGTCGCCCTGCTACAAAAATCAACCATACACACTAGATTAATTTTGAATTCAGCCCACTATTTAGCATACTGTACTGTATCAGCCTATGTACGTCCCACTGTGCAGGGCACGGGCCTACTCTACAATCGAGAATACGATTGAGAGTGGTTAGACCACGCTGGCCTAGTGCGGGATGGCGGACTTACATACCATAGAAATTCTAATAAATCGCTATGGTATGCAGGTTTCCTCACGATGTTTTCCTTCACCGTTTTAGTGCGTGGTGATTGATTATCAATACACACATAACTCCGAAAAGTCAGAGGTGTGCCCTGGGATTCGAACCCGCGACCACCGTGAAAATGTGGGCAGCCGCGTCTAGTCCGTTTACCAACAGGCCACCACGCACTTACTATTTAGCATAGGTATCTCCTAAAGCATGTCAAAATCAGCCTGAATACAATGTACATCCTACAATCTATTGCCTGGAATAAATCACTAAGAAATAAGACAACTGACTCTGGAAACTTAAAACCTATATACACCATTGGAAATATTGTATGTAATGTCAATTCTTTAATCTTAGCGTTATAACTCACCTTAGCATCAATGACGACTTGAACTTTATCGACAGGACCATATTTGGAGAAGATGTGGTTGATCTGCTGTTCGGTGGTGTACAAACTCAGCCCAAACACGCCCAGACACCTTGATGGGGTAGGATTTTCCTAGAAATTACAGGTCCATTAGTGTAATTTGGTGAAATAATAGATTTACACGTGTAACCTACTTCTGAACTACTTTTAACAACATTTAATGCTTTTATTTTTACAACTAGTGTTTATTTACTTTTATTGTTACAAATTATAATCTAATAAATTAATTAAGTCTACAATTATTATTCAGATTATTCAAAACAAATTAGCTAATTCAAAATAGTAATTTAATTGCAAATTTCACAAATTCAAGTTTACTCATTACTTAATTAACACTAATTCCTAATAGAAAAAAATAAAATAAAAAAATGTTTGTGCCATCTGTCTGAAATCACAGAGTTGTGGAACTCCATTGGCTTATAAGCTTGTGAATTATGGTAAATTCACACAACTTACATTCTGGTGTCTTTTCTAAATATTTAACATGAAATTTAAAAAACTACAGAGTACACACAACTGCCTTCTGTTGTGATAAAAAAGTCACACTTGTTAGAATTACTAACCAAAATAAATTGGCTGTATGACTATTTTAGATTCACTTCAGAAAGACAGTTTTATGTATATATTATTTTATTAAGTTACATGTAATATGTGTAACACTACATGTTAAGCTGGGTACTGACCAACGTTACAGGTTGTAATGTAACATTCGCAGCGAGCATTTGTGTTACCCGTGTGCTACAATTGTTAGTAATAATTCAATGTTCGTGTTCATTTCATCATACTAACTCCACAAATGCTCGAGTTGTAACATGTTACATTACACCCTGTAACGTTGGTCAGTACCCAGCAAAACACAAGATTTGAATGGTGAACATTAAGATGCTTTTTTGAAATTGCGACAACATTATATTTTGTGGTCAACAACATTGCTTGTGATTATAATACTTCTGCTTTTCTATTGAACAGTACTTACCACTAACACCAGAAACTAATAAACGATACTAATTCCACCTAAGGATTGATCCCAAAAAATGACCAATGTGCAAAAATCGCATGGGTCGATCTATGACCCGCTTGGTTAACTTTGAGTTCAATCTTTCGATCAAATATTTTATTAATTCCAGAAGTTAATTACGTCAATAGATATTTTAAATAACCCATTCTCATTATAAATGAAACTGTAATAATTTTGCTTTGAAACTTTTCAAGAATCATTTAGTAAAATGACGAGACGACTTTTAAAACAATCCAAACATGACACACAACATGCTACCGCAACACGAACGCACATCTTATTAAGTTCAAAATCAACAACACTTCAGAAACACCAATGGAATTCCGCAACTACGTGACAAATATAGACAGTGTATGTACCAAAAGTCTCACCCTGTCACCCATATGCCGACGACGGGACGACATTGGGCTGTGAGAGTGCGAACGACGGTAGGAGCCTCGTGGCGAGTATGACCGCGAACGGCTACGAGAGTATCGCGAGCGGTAGCCGCGCCGCGCCGAGCCCGAGCGAGACCGCGACCGCGCCGCCGACCTACAAACGAGGAAAGGTATTAGGTGAGATTCCATACTGTATCAGCCCATATACGTCCCACTGCAGGGCACGGGCCTCCTCTACAATCGAGAGTACGATTGAGTGGTTAGGCCATATAGTCCACCACGCTGGCCTAGTGCGTGTTGGCAGACTTACATACCATAGAAATTCTTATGTATCGCTATGGTGTGCAGGTTTCCTCACGATGTTTTCCTTCACCGTTTTAGTGCGTGGTGATCGACTATCAATACACAATATCAATATCGGTGAGATTCACCTCGTGTATATTAACAATATTTATTACTCCGTTGAGGTATTATACTAGAGCGGACATCGGGAACAAAATCTCTGCGTATTGTGCGTGCACACGTGTACACAGATAATGTTACTTCGTAGGCGTGACAGAGACAGAAATAGAAGGTACACTTCAGTTTGTTACAAACATTTTGTTTGCAATGTCCCCTCTAGTATAATGTATCCCATCAAAAACATCCTGTAAAAAAATTCCAAGTCTCGCAGCTCAGGTTTTCTACCGCAAAAAGTTGTGAGATGCATGTAATACCAAGTCGATTAATTTACTTAGTCCTTAAGGGACCTTCTATATAAAGTTATTACGTTAGTTATTACCATATCAATATTAAAAATTCTTTACGTTTTAAATAAATGGATCGACTTGGCCATCGCATGAAAACATAAGGTATCGTACAATTTATACATAATGCTGCTGGCCAAGTCGATCTATTTATTTAAAACGTAAAGAATTTTTAATTTTGATATGGTAATAACTAACGTAATAACTTTATATAGAAGGTCCCTTAAGGACTAAGTAAATTAATCGACTTGGTATTACATGCATCTCACAACTTTTTGCGGTAGAAAACCTGAGCTGCGAGACTTGGATTTTTTTTACAGGATGTTTTTGATGGGATCTCACGTCTTTTTGTAGAGTCCTACTTTTTTCCTTTTCGGTACTTCTTACTTCTAGAATATCACTAACGATTTTTCTTAAAGCCTCTGTCTTATAAATTTTTCTTATTTTTGTATGTATCAATTTATCACAAATATAGCGGATTTGATTATTAATGTTCTTTCTTTCATTGTAATTGATATTTTCGAGCTATTTAGTCTATTTATTTGCTAGTTTTTCTTCGTCATGTTTTTCTAGAGGAATGTTGTACAGTTTCATGGGCTGAATACACCATTTCCCTCTCTATATCCCCTCCTATTATGCCTCATATATATAGATATCTATCTACAACTATTATTCCATTATATACGGGTACAATTATTCATTAACTGCAAATGTAACTTTGTAATCCTATACATTTATATGGGATTACAAAGTTATTCACGCAGTTGGTCTATCTAGAAAACTAGACACAAATTATGAAATGTTTGAATTTTCCCTTACTTTAGACACTAAACACTAATTATATTCTAAATTTGAAGGTTCTATGTCTACTAGAAGTGCCTTAGACTTTTGATGATCGGTCAGTCAGTCAGTGAGTGACAAAATTGAGAAAGTTTGACTAGTTACAATTCTTAAACTACTGGTTCAAATTGAATGAAATTTTAAATATACCATGTTTACACAATGCCTGCTTAGTAACTGAAAATTCAGGCTTCATGCTTTAGCCACAACGAAGTTATAGGGGGTTGAAAATGGTCTGAATTGCTTCGAGAAAAGGATGTTACGGCCTATAGCTCGACTTGGAGGGGGCTCGGCCGCGCCCCCAGATTATTACTCACATATTTTACGCCAGAATATTCAAACGCGTCTTAAATATTATGATGCAAATAACTATGCAAATCCCGCTTAAATGTACTGACTAAGTGACTAACTTTATATTTGAATGGCGTTTGAGTATTCGGGCGGTAAAATAACAAAATTACAATCACCCTAATCGTAGTTAAACATCACATAATTTAGACTCAGTTGCACCAAGTAACTTTGCCAATACCTTTGCCTATGAAAATGTCATCGCCATACATTTGAGATGTATTTGACCTTGCGAATGTATGGAATTGACAGTTTCAAGGGCAAAGGTATTGGCAAAGTTAGTTTGTGCAATTGAGCCTTAAACTTCGGCTATGTCAGTCATTTGAAATCTTGAAAGTATGGCGTTTTCGTAACTAAACTCAGTTGATGCAACTGGGCCTGAGATACAAGTCTGTGGTGTGAGTACCGGAATCTATAAGATTTTTTTTTATCTCATCTTATTACAAATGTGTTGTTGTGTGCCTTTCGTTTTACAGCTGACCCTCAACTAACCGCGCCACGATAAATCCTACATCGAAATAATTTGTCCATTAAATCGATTATACAAAATTGAATGAGGGTATCCTAGCAACCACCTGTCTATAAATAAAAGTTGAATTTATTGATCGAATACACTACGCTATTAATCAATTACCACTAAACACATAGTAGGAAAACCGCATAATACGCGTATTTTATTTCTATTTATTCTAATATCTAATTACTTTGTAGTTTGTACAACCACAGAATACTAACAGAAGTCAAGCTTGTGTATGTACTTCACTTTTGTTGCCACACTCACACTACGCTCGGCGTTCGCGCAAGGGTTGTTAACTCTGGCTTATGCGAAAACACGTATCGTGTTAATAGCACTCGTATCGTTTGATTGAATTTTTAAAATAAAATATATAAAACACAATAATACAATAAATAAATTTTATTTATGAACTCGCTGAGAATGTGTATGTCATTATTCTAAGTTTTTTTTTATTGTTTTTTTATAATATATGTTTTTTTTTTAATGAAATTTATATTCAATTATTATAATTTGGTGTTTTATATACAAGTGTAATAACTTTTATTCATTTGCTCCATCTTTACACAAAACATCTCACTATTTGCGTGCCCTAAGCGGGTGACACTCGCGCTCGCAGTGGTCTCGACTGGTTTGAAATATCGTGTCGGTGAACGCTGTCAATGTGTGCGTTGATTTAGCGCTCTTTGTATGGAGCTTGACTTCTGTTAGTTTAGTATTCTGTGGCTCGGCTTTCGCGCAAGGGTTGTTAAGTCTGGCTTATGCGAAAACACGTATCGTGTTAATAGCACTCATATCGTTTGATTGAATTTTTAAATAAAATACATAAAATACAATAATAAAATAAATAATTTTTAATTTTATTTATGAACTCGCTGAGAATATGTATGTCTTTATTCTAAGTTTTTTTATTGTTTTGGATAATATATGTTTTTTTTTTTAATGAAATTTATATTTAATTATATAATCTGGTGTTTTATATACAAGTGTAATAACTTTTATTCATTTGCTCCATCTTTGCACAAAACATCTCACTATTTGCGTGCCCGAAGCGGGTGACACTCGCGCTCGCAGTGGTTTCGACTGGTTTGAAATATCGTGTCGGTGAACGCTGTCTATGTGTGCGTTGATTTAGCGCGCTTTGTATGGAGCTTGACTTCTGTTAGTTTAGTATTCTGTGGTACAACAGTAATTACTCATGACATTGTATAACACTGGATGCACGCCATAAGATGCGTGTGGCATGACCGTCAACCATGACCTTAGATATGCAGTAAATACAAGAAAACAATAATAACTTGATGTATTGAAAAAAAAATACCTAGGTGTGACAATACTACAATTAGTAAAAGTTAACAATTGGCATATCTGCATTGAGTATTACAATATTTCGGGAGACTCCAAATTAGGTCATGCCTGTATCTTGGGTACCTGATAGAAATTAACACCTATTACAAAAAAAAAATATAAAGTAAAAAGGTTTATTACAATATATTGTACTGAGCATGGTCTATTATTATCTCTTGTATTTTATTCAACCTAAGTAACTATTCAATATAGCTACCTAACTACCTAAATATAAACTGCAAAATAAAACTTTTTATCATTATGTGTTGTATGTTATCAAAACCACAAAAACCCCACATTTCCTCAATCATACAACATAATTATGTAAATTGTGGCTGTTAGAATCCGGCATAGTTGCTGTGGATATCAATACTGCACACAATACGCTTTCTATTCAACAATCAACAGAACCACTTAATTTTATCGCTACGGCGCACGCCGCGCCAATCAATTTGGTATTGATAAAACTTGTGTGTGTACATTTATGTTTCCATTGAAGTAACTTTTAATTTTTATGTATTTTTTAGATATATCCTTTGTAGGAATATTTCTATAGTTATTACACTTACAAAAAGAATTATAAGAAATAATAGATTAAAGCCTATTATGACCAATGAGTGTAGGGCATATATGAGTTTGGAACTGTAAGGTTTTGGTTCAGTGATAAAAAAACTGAAATTCTAAAAATCTGTACAGTTGCCTGTTTTTCAGGCCACAAAAAAACAATTTGGTCATAATGAACATAATAATATTCAAATTACAAAAGCTAGTACCAACAGTTTAACATGTTTTTTAAGATCAATTTTTTTTTTTACTTCTTTCCTTAACTCTTTAAAATACAAAATACAAACATGTATTCTATAAAAATGTATAATGTCTACCAATTGAATTGTATGTAAAGTATTATTAATAATACTTAAATAATTACAATTAAAATGGGTAATTAACCTTTCTACTAATTCTACTGAAATTAATGCCATTTGGTATTTCATGCTTTGGGTGGTATTTAAAATACTTATAGTTCTGTTCATTCATGTGATATGTTATCGAAGTAAATGACATGCTAAAATTGTGTTTACATAACATTAATCATTTTTATCCATGAGGTTGATCAACATAGGAGTTTCCCAAAGAATTAACTCTTTTTGGAAATGCCTGCTTCCAGTGATTTACAATCTTCATTAAGTTTTCTGTGCTTGCGTATTGGGTATGTACTATGTAAAGAAAGTTCTAGTTTTTTGTATCCATGGAAACATTGTTACAATAATCATTAACAAAAAAAGATGGTTGCTAGAAACCTGTAATGGGAGAAAAAATCTGATATTCTCAAATATAATTCTCAGTCCAATCTAGATATCAGTATCAGTAGACCAAACCCTTAAAAAAATTCCAGTTGAAATCAAACAGCATTATATTTTTTATAGAACTTAAAAATTATCATGCGAGTTTATATCACCTTGGAGATATGTTTTTTCACATAAAAATCCAAGGCAATTGAAATTAACGGCAAAAAAATGTTTGCAATTCAAACATTAACATTGGCAGGTAATTAATTCTCATCATTGTTAAAAAAAGAACATGCAGTATAGTGCGTGCCTGTTCAACATATTATGTACGAATTCACTTCATCTTAAAACATAATTGTAGGTAATTCGCGATTTAAACACGATACCGTATGTAAATGACATCATTGCGCAATACGCGCGGACGCTCGCTACCCTTGAAGCGAGGTTAGAAAAATATCCAACAAACACCACTTTAAACTCATTATTTATCAACTCTCTTCACACAAAATGCGAAATCTAGTACGTGTTAGCGATTAGTACAAGCAAACTTACGGGCTCCTGTACTTTCTGCTAGACGCTTTCGGCGGGGGCGGCGTCCTAGACCGGCTTCTGCTGTGTCCCCTGGACATCGCAGGGGGCTTCGGCACCGGCTCCCGAGACCCGTTGCGGGTCCTCGAGCGGCTCCTCTGAAATTATCCAACCGAGCAGACACTCAGTAAATATAGCATTCGGCATCCGACAAAATAAAACACGAGGCGGGAATGCGATCGAAGCTAAGACGGACAATAGTTAATTATAGTACCTCTCGATCAGACATAGCGCACGGCGTGACAGATAAACGAGTAAAACGTAAACAACACCTATTCAATCTATAATTACACAGGAAAAGTTCAAATAAAATAAATAGCACGGAGCACACCACGGAGCGTTCCGTAAAAATTGAAAAACAAAATGGCGTTGCTTGTGTTGCCGGATGTACAAATGTTGCCAGCCATTTGTTGATTTTTATTTTTTTTTTTTTTTTTTATTTAAAATTTTACGGCTATGGATACAAGTCCTTTTAGCCAATCCTTAACTATTACAAATCGTATGTTCGAATTATATACAATCATAAATCTATATACATTTACAACATCTTTACCTTTACAATTTTTCTACTGTACTACATATATATTTATATAACGGTTTATACATTAATGGATTCTTTAACATTTCTTTAACTGACGAAGGCTTATGTGTTGATATTTCTAATAAATCCGAAATTAAAATTAAACGTAATAAATAAAATTTAGGGCAAGATAAAACAATATGGTCTAAGTCTGCTGGTTGTACGTCACAATATTGGCAATGATCAGATGCTAATATTTTCATCCTAAACAGATGTGCTGGAGTCTGACAATGTCCAAATCTTAATCTATTTATTATAGTTATACATTTCCTTTCTTCAAATTGCATTTTATTATTATTAAACCATGGGCGGGCGGGTAGGTTCTCTTGTATTGATGCATACCATTTTCCCTTACTTTTATTTTTTTCCTTCCAGTAGCACTCCCATCTAAATCTAGTTTTTTCTTTTAATGTCAGAAAATAATCTGTGTAGGGTATTTTCAGTGCATCATTATGGTCTTCATCCCAATGAGAATTAGCTGCTTTATCAGCTAATTCATTACCCTGGATTCCCGAATGGCCGGGTACCCATTCAATCCTAACCACCTTGCTCTTGTTCAAATTATACAATAATTCTTTTATATTATAAATTATATAGTTGGTTTTATAAGCCAAAGTTGAACCATATATTGTTTTAATAACACTTTGAGAGTCTGATAGAATAAGTATTCTGTC
Source organism: Hyles euphorbiae (assembly GCA_023078785.2). Taxonomy (NCBI): domain Eukaryota; kingdom Metazoa; phylum Arthropoda; class Insecta; order Lepidoptera; family Sphingidae; genus Hyles; species Hyles euphorbiae. The sequence continues at coordinate 2,125,034 of CM041036.1, forward strand.
AACGTTATCTAAATCTCTCGTGTACATTAAGGCTCTATAAATTGCGTATGCTTCTGCTGTGAAAATACTACTCTCGTTATTAATTCTATAATTTTTACTTATTTTCTTATACGAGTCATAGAAAGCAGCACATACACGATCTAGAGTCTTTGAGCCATCAGTGTATATTTTATACCAGAGCACATTATTTATGTCATCTACGCTATCCCTTTCTTGAGTTAAATCTAACAGAGCATTGTATTTACAATTATATACAGGGTAAATACTAAACTTATTCATATTTACACTAAGCTTATTCATATTAGCCAATATAGTACACAATTCAGGAATGTTGTTATACATTATATCAGAAGGACGAATGTAATCGTCTAATGAGGCATCACATAAATTTTCAGGCAATTTAACAGTATCTAATAATATTGAGCTGGTTTTGCATAAAGCTTTTAAACAAAACTTTTCCGCAAAGTGTAACCTTCTAATAACCAGAGGAGGTACGCAGACCTCAGCCTCAAGTGCATGTATAGGCGTAGTTCTCATTGCACCACTTATTATTCTCAATGCAATATTTTGAATAACATCTAATTTTTTTAACAATGAAGAGCCGGCATACATATAAGCTAAATAACTATAATCAAAATGACTCCTAACAATACTTTTATATAACATTAATAAGGTTTTAGGATCTGAACCCCAGAATGTTCCTGCCAAACTTCTCAAGATATTTAAATTTCTTGTTGCATTTTTACATATGTAATTTATATGGCTTTGAAATTTAAGCTTATTATCTATTATTACTCCTAAAAATTTCTTTTCTTTCACTTGAGGAATGGATAAATTATTATATTGAATATTGATCAAATCATCAGTACCAAATACAACAAGAGAACTTTTTTCCGTATTAATATTTAATTTTAACTTATTACTGTAATATGAATTCAACTGACATAAAGCTAGATTTAAATTTTGTTGAGCAACCGAAATATTTCTGTCAATTGAGTAAACAACAATGTCATCTGCGAATTGTAATACTTTAACGTTTTTCGTAAGATATTGTGAAATCTGAGAAGTATACAGGTTGTACAAGATAGGTGACAGAGATGCTCCTTGCATTAGGCCTTTACAAACAGAATATGGGCCGTGTAGTAACCCATTAAATTTAACATGAAACGACCGATCGTTAAGGAAATTATGAATCCACTTTAACAATTTTCCGGGTAAACCCAATTCATATAATACCCGTATCAGTTGATTAATATTTACATTATCATATGCACCCTGAACATCAAGGAAGGCACAAACTGCAACAGATTTTGAAAGGAGACATTTTTTCATGTCTGTGATAAAGGTAACAAAGCTTTCTGGAGCACTTTTACCTTTTCTGAAACCAAATTGGATATCTGGTAAAATATTGTAATGCTCTACATAATAATCCAGTCTTAATTTGATAATTTGTTCTGTTACTTTACCTATGCAAGAGGTTAGTGATATAGGTCTATATGAATTGTAATCTTTAGGAGGTTTCTCAGGTTTCAGAATTGGAATGATGCACTGTGTTTTCCAAGATTCAGGAATAATTTGATTAAGCCATAGTGAATTTAAGACCATTAATAATTTCTTTTTACAGTTGATAGGAAGTTTTCGTAAAAGGATATAAGGAATATTGTCTAGTCCTGGAGCCGAATCCTTTCTTGAATCTAATGCTATACAAAGTTCCTTATACGTAAATTCTCTTAGCAAAAAAGTATTAATTTCATTGTCATTATTTTTATCGAAAAATATATCATTATCCACTAAACTACTGTTTGATCCATTACTAATTTTATTAATAAAATCAGGTAACCATTCATCTTGTTTAGGTTTAGTCATCACATTAATCCTTTTAAATCTACGGATGTAATTCCAAATTTTTGAAACAGGAGTGTATCTATCTAAGGATGAACATAGGGTTTTCCAACTATTACGTTTTTGTTCACTAATAATTTTTTTCTTTTTTGCATCCAGTTTTTTATATTCAATAAACAGTTCCATTGTCATTGATGATCTATATGCTAACAAAGCCATTTTTGATTTTTGTACAGCTTCTGCACATTCATCATTCCACCATGGTGCTGGGATTTTCCTATGATTTGATGATATATTACATTTGAAGATAGGTGTACATTGGTCCCTTAAATTGTATAATAGTTCACAAAATTGATTATATTGTGAAAGAGGGTCAGAGTCTGAAGGAATAAATTCATCAAATAATTTCTCAGCCTCAATCTCAAATTTAATCCAATCAGTTTTATGAAATAGATATTTTTGAATGTTATAATTTATTTGGTATTTACAGGGGGAGATCAGGATGTCAGTAAAGATAGGGAGGTGGTAACTTCCTAATGGATCTTCACCAACACTCCATTCACATAGTGGAGCTATGTCTGGGCTAACACAGGTGAGATCTATTGCTGATGGATTTCTATTTGGAGCCTGGACTGTTGTGGCTTTGCCATCATTTAACAAGCACAGATCAGCTTCATCCAGTAGGTTAAATAGCTGAGTACCCCTTGACTTTGTTGTTGCACACCCAAAAGCTATGTGGTGGGCATTAAAATCTCCTGATATTAAGCAAGGTCTAGGTAAGGAATTAAATATATTTCTTAATTTATTTATTTTAAATCTACTACTTTTAGGTGGACAATACACAGTCAAAATGGATAAAGGACCAGTGTGAGTTTGAACTGAAATTGCAACTGATTGAATATCCTGGTAGAATGGGAGTTGTATGTTTTCATATTTAATATTATTTCTAATCAAAATACCAACACCACCATGATCATTTTTAGCATTTTTATAGATTAAATTATAGCCTGGAAATTTCAGGTTATGACAATTGTTTGTTTTTAACCAAGTTTCATTAAGCAGCAAAATGTCAATGTTAAATTCTGTTAATAAAGACATTACAAGTGGCCGTTTGTTATTAATACTCTGAATATTATGATGAACTATTCTTATAAATCTATCCATTATGTAAGTGTTTTAATAAAATTTCTTTAATTTTAATTGTAGTCTTAGGAGCGTCTTTATTGTTTCCTAATGAAATTAGAGTTTTTACTAATGCATTAATTATCCTATCATTATTAATTATTTCATTGGTTTCTTTAATAGAAGAAATATGTTTAAATTTGTTTAGTCCTGAATTTTGGAATTTCAATGCATCATGCTTTGGTAAGGGAAGTGGAGGGAAATTCCTATTACTACTTGCATTATTAACTGAAGTGGCTGTTGTAGCAGCATAGGAAAGTTTTTTCTGTTTCATTTTGGCTTCCTTCATTGGACATGTTCTGGCAATAGCCAGGTGAGGACCCCCACAGTTGACACATTTTATTTCCTCCTCATTAATGCATTCTTTGTAGGAATGTTCCCCAGCACAGATTGAGCATATTTGCTTATTTTTACATACTCTGGCTGAATGATTGAATTTTAAACATTTGAAACATTGTAATAGGGGTTTAATATATGGTTTAACTTTGAAGCGCCAGTGATCTAGGAAAATATATTCAGGCAAGGTGTTACCAACAAATGTTATAGCTACCGTCTTCAAAGCTTGTCTTACTCCGGTATTGTCCTTTTTGGTGAACCTTCTCACCGCTACCATTTCATATTCACATGTGAGTTTTCTATAGAGTTCTTCATTGGAGATGTCGACGGGAACAAACTGGATTACACCGATGACTTCCACTGACGATGCTGGAATGTATGCTTTTATATTATGCGCTTCTAATTTGGAATTGTTGTTCAGAAAATCATTGGCTGAACTGGCTTGCTTAAAAACAATTTGAATTTTATGAGCGTTTACTCTACTAATTTCATACTGTCCTTTGATGAATTCTCCTAAAATATTTAATATGAATATCGGATCTTTGTTTCCAATATATTCATTTTCGGTACTTTCTATAAATACTGGAAAGTTTGTATTGTTACAGTTATCAGTATACTGTCTCTTGTAACCAGGCTTGTAGTATGGTTTTAGCGCCAAAATCTCTTCTGCTGGATTACTAGCAGTAGTAGTAGCAATCCGTTCATATTTTCTCTTCTTATTATCTTTTATTGGGTCTCCATCGCTATGGGTCCCCATTACTCCGGATAATTACAGATTTTAAAATATTTTATAAAATTAAAAATTTTAAATAGTCCGCCTTGTTTGACTTCCCGCCAAAAAGTCAGCCATTTGTTGGAAATTTAAATGTTGCCAGCGCTAATTTTAGTATTGATCTCCAGTTGTATTTTTCATTGGCAAGATTTCCGTTGACTCCATTGGACTCCATTTATCAGGTTTTGAAGGAAAGTTCTGTCAACTGAGTTTGCAATTCCACATCACATTTTAGTAAATGTGGTTTTGATTTGTGTATGACTGGTTCGGTATTTTTGTTTTAAATATGACTGACAATGAACCGCAAAACGATCCTCCTGAAGAACAGCAGCAGGAGAAGAGCGCGAAACAACTGGAGAAAGAAGCCAAAAAGGCTGCAAAGTTGGAAAAATTAAAAGCTAAGCTAGAAAAGAAAAATACTGCACCAGCTGGACACAAAGATAAACCGGAGGTAAAACTAATATTCTTCTTTTATTTCCTGGAATAAAGGTGTACAAAGAGCTACTTTCTCATTAACAATTTAGCTCAAAGTATACATGGTAATCGAATATTAGTATTTGCATGCAGGAGCCAGAAACTTAGGTTATTAGATTCGTCACCAAGAGAAGTGAAAGTATACAATTGCAATTGTTCGCAACCTTACATCATTCTATTACCATTGCATCAAAAATATTGATGGTGAAAGTAAACAAATGTGTAAAATCAATTTTAAATGTTTAAATTACCAGCAAACCCAATTTACAAATCGAGTACATAAAGCTTTGCATCACTTGGCTATCGAAAATTGTAAAGAAATATATAATATGAAATAATCAATGCTCTTTGAATAATTATATCTTTGTGCAGTTTATTCCAAGAGGCTGAATAGTATTTAAAATCATTTCTACTTTACTTCATAAAATATTTGTCTTATTCAAGAAGAAATTATTTATTAAGTTCCCTACTGTAAATCCATTCCATAGAAGGCAAGAAAAATTACACAGAGTTCAAAACTTAGTTTTTGACTTTATTTTACAACCACAAATAATATAAATACTTTGTCAAAAATATAACAGAAGTAATACTTAAGTATTGACATTCATTAGTATGTCATCAAATTTATTAAGTAAAAGTTATTTTTTTAGCCTATTTTAATATAATAGCATCATAGGTTGTGGCCTATGTTTAGTCTTACTACAGACTGCCTATGTTACATTTTCATAATTTTAATGAATTATTTTTAACAAATTATTCCAATATTTCTTGTTGCAGAAAAAGTCAAAGGAGTCTAAAGAAGTGATACTTTACACTGTAGACACTCCTCGGGGAGCAAAGAAGGATGTTTCAGGGCCTATGCCAGACTCATATAGCCCCCGGTATGTGGAGGCAGCTTGGTATAATTGGTGGGAGAAACAAGGCTTCTTCAAACCTGAATATGGAGTGAGTATAGTGGCTTACATAACCAGGTGTATCCAGAAAAATCAATTGTAAACTTTATTGGGGTTGGGCCAAATAAATAGTACCAATAACTGCTGAGCGTGCATGAAGAGATTAATAAAAATATGTTATAACTAAATAAATCAATGTGGCATTCTTTGTAATATTGATTCAGACACAAATTATAGTTTATTTTACTGACGTTGGAAAATGAACTTTATTACTGTAAGATAATGTTTATTTTTGTAAGCATTGTCAGCATTACAATTTTTCAACATATTATTTAATTCCTTGTCTAGCACTTTCATCATTTAATTACTTCAGTGTCTAATGCAGTTTTCTTTTACTTATACTTTATTACGGTGTATGTTTTTTCATTGCATCGTTATATATAAATATATTTTTAATATGTATTTATGTATTGTTTATGTAAGTTTATCTTTTAGTATCATAAAAGCACTGTCAATGTTTACCACTTATCTCCTCTTCTTGCACGGTTGTCTGGAAGAGATCGCTATTAGCGATAAGACCGCCGTTTTTTAACACTTATTTGTTTTTCTCTTTTTATTTTTGACCGACTTCAAAAGAGGAGGTAATCAATTCGACTGAATTTTTTTTTTTTTTGTATGTTTGTTACGCGATTACGCCGGCAATTGTGAACCGATTTTGAATATTTCTTTTTTGTTGGAAAGCATGATATACAGGGTTGGTCCCATATAAAAGTGGTGAAGACCTGATGAATATCTTAGGATCTGCCGACCAGAACTCCTCAAAATTAAACGGTCCAGCATTAATTCTTTTTGCGTTAGATTAAGTATAATTATATTATTACAAAGGGTGGGTGAAAATGGGAAAAGGGTGGGGGTGGGAGGGTGAGAGGGTAGAAAATAGGTACAATTGTTAATATTCAATATCTCCGGCAGTTCTTAATCGATTTAAAAATAACTTTTTTTTTCAAAGAGTATTATATGATAGGTTAAACAAAAAAAAATATTGTGAAGACCTGATGAATATCTTTGGACCTGAAGGGCAGAACTTCTCAAAATTGAACAGTACAGCAATAATTCTTTTTGCATTAGGTTCAGTATAAGTTTATTACTACAAGGGGGGGGTGGAAAGGGGAAAATAGGAAGGGGCGTGGGAAGGGGAGGGGGATATATACAAATATAAATACTAAATATCTGCGACAATAAATAAATGATTTTAAATAACTTTTCTTCAGAACGAATTATACATAATGTTGGTCACATAAAATATGGTGAAGACCTGATGAATAGGTACATATCTGGAGAGCAGACCTTCACAAAACTTTGCAGAAACGCAATGATTTTTTGTTCATTAGGTTAAGTATATGTGTTTTATTAAAAATAGGAAGTAAAGAAGGTGTAGAGGTGAGGGGGTAACGAATGATTACCACGCATAAGTGTACTCAATACCTCTAGCAGGTTCAGCCGATATTAGTATTTTCTTTATCATAAAAACGAAATGACAGTGTAGCTTCCTTAAAAATCATAAAATATTAATTTTCGTTTTTGAAATTATAAAGGATCACAATGGTTCATTTTTATATACATTAAATCCAGTTTTCATTATATGATTACCTTTGGCATCATTACAATGCTTATGAAAACCAAAAAGTAATAAATAAAATAATTTAATTAAAAATTAAAAGACCGACTTCAATATGCACTACAAAGTAATAAATAATGCATATTTCATTGTGCTAGTACACATTGATTAATTTTCTTATTGACGAGACTAGCCAACAAATCTTAAATACGTAATATTTTGAAGGCGGGTCGCCAATTACGAACACCACGACCTACACTTAAATTTAATTTGTGTAAAACATTCTAGCGAAAAACACGCAATTTTACACGCAATATTAATTTGTCTTAATCTATATAAACTTACGCCATTTTCCCAGAAGGGGTATGCAGAGATTCTCCTGGTATCAACCAGGACACCCACGTTACGCCTTGCGTGTTTTGTCCCTCGGTGTGGTTGGGGGCGAGAGTCTATAGTCATATCGGGTGCAAATTCCAGTCCGTGTCCTGATAACTAATAGAAAAATCGCCCGTCCTTAATATATCAGCTCTTAATCAACATTGTTGAGCATCGGACTTATCTACAATCGAGGGAAACATACAAACTTAACAACCCTTCCCTTTCTTATACTTTCCTCACTATGATTCCTATCACTGTTAAAGTTATTGTATACATATGCAAGTGACTCCAATAAGTCAATGGTGTACCCTGGTGTTGAAACCCTTGACCACTGTATCTTTGATCGTATGCAATACTACACATATGACACATATTAATTCTATTAAAATTTCAACAAATGTACACGTAGGATCAATATGTTAAATTAATTTGTTTCTAGTTTACATATGGACCTAACTGAGCGCCAACGATACATCTACAAGTAGGTAATATTCAACTGTGTTACATTACTTAAATTTGTTCTGGTTTGGCACTTGGCGACCCGCCTTCAAAATATTACGTATTTAAGATTTGTTGGCTAGTCTAGTCAATAAGAAAATCAATCAATGTGTACTAGCACAATGAAATATGCATTATTTATTACTTTGTAGTGCATATTGAAGTCGGTCTTTTAATTTTTAATTAAATTATTTTATTGTAAATACTTTGTGGTGTTTTAAATAAAGAGTTGTTATTATTATTATTACATACCCTTTTGTATATGAGATCTGACACCAAGATACATACTATGTTAAGATGTTTTGGATGCATATGTAACAAATTGAACCTGGAGTCATTTAAATGAAACTAATTTTGATGGACTCTATAGTGGATTTGGTTAAGTAAGCAAAAAACAGTTTTATTTCAATTAGTAATTTTTGCATAAATCTAAGAAACCATTATACCACACATGTTTAAAATGTCTTGTAAAAGAATACTTTATCAGGTGGATTACAGAGTAATAAAAACAATAAAGTCTGATAAGACTGTATCTTTGCACTCAATTATACATAATTTAGAAATTAAATGTCTTCTACATAATATAATTTTCAGTCATCAATAATGATAATGATCAATTTAATTCCAGAGAAAATCAGTTTTGGAATACAATCCTAAAGGAGTGTTTGTGATGGTAATCCCACCACCCAATGTTACTGGGACATTACATCTTGGACATGCTCTCACTAATGCCGTACAAGATGCCATCATCAGGTGGAACAGGTGAGAATTAACCCTATCTATGATAGAATATGATGATATTAAATTACTGCTCTACTTGTCCTATGATATGAAGATAAGGTGATAACTCACTGTACTTAGATGCATATAGTTTTTCAAAACACCATTCACTAGGTGATGAAAGTTCCAACATATCAGGTCCAATGAAATCAAATTTTCCAATGATGTCAGATCAGAGCAATAACCAATGTCAGAATATAGAGCATGCTAAGGTTTAAAAAATGACAAGGTGGTTATGTTAATATGTAAATAGCAATAACTCACACCACTACTGCAAATATTGTTTTTTTTTTTCAAGCAATTGCATTATTTTAGGATGAACGGTCTCACAACCCTGTGGAACCCGGGCTGTGACCACGCTGGTATAGCCACCCAGGTGGTGGTGGAGAAGAAGATATGGCGCGAGGAGAGGAAGACCAGGCACGACCTCGGCAGGGAGGCGTTCATCAAACGCATATGGGCATGGAAGGAAGAGTAAGTTGACGTATTTATCGGTTTTTTTTTCATGAAATAAAGCCAAGATCACAAGATAAATGTTATTGGAAACGATAGAAGAGGCATTCAAATATTATTGCAGTCATTCGCATTATGTGTGTATACTGTATACCCTTTTGCTAAAGGTTAAATTCCTGCTTGACCTATCTTATTTTATTGCGCATGTCAATGACCTTTACCATTGCAATTGATTAATTTCTTGCGTGACTTGTGTCCTTCAATACTGTGATTCAATAGAAAAAATGATAAATATTGATTTAGTATGTTTTATAGATAATAGAGGTGTAAAACGCATCTCAATATTTCCAAATTGGTTTAGGGTATGTGATATATATATTCAGAGTACATTCTGTTCCGACTGCCTCGGTGGCGTAGTTGTACTCCGGTACGGTTACAAAGCTGAGGTCTCGGGTTCGAATCCCGGGTTGGGCAAAGTGATATTGGATTTTTCTATTCATTATCAGCCCAGAGTCAGGAATTTGTGCCCGATATGGCGATAGGCTCGCCACCTATCACATCATGGGACGGAACATACAAGGCGAAATGTGGGTGCCGTGGCACCTCTGCCTACCCCTTCTGGGAAAAAGGCGTGAGTTTATGTATGTATGTATGTATGAGTACATTCTGTGATTTCTAATACAATATAATTATATTTATGATTAAACACTGAATCAATAAAAAAGATTCCGGCTAATTTAGAACCTCCTTTTTTTTAATTCATTAAAAAGTGTCCATCACTGTCATCACTAACAACACATCCCTTCTAGTAAAGGAGACCGGATCTACGAACAGCTTCGTTCCCTCGGCTCCTCATACGATTGGACTCGCGAGCGGTTCACAATGGACCCGTCAATGTGCCGAGCTGTAAACGAAGCATTCATACGGCTTCATGAGACAGGTGACATCTACCGGGCACATAGGATGGTCAACTGGTGCTGTGCTCTGAAGAGTGCTATTTCTGATATCGAAGTGGATAAGATTGAAGTCAGCGGGAGGACTATGCTGTCTATACCTGGATATGAACAGAAGGTAGGTAATTTTATGTGCGGTGAATCAGTCTCATAATTATTTGTGATTGTAATGGAAACAAGTATCAAAATATTGTGACTTTCGAAGTTCTATGTGTATTCCGGGTTTGAATCCCGGGTCGGGCAAAGTGATATTTATTTTTTTCTGTTAATTACTGGTGGAAGATCTCTCATATGTGAGCGGCCGTCTGGTTAGGTACCGCCGCTATGTCTATTTCTGCCGTGAAACAGTAGACATTGTAGCCTGAGTAACTACTGGACATATTGAGACTTTAAATTTTATGTCTCAGGGTGGCGAGCGCAGTGAAATGCCAAGCACTGCTTTATAATTCAAGGTGTTTGATTTTTCTACTGTTCTTGAGCGGTATATCGCTTACCATCAGGCGATAGGCATGCTCGACTCGCCATTCATTGTAATAAAAAATATATGTATGTATGTTGTTGTGGATGGATGAAGTCGCTGGATGCAGACCGCTTCCAACAGGTCATTGTGGAGATCCTTGGGGGAGGCCTATGTTCGGCAGTGGACTTCCTGTAGCTGATATGATGATGATGATGATAATGTTATTTATACAATCAGGTGGAGTTTGGTGTGCTAGTGTACTTCGCGTACAAGACAGAAGATGGGCAGGATGAGATAGTGGTGGCCACCACTCGTATCGAGACCATGCTTGCTGATGTCGCCGTCGCCGTGCACCCTGATGATGAGAGGTAATTTAAATATCAGTACTATAAATCTTGATCCTTTAGAGTTTATATTGAATTTATTTTAATTTAGTTATTAAATCAAAGTAAGCTGCTAAATTGGGTAACGAATTATTGGTTGTAATTGATTGAAAATGTAATATTACGTATTACTGATTAAACTAGTTCTATTTTTTTTATTAAATATGAAACTACTAACAACTTTTTTCATAAGAAATATAATTTGTGAGTGATATTTTTTTTTTGTGTTTTCTGTACACAGATACAAACACCTGATTGGAAAGATGGTGGTACACCCAATATTGGACAAGAAAATACCAATCATCGGAGACACCTACGTCGACAAGGAATTCGGAACCGGTATGTTCTAAGCCCTAAACCCTCTCAGTCGTATTTTCTTTTGTAGAAGTGACTCATGCCTTGCAGTGGGCAATATAGGCTGTAATAGTTAAAGTAAAAGATATTTTAAATACTAATGTTCAGTCGGAACAAAAACTTATTTTTTTATCAAGCCACATTTATCGATCTAACCGAATTGCCGTGAGAATATCAATAAATCAAATATAAAAAATAATTTAATTTTATTGCTCAAAACAATGATGGACTAAAGTGCCTAATTTCACAACTTCAGAATAAAAATAATCAATTTTTTTGACATGCAGGTGCCGTGAAAATATCGACGGCGCACGACGCGAATGACTTCGAAGTCGGCAAGCGTCACAACTTGGAAAACTTGAACATTCTCACAGATGACGGACTTATGCTCGACAACTGTGGACCTTTTTCGGTAAGAAATAGAGTCCATTCTTAATTAAACTTTTAGCCTGATTCTAAAACTAACCAATTTCAATAAGTATTTATTCTGGTTGAACAAAGTAACTGTCAGCAACAAACTATAGTCTTTTGTTGAAATTAAGAATTTAGCTTGATATTCAATTTTGTGAATTAAACAAATGACTGTTAACCACTTTCCTGCATAATTTAGGTTATTTTCATGCAAATTGTCGCATCCAAATCGAATTAATTAATCTACCCTTGATATGTAAAGCCAAAGAGTTTGTTTAATGGTTCTCAGAAATACCTTGTACAATACCGGCAACTAATATTTGGTTGCAGGGTATGAAACGTTACGACGTTCGTCGCGAGATAGTGAAGAAACTAACAGAGTTGGGCTCATATCGTGAGACAAAGGATCACGCCATGGTGGTGCCGTTATGCAGCAGAACTAAGGATGTTATCGAACCCATGATCAAACCGCAGTGGTCAGTACATATTATAGTATATCTCTGCCTGAGGTCGCCTCGATAGATACTAAGACTCTTTTTTTCATCTAACGTTTGCGAAATGGGTTCATTGTGTCCGTACCAAAGACAATGAGTGTCGTGTCCACGTCCAATCAGGCATCAGATGGCAATCAGGAAAGAAACTTCTTACCCTTACTTTACTGGTGGTCTCATATGTGAGAGGTGGCCTGAGTAGGTACCACCGAAATGTATATTTCTCCCGCCAAACAGCAGTTAAATACACTGTTGTGTTTCGTATTGAAGGATATTATAGCCAGAGTAACTACTGGACATATTGAGATTTAACATCTTATGCCTCAGGATGGCGAGCGCCGTGGAATGTAGCTACTGGTTACTGTACTGTGTATTGTTACTGTTACTGAAAGCAGTGAATTGCCAAGAATTGCTTTCTTATTCAAGATGTTTGGTTTTGCTATTGTTCATGAGCGGTCGTACGCTTACTACCAGGCGAGCAGCATGCCTGTCTCGCCATTTACTGCAACAAAAAAACTTATTTCAATTTTCTATATATCATCCGCCCAGGTTCGTCCGTTGCGAGAGCATGGCTAAGAGCGCCAAGAGTGCCGTGGACAACGGCGAGCTGAAGATAATCCCGGAGATGCACGTGAAGACCTGGCACTCCTGGATGGACAACATCCGCGACTGGTGCATCTCGCGTCAACTGTGGTGGGGACACCAGATACCAGCTTATAAGGTGGTGCACGTGTCTAAAGAGGTTAGTATACGGTGGTTTGATATTAGGTGTAATTTGTTTATTGAATCAGGTTATTATCATGGAAAAATTGGTGTTATTTTTTTATATAATTATAACTTAAAACAAATTTTAGGATTGTTATTAAGTTTGTGGTAAATATTCGATAATAGGAAATAAGTTAGTGTCGATAAATAACAATTGGTTAAAATTTTTGGACATAGCATTTACATACTCGAGGTATATTGTAAATTTATGTACAACTAAAAGGGTGGTATTTTTACTATTTCTGTATTATTACTATACAGTACAATTATTATTTTTTTTGTATCGATATTTCTCTTATACATCATAGTAACATTATCGTTTCCAAGAGCAAGATTGTTAAAAACCGGTACAGAGAAATGTACTGTTTTTTAACAATCTTGGTCAGTTCATATGCAGAACTTATATACAGGTGGTATTGACATGTGGTATTTTATTTAAACCACATGATCCTAATCACCCCTGATAATATAATATTAAATTTGAATTAAAACCGCCCAGTAGTTTTGTAATCAATCGTAATTTTAGATTCCAAGGCTTTTCATCCTCTACATATACACATACTGAATCTTTTTACGACTCAGGTAAATTCCCGAACTGAACTGAAGTTCATATAAGCCGTAAAAATACTCATATCTGGGATAATATAGGATACCCAAAAATTTTGAAAACTTAAAACACGAATGATAACAAAAAATAATTTCTTTTTTTTTTTTCAAATTATGTACATTGTCAACTGGGGTAATGACATACATGTGAGTTAAATTAAATACCAAGTGTCAATATCACCTTATATATATTGTTGTTTTCTTCTGAGACAGTATAATTAAGAGTTAAGTTACATATTATTCCTCATATTTCATATTATTATTCATATTTTTTCTCTTTTTGTACTGGTCCTGGTTTTGTACCAAAATCCTGGTCAGTACAATCGTAAAATGCAAAGATATTGTTATGTTCTGCCAGTCAGCAATGATAATAATTAGAATAACCTATGCAGTACATGCGCAGAATGCATAAAAGTATTTTGCCGGTCAGTAACGAAAATAATTAGGAGGACTGTGTTAGTTTTTTTTTTGTTTATTTAAAACGGTGAAGGAAAACATCGTGAGGAAACCTGCATACCATAGCGATTTACAAAAATTTCTATGGTATGTAAGTCCGCCAACCCGCACTAGATCAGCGTGGTGGACTATGTGGCCTAACCACTCTCAATCGTACTGTTGATTGTAGAGGAGGCCCGTGCCCTGCAGTGGGACGAATATGGGCTGATACAGAATTTGGGAAAACAAACAGTTACACATTGCTAATAAATAAAGGAAACTTAATTCTACATACAGTTAAATGCGCAATCAACTACGTTATCCACAGATGCTTAAATCTAGTAAGTGTATTTATGAATGGATGTAAATTATCAACTAATACAACTGCATACACAACCGTATTATGGTTTAACGTGTGTGTGACTTCCGCGGCAAGGACGAGGAGCAGGCCCGGCTGGCGCGTGCGGCGGCCCGGGAGGCGCGCGCGGCGGCGGCGGCGGCCGGCACGCTGCCCCCGCGCCGCCGCCGCACGCGCTCCGGACGCAAGAAGAGCACGCGCACGCGCACGCGCCGCCGCGAGCCCACGCCGCCGCCGCCGCCGCCACCTGTACGGACTGTGATGCACGCACTCAAAAATATCATATTTTAGTGCTCACATGCTTGCATTTTTTTTTTGCGAAAATTGTAGATAGATTTTTTTTTAATTGTACATTTAATTTCCGCGAAGAAGTGAAACTGAAAATAGAAATGACAATAGGAAGGGGTAACAAGTATACTACGCGCATGCGTTCAAATGCTACGCTTTCTATACCCACTCCGTAGTAATGTTAAACGTTTAACGCAACCTTATTGGTAGTTGCATTAGAAGTTTCACTTCAAAAGCAGAAAAAAGATACAAAAACACAAGCAAAAAATGTGCAAAAACTTGAAAAAAAAGTTGCAAAAAAAAAATACTTTTGGACCTTAATTGGAAAGTTGTATCGTTGAAGATTTTGTCATCGAATCTTATTGGACTACACGTCCGTACAATGTAGAGTGTTTTAAAGAAGTTTTTTTTTTAGCATTTAGTTTGCGCATTTATTAAGCTAACCAATACGTCCATCTACAACTAATCGAATGTAATTTACACATAACAAAATCATTTTTTACTTGCTCATCACATTAAATTAAATATATTAACTGTCGTATAACCATTGTACATCGCAAAAAAATAACTGTCTCCAAATTGTAAAATTAGATATGCCAAAGCTTCGGTTTTTTTGTTTAATAATGCATCCAGAAGGCGTTTTAAGTGTAGAGCTTCGATCAAATATACACTAGATACACAGTTCCCTGTAAATGTTCTGTTAAAAAATGGCACCGATGCATTGAGACAAAAAAAGTAAACAAAAAAATCACATATTCCAAATATATTAACACAAATTCCACCTTATTCCTGGAGCTTAAAGTAGCTTTTCACATAATATTGTCTAAAGTTCTGCGACGTTTCAGAAGCAACGGTCGGTGCGTGACTGAAGGCGAAAGAGTGCTCAAAGCACTCTTTTTGGTGCCATTTTCTAAGCGCTCATGTTGTATCTAGTGTATATTTTATCGAAGGTGTAGAGCTATAAAGAACTAAATGCAATAGCTACTTAGATTAGATTATGACTGCATATCTAAGTCGATACAATATTTTTTACGTTTAGCTTTAAATTTCTGCATGTGTTTGTGAAATATTTTTATATTTTTAGTATGACATTTTTTTTTGTAAATTAGAAATGGATTTTTTTATATTAGTGTTTTTAGTATAGTGACCAAAATTTTATTTTTATGTCATTCCAATTTTAAATAATGCTTAATAATATGTTTTTTATAACATTATTAATATTCATAAGAATTAATTATTTTTATGTGATAATAATTTATGTTGGCAATCCGTCCGGCAAAACCGACTTCTTAGCGCAGTCGGTTAGACGCCGCTTGTGAAACGAGAGGCCGCGGGTTCGATCCCCGCACCGAGAGAAATGTTTGTGGGGCCAACAAATATTTATTTCGGATCTGGGTGTTTGTGAGACCGAAAAGTCTCTCGTAGTTCCTGATACCTGCGACACAAGACTCGATCTTACTGTAGGGTCAAGGCAATGTATGTGAGTGTTGGGTGTTATTTATTTATTTAATTCTAACCCCCAACAGACGGAGGAGCAATGGATCGCAGCTCACTCCGAGGAGGAGGCGGTGTTCAAGGCGTGCGCCGCGTACGGATACAAGCGCGGCGATATACAGATGAAGCGAGACGAAGACGTGCTAGACACTTGGTTCTCGTCCGCGCTATTCCCCTTCTCTATATTCGGATGGCCGGATAAGACGGATGATTTGAAGGTATGTGGATTGAAATTGGGAATTAGTTTAGCATTACTCTGTAGATTGTTTGATAAGCTAAGGAACGGAAGTCTTATTAATACTACATCACTCTTTTCGGAAATAAATATTGATTTTCTCGATTGACTGCCTCGGTGGCGTAGTTGTACTAGAGTACGGTTACAAAGCTGAGGTCTCGGGTTCGATTCCCGGATTGGGCAAAGTGATATTGAATTTTTCTATTCATTATCAGCCCAGAGGAATTTGTGCCCGATACGGCGATAAGCTCGCCACCTATCACATCTTGGGACAAAACATACAAGGCGAAATGTGGGTGTCCTGGCACCTCTGCCTACCCCTTCTGGGAAAAAGGCTTGAGTTTATGTATGTAAATTGATTTTCCATAGATATAAAGACTACTTATCCCTTTTTTTCTTTATTGCTTTGTTCAAGAGGAAAAGCTATTAAGCTTCCATTTTGATAACCCTTGGAAGGCGGAAAGGGGTATGTCAGTGTCTATGGGCTTCTAGCCCGGCACAGCTTGGTCCCTAGCATTACCTATGCCAGTATATGTATGGTATGAATATTTATTGGAAAATCACTTGTAAATATTAAATTGTGTTTTACAGGCGTTCTACCCCGGCAACCTGTTGGAGACAGGTCACGATATCCTGTTCTTCTGGGTCGCCAGGATGGTGTTCTTCGGACAGAGGCTGCTCGGCAGGCTTCCGTTCTCGTGAGTAATATTGATTTCCATAAAAAATATGTATGCACATGTACCATCAAGAATAGACATAATGTAGAAAATGATTAAGAAAATCTATTTCATATGTATTCAAAATACTGACATAAATCAACAAAAAAATATTTTTTTCAATATATATATATTTAACTAACACACCAAACATACAAAACTGTGACGTACTAACTAAATAAAGTGGTAGGTTGATGTAAATCAAGTATGAGAAATATATAAAGGTGAGCGAGCGCCCGCCACCGGTTAGTACACTGACAGAAGTCAGGCCAGTGGACGGACCTCAGACACTGGAAAGCGATCACTGTGTTTTATTTAAACTACCAACTTAAACACCGGTACATCACAGAAACTATAAAGTATAAACTTTTATAACGATATACAATAATTAGAATTTTTATTTCTCCACCAGAGAAATATACCTACACCCAATGGTCCGGGATGCGCACGGTCGCAAAATGTCCAAATCCCTCGGGAACGTGATCGATCCCGTGGACGTGGTGCACGGCGTCACACTACACGAGCTGCACAAACAACTCGAGGACTCGAACCTGGACCCCAGGGAGATCGAGAAGGCCAAGCAGGGACAGAAACAGGACTATCCTAATGGTATACCTGAGTGCGGCACTGACGCCTTGAGGTATTGTTACATGCTTCCAAATTATTTAAAAGTGAATCAGATATTTTTTATCGTGGTATTTTATTTAAAGAAGTTACAATTTGTTTATCGGTCAACTATGACCCGCTACATAATTTTTTTTATTGCAATAAATGGCGAGCCGTGCATGCCATTTGTCTGATGGTAAGTTATACGGCCGCTCATGAACAGAAGCAAAACCAAACACGTAAATTACAAAGCAATGTTTGGCATTCCACTGCGCTCGCCATCCTGAGACATAAGATGATAACTCTCAATATATTCACTAGTTACTCTGGCTACAATGTCCTATAAACCGAAACACAACAGTCCATTTAAACTTCTGTTTAGCGGGAGAAATAGACGTTGCGGTGGTACCCACCCAGGCGACCTTTCACATATGAGAGACCTACCACCATTAAATTCGTTTTCTAATTTCCTAGCATGTATAACATAAATATTGTTATTAAACAGGTTCGCCTTATGCGCGATGACACAAGGTCGGGATTTGAACCTTGACATCCTGCGCGTGCAGGGCTACCGGTTCTTCTGCAACAAGCTGTGGAACGCCACCAAGTTTGCGCTCATGTACTTCCCCATGGAAACTAGTTATGAGGTCTGTACTCTTATATAATCAAAAAAATACGAAGGGTTAGATATCCTAGGTTTCTGGTATAAAAGACCCACTTAGAAAGCCGTCTACGCTGAGCAAGCAGTTCAGAATCAATGTTATATTATTTATTTATATGTATACATAAATGTTTGAACATCATGATACACCAACAGGTAATACGATAATTAACTAAAGTATACAATGAATTTAGATGACTTTAAACAATTACGTATATAAAGCAGAAAATAAAAAAAAAATTATAAAGAAATGATATTACCTTTTAATTAATAGCTATCTGCAAATACAATTTATTACAAAAATAATTACCAAATAATCCTGTTGAATCGATTAATCAGGATTAGGTATTCCTATCTCTCAGCGACTTGTCCTTGCATTTTACCGCACTCCTAAAAACTTAGAATTGTAGTGAAATGTAGATTTTGGCTCTTACTAATCAACAGGTTGTCGACCCCTGGATTAGTTATATAAATCAACGGCAGAAAGCAACCTTGTGGTAACTCCAAAAGTGCAATTTTACACTAGAACCAAATAAAATATTTAAAAAATGAATAACCTCTAAACTAGAAGACTTTGAAATAAAGACTAGAAGACTTATCAATACCATTTTTTTTTTAGTAATAACATTTTAAAATAAAACCTTACATTTTCACGAGGCAATTCAATGCGGTATTTTTTTTTCTGAATAATGTATGAAACGCGTATACGCATTTTTGGAGAAACAACAAAATCGCTTTCCTGCGTCGTATTATAAAACGTGTTTCAGTGTAAACAATTTTTGGCTGGCCTTTATAATAAATAAATATAAAACCATTATTTCCAGTTGGTGGGTATGTCAATGCCTTCCTGCCTATCCCTGATGGACCAGTGGATGCTGTCGCGCGTTTCCTACGCCGTGCAGAAGGTCAACGAGGCTTTCAAGGCGTACGACTTCCCCGCAGCCACCACGCTCATATACAACCTGTGGCTGTACGAGCTATGTGATGTTTACTTGGTAATGTATTTTAATATGTTGATTAGTAAGTTGTTTATTAGATATACATACATAGAAACAAAATCATGAAAGGTTTGTGCTATTATTACTACATGGACTAACCACACTCAATTGTAGCCGCGATTTCAGTGAGGCCCGTGCCCTGCAGTGGGACGTATATGGGCTTATATTACTATAACAAAAAAAAAAATAGTATAACATTTTTCCTTTTTACTACGCCATTAGTAGGTTAATTTTTTGTCTCTATTAATGACCTCATCTTTTCTGTCTGATTTATGTTAAAAAAAGTTTTTATATTTATTCTTTATTTAAGATTCTTTTCGTGCGGCAGCAATGTATTTTAGGGTATTTCTGCGTTATTCGGTATGGTGATCAGAGACATCCCCAATTTTTTATTGAATTTTATATGATAATCGAAATTTAAAAAGTATGTATCATTTGTATCTGTAATATTACTTAATAACTTTCTTTCAAAACTAAATTTGATTATTTCACTAGATAGCCTTAAGATCCAAATTACTCAAGACGCATTTATCCCTATTAACAATACCCATAATATTCCCCAGGAATCCCTGAAACCCGTGTTCGCGTCGGACTCGGAAGAGGCCAAGGGGGCGGCCAGGCGTACCCTGTTCACGGCCCTAGACCATGGACTGAAACTGCTGCACCCCTTCATGCCATTCCTCACTGAAGAGTTGTACCAGCGACTGCCTAGGAAGGACACCAGTGGACCACCATCTATATGCGTGTCTAGTTACCCTCTTGTGAGTAGTAATTTGGTATTTTGTGGTGTAGTGTAGGGGTAAAGTCGTTTAAATAGAGATTGTATAATGAATATCATGTCCTTGAAGAAAAAGGAATGAACTGCTTTACTGTTTAGTATTAGCTGGAGGTCCTATAATGTTTATTTCACTACAATATTTCAATGTACCATGACAGTATTATTTTATGTTTCTAAGATCTGTAATAAAAGGCGAAATGTGGGTGTCCTGGCACCTCTGCCTACCCCTTCTGGGATATAGGCGTGAGTTTATGTATGTATGTAAGATCTGTAATGCGGTTTTATATTCGGTGCTGGACATCCCGTAACAGTAAATAGTACACTTTAAGTCAAATCAATCGAGTATTCAAATTGTTAAGGATCAATACGAAAACAAAAAAAAACGTTAATAATCTTGAATCAAAATCGTCTATTGAAATTGATATTTAAATAGAGACGGTAGTATCTCGCTTATCAATTTATCTATCAACACCGTTTTCAGTACATAAACACTCCATGGCGCAACGAAGCACTGGAAGACTCAGTCGACACAGTCCTCAAGATGATCCACCAGATTAGATCCACTCGCTCCGAATACAACCTGACCAACAAGCAGAGGACTACGGCACACTTGATACTCTCCCCGAGCCTGAAGGTCGAGGAACTGAGGAAAGTGTTCAGGAGTCTGCAACTCCTCGCCAACACTGAGCTGAGTGATGACCAAGCACCCCCTGGATGTGCTGTGCTCACTGTATCAGATAAGATTGAAGTGCGGCTTGTATTGAAGGTATAGCATAACTTCTTTATATATTCTATACTGGTGGTCATCTCATATGTGAGAGGCCATCTGGGTAGGTGCAATGCACCGTTGTGTTTCGGATTGAGCGACATTGTAGCCAGAGTAACTACTGGACATATTGAGAATGTTGCTACTGTTAATGAGCGATCGTATCGCTAAGCATCAGTCGAACGGCTTGCTTGTCTATTCATTGCAATTAAAAAAAATACAGACTATGCTACGAAAATGTATCTTAATCCAAACGAAATCACGATTTACAGCCGCTGCTAATAAACAATCCCAATCCAAAATTTGCCGTTTGAGATTGACAGCTCAATCTTTTTTCTGATATTATATTGCCAATAATCAATCGCAGTAGTGAAAAAACTATGGCAACATGGTAAATGACAAATCGAAAAGTAGAAAACAATCCAGATTGACATCAATCAAATTTTTTCGATTGATTATAATTGGCATCGGCTGTTAGTAATAGCGTGCGCCATTTCCTTGGACACCCTGTATAGCAATCAATAATTTTGCTTATGTTTGGGCAATGATTACAAAATGCAATAAAACGAATATAACTCATTTAAAAATGTTGAAATAATATTAAATATTGAAAATATTAGTAAAATTTATTTTATTTTAATAATACTTTAAATTGCCCACGTTGCGTTGGAAAGAAATTAAATATCGAGAGGATTAGGAAAAAGTTGTTATTTGTGTAACATATTCAATGCAACACTTTTATCATTTTTGCTGTTTCTTTTACTCCAGGGTCTCATCGATCCACAAAAGGAGATAGCCAAACTGGAGAAGAAGAAGGAAAATCTCTCCCAAACCATTGCCAAACTCCAGCAGGCCATGGCAGCCGAAGACTACTCCGTCAAAGTACCTGAAGACGTCCAGAAAAACAACTCGGAGAAACTCACACAAACTCAGGGGGAAATCGAGCGACTACAAGCCGCTATACAGAGCTTAGGACTTATATAATTACCATAGACAATCGCCAAATAGTGCACTCTAGCCTCTTTGGAATCATAGACAAGTGAAATTGTTTCTAAGTCGATGTTTTATGTATATCAGATAAGGTATTTAATATGTTGGTTATACACCAACGAAAAACTTCGATTTAAGGTAAATAAGGTAACAAAGAAACCTCCTCAGTCTGAGTATTTATTTCAGTGTGAATAAATGATGCTTATATATTATTTGTGTTTTATTTACTAGTAACTACTATGTAGTAATGGTTTGTGGCTTCTTGGAGACGCGGCTGCCAACCTGTCCACGGTGGTTGCGGGTTCAAATACTACGGTGAAATAAAACCTCGTTAGAAAACCTGCATACCATAGCGATTTGTAAAAAATCTATGCTAAAATCTGCCAATCCACGCTAGGCCAGTGTGGTGGACTGTATGGCCTCACTCCCCTTAACCATACTGTTTATTGTAAAAGAGGCCCGTGCTTTTCTGTGGTATGTACATGGGTTGCCAGAGATACTGATTTACTATGTAGCATTTTATAATCACATGGCAAAATGAATAAAGTAACAACTGACAAATGAAATCGTAATGCATTTCATTATTAAGTTGCTTAGATTTCTAAGTCCAGGTTGATGATGAATAGAACATTTCAAGATCACTATGCCCGAATCCCGGGATTCGAACCTGAGACGCCAGCTTAGTAAACATACCGTATTACTGCGCCACTAAGGCAGACCTACTTCTTTAAATTAAAACAGAAAATTTATAAGGTGCAAAAAACCTACAAGCCTCAGTAAAATAAAGTCTAAATTCCTGACTCCTTATCTCATACTATTTGTCTCCACAAGATATTTCCTTTCCTGCGGGAATAAAACCCGCGACCCCTTGTTACACTGCTGGTGTCTCACACGCGGATACAAATACGTTATGGAGGCGGAGATACCGAATGGAGGTAACAATATTTTTGGCTTTTTTCTTCTTCACTACATAGTACAAAACAAAGTCGCTTTCTCTGTCCCTATGTCCCTTTGTATGCTAAAATCTTTAAAACTACGCAACGGATTTTGATGCGGTTTTTTTAATAGATAGAGAGATTCAAGAGGAAGGTTTATACGTATAATACGTACAGTCAGCAACATAAGTCGCTGAACACTTCACATTTTTTATAACTTTTTTATGAATTAAAATTTGTACGTACTATTCTGTAGCCGTAAAATATAACCAAGTAAATTCATCTATGCGAAGAAGTGCCATACGATATTGAATATAATTATTATTTTGGATGATAAGACAATTCCAAATCTCGTGACTATGTAGCCGCTTATGTTGCTGACTGTACATATTATTCTACAAAAATCTATTTGTACCCGGGCGAAGCTGGGCGGGGCCGCTAGTAGTAATATAAATTACTAGATAGCGGCCCGGCCTGCATACATTAATAATGTTAGTCGATTTTACCAAGTAATAAAAACAAAAATAACTATTTATTTCCGAACGACTATGACTGCGATTTTGTACGATTGACAGATTTATTCCATATCATTACTTATAAGTTTTACAAATATAGCATAATAAGCGTCCTTATTCACTCTAACGTCAGTGATATTATTATTGCTATTTCACTTTTCAATTCCTGAAACAGTGTTATTGTTATTTTGACATGTGATGTTTTACTAAATATTTTTTATTTTGTTTCGGTTTGTTTACGAGCAATTACAATAAACGTTTTCACTCAGAATTAAGGCGATAAGGACCTGTTTTACATCCTAGTGTTAACGAAATAGTAAATGGAGTTTCCCACACTCGGTGAACATTGTCAGTTTTCGGACTGTAATCAAAAAGATTTTTTGCCCCTACAGTGCATATGTGCTAAAGTTTTCTGCCGTGAACACTTTAACGAGCATTGCCTGTCTGGAGTGTGTGAGCTAGCACCGAAACCTAAGGACGTAAACTTTAAAAATGCGGATCAAATTTACAAATGTTCCGAAAAAGGTTGCAGGAAAGGAAACCTCCATGAAATGGTCTGCACGAAATGCAACAAACATTATTGCATCGAGCACCGATTTCATCCGTAAGTATTACATTCAGCATTTCTATCCTAGATACTATTTTGGAGCATAACTTTTATTTATTTTGTTAAAACTGTCAATTCACAACTATCCCTTGTGCTATTTTTAGCTGTAAATCAATACGCATGTAGCTTCAAGAACTTGAATGAAATTATGCTTTAAGAACTCTTAAACATATCATGGACCTTTGACCTTTGAAATTTCTTTGATATTGACCTGACACAATTCTTTATTCATATTTCATTGAATTGGTAAATGGATAAGTTATTAATCTGTATCTTGTGATTTGTATACCAAATTAGAATAAAAAAATAACATATCTTGCTATACAATTGTGATATTACAGAGTTAGGTCCATTATCCTGGATGAATTGGAAAGTGAATTGGTTCACATACCAGCACTTTGAAATTCTACTGTACTATTCAATAATGCAGGTTACTTCACAATGTTTTACAAACACTGGAGCATAAGAGAGTAACAAACTTAGTTATGATGTCGTTTGGTTGATTAAATTTTAATTATAATCTGTATATTCATTTATTACGGTTCTTTTCTCTTGTTTCGTAGGTGTCCCTTGATCATAGGAAAATAGTAAATTATAATTATTTCTTAGAGCAATAAGACCACCATTTGTACGTTGTTATTTTGTATTGTCTCAACAAGGAATTAAATAAATAAATAAATATTTTGTTTAAACTTCAGATCATGCCCAGAAGTAGATGCAGAGACGTTAGCTGTGAAAATAGAGCAATTCGAAGCACCAAGACGTCAGTTTCACGAGGCGAACAAGTATTTGGAAGACAAGGTCAGTATTACACATATTTACGGATAACAACTAACTATCCCGGAAGGCTATGCAATACTAGAGGAACTAAGTTTAATCATATAATTTAGTCTTAAGTTCCTGCGTGCGTTGTGATTTTAAGTTTGTTATTGTTTTACTAACTATAAAGCAATATTAATTAAACTGTAATGTTATTTAAAAAAATAGTTTTAAGAGATTAGTGGTGCAAAAGTGAAATTATAAACATATGCAAAAATAAAATGATAATAACACAACTAACAAATTATGGGTTTTTTAAAGCTTTAAAATCCTAATTGTGCTGCTACACATACAATTTAGATATAAATATGACTGCTCTGTCCAAAGATAGTTTAGAGCAAAAAATCCTGTTGCAGATTACAGAAAACATACGCAAAGCCCTTCAGTCTACCGCCAAAGTGAAGACAGCATCGAAAATACATCTCATGAGAATTAAACAAAAGGCTGTTGGTCCCAAATTTGTGCCGGTCCCAGATAGGGTTTACTTTGCCATCAAAAAACCCAAAGACATGATACCAAAACCAGTAAAAATTGTTGAGAATGAAGATCACTTAGAGAAGTTAGATTCGGTGACATTAGACCCCGATTTGAAGGGCACTGTAGCAGTTTTTGTTAGTTCTAAGTGGAGCTTAGGCAGAATGATAGACAGCGTTTGCGATACGTGTGACATTAAAAATGAGAATAACAAGGTTGGTAATGTGAGGTTGAGGATTTTCAGGCAGTTAGATGGTTACTGCATCAGCCCTTTTAAAATGGATGTTGAAGTTAGCGAGCTAATGAAGCAGGAAGTCCTTTTGGAAGGGGACAAATTGGTTGTGGAATATGTTGACAACTATATTTTGAATAGTGTTGACAAAAACGCCCACATCTTTCTGTTCTGAGCAAATTTTTGTGTTGTTATTTTGTGTGTTAAATAAATAAAAAAATTGGCATAAATGTATTCTATATTGTTTTTTTTTATTTTGTCAATTGGCTTGCGCTTTCTATTATTTTATAAACATATAGTGTGTCAACATATCTACAAACTTTTGATTATTTACTGTGTGTCTTTTCACTATATTTAACTAATATAATCTTATTTAATGGATTTTTCCCACAAAACGTCGATCTTATTTAATCGCATTTAAATAGATTAGGTATTTTAATAAACATGGGATTGTTTAAACATAATTTATTACATGTTACTGCGGCGATGCGAAATTAAATAAAAACTTCTTATACCACTATATTTATTTCTTTTATGTACAAAATATTTTTAACTTTTCTAACAATATCATCTCATCTGCAATGTTCAGCAATGTCCATTCAAAATACACATAATAATCTTCTGCTATAGTCCACTGCATATCAAGGGGATAAAAAACACAGCAGTTTTAATAAATAATAGTATAATGTAAGCTTATAACTAAAATTACAATTATGTCTTAACCTCGCTGTTCTCTTTGCACACTTGCGACTGACTGCGCTGGTAGTCCACCAGGGGTAACAGCTGAGCGGGGGTCGATGGGTTAGTATTGGCTGTCGGTGGTGGCGTCGCTGCCAACTTGTACTTCTCCACCAGCCAATTACACCTGCCACTTCTTGCTATAAGGTTCAGCAGGTCCCTACGGTACTGCTTAGTCAATATCGCGTATAGGAATGGATTTGCACATGCGTTCAGAGGGTAAAAGAAGACTAGAAGAACTTTTCCGTGGCTTACATCTACTAAAGGCGCTCCGGCTAATGCCGTCACACCGAAAAATGCTACTGGCGCCCAGCATAGTAAGTCTGTGCCGATCAGCAATGCCATTTTGTTTGCTATGCGACGCTCAGCTGCTGCAGCGGCGCGTCTGCCTCCATAATTCTCCCCACCACCACCCAGAGATCTGTATATTTGAACGTAACACACCACTATCGTCACCCAAGCGATTGCATTCGTCAGAAACAGTGACCCTTGGTATATAGCGTCCCCGATGTCCTTGCTCTCAACTGGCAAGCAAATTGACGTTGATGTGTAATCAGATACACCAACTAGGGGTAATCCTGCCATAAATATCGAGAATACCCACCCACCGATCATGATCTTCGCAGCCGCAGCTAAAGAGATTCGCCTCTCCAAGTATATAGCGTATGTGATTGCAAACCATCTTTCCAAAGTCACTATAGTGAGGGTT
Source organism: Hyles euphorbiae (assembly GCA_023078785.2). NCBI lineage: Eukaryota > Metazoa > Arthropoda > Insecta > Lepidoptera > Sphingidae > Hyles > Hyles euphorbiae. Next base: position 2,152,037 of record CM041036.1, read on the forward strand.
ATGACGGAAAGTTGGCCAGAGAATACGGAGAAGAAGCCTGCTATCTTGCATCCGACGCCGTACTGCCAGTTGTAGGCGTAGTTGAAGAATTCTCCGTAAGATCTCAGGTCGACTACGGCCAGCATGAAGAGGTAGAGGCCAGTGCAGAGGTCGGAGAAGGCGAGGTGGCACATGAGGAACCTTGGCACAGTGAGCTCGGTGTGGTTGGTGAGAAGGACAATGAGTACAGCGACGTTGCCTACCACGGCGGCGGTGATGACGAACCACACGCTTGCGCGCAGCCATGACCATCCCATCACATCCTCGCAAGGGTTCAGAGCGTCTGGTAGTGGTGTGCACTCTATTGTCCTTCGGCTGAAAAATATCGTAATTGTATAGGTATTTATTATTGAAAATACAAATATTATATTTTCTAAAGAAAGTCTGGACCCCGATATTCAGATTTTATAATTCTCCATTAAAGGAAATTAAGTGGCAGTGATAGTTGTACAAATGAAATTTACTTGATCCGATTTTATATACTGTATTAGTTATTACAATAGGGAATATGCATGTTATTTTTTTATATTTTTAATCAATTCTGTATGTTATTACATTATCGGAAAAAAATATAAGTCTTTGAAAATATCAATCAAAAAAGTACAAAAAAATAATCAAAACTGCTATCAGTTTCGAAGCATTCAAACGCCATGTTGGCGCGAACTCGCTGTGACGTCAAAGGTCACGATATGAACAACGTAGTATTTGGATTAAGTTTCTTTCATGAATTGCTACAGAACTGTATTTCGTGACAAAATAATCCATTTTATTTAATAGTATAAAGAAAGCACAAAATAACTCATAAACAAACGTAAAACAACAAGCTAAAACTTCATAAGAACGTGACCATTGTCGTCACTTTCCTTTTCAAGCAATAGATCGCGTTTCGGAAAAATACGCGGCAAATTTGAAATGTCATTTTTTAAGTATTTATTTTACCGATTTAGAGTTGATAAATTTAAAAAATATCTTTAAGGTATATTTCTATATTAATAAAGATTACAAAAAAAATATTTTGACTTATTTTAAAATCTGGCGCATGTTCCCTATTGCGTTAGTTATGGCCTGACAGCAATTAACTATTATCAATACCAATTCTTTCACCAGAAACACCCTATAGCCATTAGCAATCTTAAATATGTAAATTAACCTTCCCTAATTGAAGCTGAACATGACTCTCAGCAGCTCTGATCTATACTTAACCAGGCACGCTCTAAAGATCCTTGCGGTACCTACTTTTGATACATCCTACAATTACTTTTTTTTGTAACAAAAGGTTCTTTACCTGATGCTAAAATTTCCACATTCCGCCCACACGGCAGGTTGTTCTTTATCGGTATCGACAGGCGCGTGAAACTCCCCTGGCTCTTCATATTCATAACTTCCAGAATCCGATGAATAATCCTCGTTTCCGTATTCTTCACTTGTTGTGGCTGTTGATGCGTCGTCTTCTAATGGGCTGTTGGAATTCATAGCAAATATATTGATGATACTCCCAACAGTTACCCAAATTGCTATGGTTGAAAATATACAAGTTGTGACTTTTTCAAACAAATACTTTAGGGATTTAAAGTTTCTTAAAATGGGATTTAGATGGTTAAAATATTGTTTCAAATTGTGTGTATTTTATACGGAGTAGGGAGTTATTTAGACTACAGACTTCGTACCAGTATGTATGAGACATTATCTAGTAGAAATTAAACCATGGTACCTTTATGCCTCTGTATTTTCAATGTTTATGGGAGATGATAATCACTATGCATCAGATGAACTGCCTATGTGTATTCGGTGGTTATTTCTGCTGCTACGGTATAAAATAACATTAACTTACGTGACTGTCTGTCCTGTGTATTTAAGAGGTCTGATTGGCTCCAAAGACCTTTGTCTTCTCTGTTTTTCTTCTAAGTTCTGTTGACATTTCTGTTAGGAAAAATAGAGAATATTATTAGGGACCACACATCGATCTCATATCGATTTATACTTATATTTGGTTTCTAGATAATGAGAGTTTTTTGCGTAAATATTTTGAATACTCTATTCAATATTTTTGTGCATATATTTTATGAGGTACATGCAAAATTGAACCCTGGTGTGTTGATATAAACCTCAATTTCAAATGTACATCTACTTATATGTATATACATACATATGTATGTATGTCTGGGAAATTAATTTACCTCTTTCATAATAGCCACTTGTGCTTCATAGAGCTTGTGTCTCGCCGGGCTGTGTCGCTCGGGAAACGCGAAGGCACAGCAGTGAAAGTGGTGTGTCAGATAAGCTTTCTGTAATTGCTGAAACAATAGGAAATAGTTTTACAACCAGTGGATAGATGGCGCTGTTACAAAATATTAATGGCGCGAAAATTTTCTAGGTTATATAGTGGAGATAACGAATCCTTATAATATGCAAAAGTCCTAAAGATATGTAATATTAATTATTAACACACGCAACAAATTGTGGGTTTGATAATATAGTCACAGAAATATGTACCAGAAAAGAGCTATTCATTCGTGTGTCATATCTACTACTAATTAGGTATTTATTGAATCGTCTTAAAATAATAGAATATAAATAAATAGATTAAGAGCGTTTATACCCTGCACGCGCTTTTTGGCTTAAAAACAGGACTTTTCAAATGAGTTAATAGCCACCAATAAACAATTTAAAGGAAAAATAATTATTACTAATTTTAGAAAAGGTTGTCATCTAGGGATTTTGGTGGAAAACATTATAGATTGATGGATAATTTGTGAGTACTATACGGATTACTGAACACAAGTTTCGTTATTTAGGCTTTAAATGGCAATTTAGAAGCTTAAGATATCCTTTACCACTAAATACAAGATGAAAATAAAAATATTATCAGACTAATAAGACCCTTATGGAGGGATTTTGCTGAGAAAAATAATATTTTTGTGTTTAGTTCCTGAAAAATAAAAATTTAAACAAAGCGAAATTATTCAGAAACTCTCGTCAAGAACATATTTTTTTTCACCAACTTATCGTACATAATTTTTTATAACAATTGCATATTATAATAGAAGAACATCTTATCAATAAATTACCATTTTTATATTTCAACAACATTAGTTTTCATGTTTTCTACAAATATTTTAAAAACTACTATAAAACACGCTGTCCGACGTGGATCAAATCAGACCGCCGCAAGGCCTTCTAGAGGGAGGACGTATCGCTCGTCGCTCCGGCCTGGCTGCAGTCGATTATGCCGCGCGTAGTAAAAATAGCCACGCGCGGAATGCGATTACCACATCTTAGTACTTTGGTAGTAAAATATTTAATTATTTTTATTACCTACAATGATTTTGTAGTGAGTATAAATTATGTTTCAGGTAATATAATGGGACGTAATTCCGAGGCTAAATTATGTTATGTATTGTAATATAAAATTAAATATATTTCGTAATTGTAAGGGGTTGTAAGGCCCCTAACACTATTTATGTGTTCGAACACGAAATGATTAATAAAACGTCCGTAGTGTCTAATGATTGAACACTGATTTGAATGCAACTTAACAATGTAATAATAACGAAAATATGATTAGTATCCAAAATTTGTATTATTCTTTGCTTGCACAGTAATATTTGTCTACTTATAATGCAAATAAAATATTTTTATGATATTATATTACAGTTACATTTCAATTGAATATTTGAAGCGCACGGATCAAAGTTGTTTGAGCCGATTGTATAGCGAGCCGACGCGGCAGCTCTACGCACACAGCTTTGGTCGCTTATGTGTGCGTGAAATTAACGAAGAAATACCTATAGTTGACTTTGCGCGCAAGGTGTATACGCTCTTAATAGTACATTAATATGGTATGTGAATTTTTCAAAGGAGTTAATAAAACGGAGGAATCTGTGCTCTATTTACTCCATTCTCTTTCTTATTTTCCTTATATTTTTCACTACTATTAGGACCATTGTTTTTGTGGTCGGAGGGAAATCCCCCGAGTTGTTTGGTTCGCCAGTCCTTTCATACAAATTCAAGTACCAACCTGAAACTCATATATCGAAGGTATATATTTCAAGGACGGGGTCTTTTCTATCTTGAGAACTTCTAATTTCTCCAATCCTTTTGTGGGTAGCGACGTGATTGCAGTGTTGCTCAGATCTCTGCAAACAAACGATGTTATTCGCGCTTGTGCAAATACTACACATTGTCGGTTAAGCCACTTAATTCTATATGATAAGTTTTCGCCGAAAATATTTTTGTGGGTTCGCGTACGAGTCATAATGTTTTGCTTTGAATTATAATATTTGTGATGTAAATGGAACAGTTTGCCGGCCCACGCGGTCTCTCCTATGATTGAGTTAAGATATTTTTTGGCCGTAATGCCATCAATTTATTACAACAATAAAATGGTTATCATAATCTGTCTTTAGCGTGAGCTAGGATCAGTCAAAGTACCGAGAATTTTAATTCAAATTGAAATAAAATTTGATAATAATTGTGGGTCGTTAACCTGACACTAATATTATCGAAAATAATTTCGTACATCGACGTAACCAAAAAGCGAATAGCTTGAAATGATTTGATTAAGCATTATGTGATTAATCTCGATCTTAATTTTATTTAGGTTACGATATTTTGTATTTTCCAATTGTAATGACACTTTTCATGTAAATTACCGTAAAAGTTGACAACTTTGCCACACAGGTTAACATTGCCCTAAAATCATTTTTTTAACAAATCCGTTAATATGAAAAAAATATTTAAGTCTATGGCATCATTTATTATTTGGTAGGAAAGTTGAATATATTTGTGATAGCACTGTGAATCGCAGTTATTCCTGAGTTTATTTAGTAGCTTGTGAGAGCTTGTCAAAAAAGGTATGTCTTTTGGCGGGCCAATTTCGTCTGAAAAATATTCGTGGATTGTGCGTCATGACGAGACCGCAGATAGATTATTTTAATGTATGTCATAGAATATGAATTATTAAGTATTTTAATAACAGTTTAGTTATCTAATAGTTAAAAAGTCATTAAATTTCGGGATGGGCAATTTTACCCTGACTTTTTCAGACCTGTGCTTGACAACATTGCCCATCATCAAAAAGTACCTAGGGTTGTCAATATCTCGATAAATTAATTTGATAAAATCTAAAAAGGTTTCGACGCCTGTTATTTTAAAGATCAATCGAATTTAGAAAGGTGTCTTTTTAATAGACTTAATAAAAGAAGGTATTTACTTTATTTTGATTGCCAAATAGATCAAAACTTAAGTTGACATTTTGTTTGTAGCATATTTTAAATTTATTTAAATAAAAGATTTCTATAGCGTGCAATGCTTGATTTAATTACCACTTTCATATTATGAAAAGTAAAAATGTGAGAAATTATATAAAGTAAAATCAATTTACTGTAATGTGACAGCCCTAAGAGTTTTTAACCATTTATCAGAGTTTGTATGGAAAGAGTAAGAATCGCTAGGTAAAATTGCCCATAATTTTTTGTTACGAGAATCTGTTAACTTTAAGAGGTTTTTTCTAAACCACTGCTAAGATTATTTTTTATACTTATTTCATTTTTAATTGTGTAATAATATGGGTCATATTTTGGCAGATATCAACATGGGCAATGTTAGCTGATCGCCACATAACTTTGCCCATCATTAAAATAATAAAAAATAAATTGAAAATATTAATTTATTTTAAATATAACATAGCTAATAGTGGCATATGGTTATGTAGTTGATGTAAATGAAAAAATATATATAGGTGGTTATAGAAAAAATATGAAATATAGCAGATTTTATCAAAAAATCGGGCAATGTTGACGACTTTCACGGTATTATTTTATTACCATCAGCATCCTTTGATATTTATCTAATTATTTCATAGATTATTTTTGAAACGTCTTCAATCCAATGTATATCTTTCTACGCTACAGTATCTTTCATCAAGACATAGCTAATTGGGTCATTATAGAGAGAAAGAACAATTAGTCAGTTGGCTCATAATTTTGTGTAAACAGTCTTCACGAACGCCTCTCGTTAGTCAATATTTACTCTATAGTACAATTGCCATCAACTGCAATGATTAATTAAATTGTATTTTGCCGTCATTATCAATAGCCAAAACATCTGGAAGTGAACACAGACTCTGCCTTTAGATTTCGACATGTTTACTTGTCTTGCGAAGAAACTATGACAAATAGTATTCAGATCGTCAAAGGGACGTATGTGGACTGATGAAAGTATTGTATTGTATCGGCCCATATATGTACGTACCACTGCAGGGCACGGCTTTCTCTACAATCGCGAGTAAGATTGAGAGGGGTTAGACAATATTTTTTATTATACCACGCTGGCCTAGTACGGGTTGGTGGTACTGTAATCTAATGTTATCCTATATAACTATATTCAAACTGAAGCCAGGGGTTGCTAAACAATTAAGTACCTAGTCAAATTAAGGCTACATAAAACATACTCACAATTGTCTCAACAGCAAGTTTCCAGCAAAAGCGTTCTCATCAAGCCTCCTCAAATTATTGTTACCCTTGAAACTCCTGCAAAACAATTTAACATTAGACTTTTATCACCAATATAACACCAATCGAACGTTCTCCAACTCACAATTTAGATATCTGCGCGTTTTTAAACGCATGCCCTGGAACCTCCTCAATCAAATTGTAATTCAAAGATCTGAAATTTAAACATCGAATGAAAAAAAAATACAATGTAAATCATTGGGATAACACAGGCGGTAATAACAAGCGAAAACAATGAAACACTGGCAACACATAAATTAATGAAAATAAATAAAATAGCATCGGTATGTACCTATTGACTTACACTTGATCGGCGCGCACGCGCAGTGCGTGGGATGGGATCCGCTTAATGTGGTTGCCTTCCAGATCTCTGCAACAAAACAACACTATTGAGATTTATTAAATTAAGACCTGTAATACTTTAGTAAGACGACTATGACAGAAAAGAAAAATAACTAGTGTAACGGATCTAATATCTCAAAACATATTTGAAGTTAAAACATCGCAAAAATGCAATATTAATTAAGCATGAAGGCCTGTGAGTTGCGCCTGTCGAAAACTAAAAGATAGGTAGATTTGATGAAAGGGGAAATAGTATGAGACGGATTAAAAGAGGACGTAAGAAATCTTGTTGAGATTATTCGCAATAAAAAACTTAGTACGAGAAAATAACATTATTTTGGTGTGTAATGAAGTCGAAACTATCTGCAGCCGGACAGAGCGCTTAGTCGTACTTTTAGAAGGCATAATGATAATTACTCACATAGCCTGTAGATATGAGAGCGAGGTGTTAGCCTTCTTGCTGTCGTGCACGTGGCTCAGGTTCGGCACTTCCAACAGACCAGACGTGGTTATCATACTGCGAGGAACCAGACGAAAATATTATGACATAGAAATACTGCGACACATTTTTATAGACGAGTATTATTTTTTTGGATGTAGAAGAACCATGTTGTTGCTGATGATTATGATAATGTTGACTCAGGATGAATGGGCAGGCTCGTCTGGGCGGTACTACTGTCCCACAGGAAACCGACGTGAAGGGACAGATTTGCTGTCCTGTTCCCATCCTTTTCCTGACTGCTCCCTCAGGATTTGATGACATGGCAACACATCCATGTTTAAGCGGTGTAGATGTTCATTGGCGGCAATTATCACTTACCATCAGGTGCCCTATTGGTGTTGGTGTAAAAAGTTGTTTTATAAATTATAAACGTAATAGTTTACTACATTAGTACCTACTTATACTAACTATTATATTTGTTGAATGTGCTTAGTTTTAAGCTTACCATGAGGTTATTTCATAAGTTTAGATCTTAGATAATTAAACCTTAAATATAATGTATTTATGTAGAAGTGCGTGGTGGCCTGTTGGTAAACGGACTAGATGCGGCTGCCAACATGTTCTCGGTGGTCGCGGGTTCGAATCCCAGGGCACACCTCTGACTTTTCGGAGTCATGTGTGTATTGATAGTCAATCACCACGCACTAAAACGGTGAAGGAATACATCGTGAGGAAACCTGCATACCATAGCGATTCATAAGAATTTTTACGGTATGTAAGTCCGCCAACCCGCACTAGGCCAGCGTTGTGGACTATATGGCCTAACCACTCTCAATAGTATTCTCAATTGTAGAGTAGGCCCGTGCCCTGCAGTGGGACGTATATGGGCTGATACATACAGACATAATGTATTTATTAAAAAGGGTCGTTTAACCTGTAAGCTTATTCCTTAACGAAGTGTCTTCTGCTATATTGATATAGTAACATCTACCGGCATATACTTGAACTACTCTCTTTATTGAAAATAATACTTTTATCATCAGCTGCAAAACCAATTTAATAGAAATAGGACCACCCTAAATATTTTCACAACAATCTTAATATAATATGAGACAGTCCCGGCCTCACACACACCACTGTAACTCTTTTAAGCCAGGATCAACAGTGGCACGCAATGTAACGACACCGAGCATTGAAGCTCGGCGAGTCTCCGGGAATGTCTAACTTGTCTTAATTTAATATGAAATGAATAAACTAAGGAAATACATACGTACAAAGTGCGAAGCTCGGGCAGCGCCGGCAGAGTCGCCACCCTGTGCAGCAGTGGCGCCTGAGTTATGAAGCTAAACACAAAGTTATATCACGCTATTAAAATACGTAAAATAAATATGCACATGGACGGACATGATATGATGATAGGCTGCAGTTTGGCTGTGATATAGTAAATATAATGTGTAAATGCCCATAAAAGTGACGGGAACCGCTTATAATTAGGCGACTTATACAAGCAAGACAAGAAACTTTTAGATTTTTAGTTGCCCAAATTGCATTTTGAAGACGGGATATTTACTTTATGTATATTGTAAGGGTTGAATATAAATGCAAGACTTTTTCTTGGTTTTATTCGCAATAGTAATAGTGATTACAAAAAATTATAAGTAACGTGTTAACACTCTGGGAGAACGGTGTGGACTGTTTGTAGTAATTCGGCGTGCGGCTGGCTCGGCGTAACGGACCCCGCACGGTTCCTCCGCGGCGCTCCCGGTGTCAAGTGGCGCCGGTCCCCGACGCGGCACCCCCTTAGTCATCCATATGGGTTCCTATGATTCTGTCGCTAACACTCTCCACCCCAGTGCTATATTTAGCACTCCATACCAGTGGGTATTTTAGCGACGCGGGTTGCCGATCGTTGTAGCACGTTCGAAGCCGTTTTTGCTTCAACTAATCTTACACGTCCATCTTTCAGCTTTTTCTCAACAGCTTTTAATCTCAACGATGCAGCGGGGTAAGAATTAGGCATTATGCAGTTAATGTCCTTCCATGGTAGGCCGACGTGCCATCTCCCATTCTTGAGTACGGCTGTATTTTCCAGACGTAATATAGCTTGATGATCCTCGGCATTTTGTCTAGGTTTGATGCTGACGCCCATGGAATCAATGTTGAATGATAGGCGTATCTGTTCCTCCAGACTTCTCAATAACTGATTGTTGTCACAGTATTCCATCTTTGGGTTATCGTTAAGTAACAAAGCGGAGTAAGTTGCTGATTCGGAGGTCGAGGCATGTTCGCGAAGTAAAGATTCGCGTATATAGCCATGTACACAACAGTGGCGGTACTTCCATAGAAGCCCAAAAGCCCGGCTTGCCCTACTTAATACGTACATACTCGATACTAAACACAAACCATTTTATTCCGTACAATACAATCATATTTTATTAGAAAACATTTACAAATTTTGAATTTACCGCGTCCTGTCGAGAGCGCAAAGGTCGTCGTCCTGTCGCGCGCCTAAAATCCAAACTATTATTATTAAAAGCGCCTGCGACGGTGCGTCGCGCCGAAGCGCCACGCGAAATTCATTCAAATATTAATATCATTAAAATAAGAAGTTCGCTGGCTCCACACGCTCCCGTAGTAGAAACATTGCAAAATATATCTATCCTTTTCTCTCTCGTGTGCTTTTACGAGGCTTTTGGCAAACTCGATATTTGTATGGGGATCTCACGAGTGAAGTGCACTACAAATGTATAGGTATAGACATTTTGTATAGCAATTTGTACTAGAATTATTTACACCAAATGCCCGGCTTTTTAGAATGAACATCGTACGTTTCATGGTCGGCGCGTTGTTATTTAATATTATGATTTATTAAAATTTATTTTTATTTTTATTAATATGGTTTTATAGTTTTAGTACAAATAAGAAGGTACTTTTTAATAAAATATAATTGTATGTCGTAATATTTATGTTACGTTTATGGACAATACTGTACGAATTGCGACTAACTTCATATGTATTTTGACATTTTGCAATTGTTAGCTGTGATTGTTAGTATTTCTCAAAAATTAGTTGTTTTTAGTAATAATGTTTAGTTTTTGATATTTAGACTTTTTGATACTAAAATGAGTGGTATTGTTTTGCTATGATGGTGCGAGTGTGACGGTGAAACTACTCATTGCCGTTAGAAAGGTAAATTTATTCAAGTGTATTGTAAATAAACTGGCGCGAAAAATACGCTGGGATTGTGAAAGTCGTGGTATATCACAAGATACATTTTATCGACTCGCTTTAATATACTATGTGCGTTCTTTAATTTTAACATGCTCTCCCCTTCAAATAGGTTATTAAACAATCGTGTTTCATATAGTTTATCAAACGCCAAGATTTGTGTTACATTATTTGGAGTTTAATGATTTATATTTAAAATAAATTAGTTCATCCCTTCAATAGAAATTATATCAATTGTATTACAAGAAACATAACATGAATGTATTAATAATAATTTCTGCCGGCGAAGTTATACATGGCAACGTAGCTGTAGCTATGCTTTTGCAATTAAAATGCAATTTAAAGTTACAGATGCATTTCCAAAAGTGATTTAAGTTACATATTTATTTAATTAATTGATTTAAAAACGAATAATAAGTAATGCCTTCAGCATATTAGGAATATTTAGATGGCTGTGCAAATCGCGCCATCTATTAGATTTTTACGGAACAACTTATTGTTATAGGTGATTTCATATCAGTGATAAACAAAGCTGTTATTTTAATGGTTTTTATCCTATTCGGAGATTGAACGGTAGGATTTTCTCGGTGCCTGAGGTGTCGGATTCGAATCCCGGGTCGTTTTTTTTAAGATTCATTATTATCGCATAGGCCCGCCTCCTATCACATGATGGCGCGGAATATGCAAGGCGAAACATGAGTGTCCTGGTAGCACCTCTTCCAACATGTGTATGTATAGATGTTATGTCTGCCGACTTAATACCATTTGCTTCTAAATCAATACATATTAAAATATCTAAAAAAAATATTGGGCTTGCCCTAGTCCAGAACCCTAGGCACGCCACTGGTACACAAGCGCCTAGTTTGGTGCGTGTGATGTACAATCCATCGGTTTTTCCTTTTACTATTTGCAGTGGCATCAGCAGATGATAATTATCTTGCCCAATTAATAGTTGAGGTTTGCATGTGTTCACATTAATAAGCTTTGTTATATTCGGAATGAAACACTCGTAACTCGATAAGTCAATTGACGTTACATCCTGTTTTGGTAGGTTTAGATTTTTGATACTGCGCGCTCGGATGTCGAAAACAGTTCCTTCTTTGTTTGATACTCCGAAGTCTACTATTTCGCTGACGCAATCTAAGGTGTTATTGTTCCAAGCACCACTCACGCGAATTGTTTGTTTTTGTCCACGGAGTCCTATTTGTTGCGCAAGCTCGTGACTTATCAATGAAACTGTTGAACCGTCGTCTAAAAGCGCCGTTGTGTTCACCACACCCTTAGGACCGTGAATGTTGATGGATACAGTTTTCAAAAGTACTTTGCAGTGCGTCAAATTGATATTTGTCACTGTTGCATCTTCGGTCACGTCTGTGATATTCACGCTGTTTTGTGGCCGAGAGTTTTTCCACATCGGTGAATGTAACAAGCGATGGTGCGGTCTTCCACAGTTATCTATATCGCACGCGGTAGCTGGGCATGTATCTCGATCATGGCGCGATAGCAGGCACTTGTAGCAAATGTTGTGACTCTTAACGTAGCGCCAGCGCTCGATGCGTCGTGATCTTTTGAAACGGTTGCAGTCGGTTAAATTATGTTTCGATAAGTGGCAGTATGAACACTTTGAGTGAGTGGCTTCCGTAGTTACTAGTACCGAGTTGTTCCCACGGTTATAGTTGTTGTTTTTGTAGTAGTCACTCCGGGCACTTATCATGTTAATATTTGCCGTTGTAGATATTTTCACTGCTTCTTCATTTAGAAAATCTGCTAAAATTTCCATGCGCGATTTCTTCCCCTCGGTGATCAAAGGAAAACTGTAGTCTGACCACTTTGCTATGAGGACTGCAGGTAATTTTGTCAGTATTATTGACACAATATTTATTCCCTGTAGATACTCGTCGCGTTTCACAGCTTTTACAGCAAATATGAAGTTCTGTACTTTTATGAAAAATGTTACGATATCCTTGTGATAATCTTGACTCATTGGATATAACTTTTTAATGTCTTGTATTATTTTTGAGATAATGACGTCGGCATTTCCAAATCGTAGCTCCAAAGTTGCCATTATTTTGTCCGGATCGGTGGCACTAATTAATAGAGCTGCCAAGGCGTCTTTGGCGGGTCCACGAAGACATTTGCGTATTCTCCAAAGATTTTCTTTTGTACTAAAGTTGCACACTTCCGTCGATTTTTCGTACGCATACTTGAATTGCAGCCACTCCATCGGGTCACCGGAGAATATTGGTAGGTCTCGCGGCGTGCTTATACGGCTCAATAATTTTGCGTTTGACGTAGTGTTTACTGACGTGGCGGCAAGGTCCTTAAGTGCGCTAGCTAGCATCTGAACTGTTCCATCTGAAGTACCTGGATGACACAGCTCATGTCGGTCGCAATTTTGTCGCCTTTTTGTAGACGTAACGTTAGCAGGGTTGGCGGTAAGATCCTTAAGTGCGGCATCTGATTCCTGAGCTGGATCACAAGTATCAGGGTTTAAAGTCCCTGATTCGCACAGCTTGCCCTCTTGGCGACCTTTGTCGTGGGCGGGCTGCAAATGCTCCAGTTCCGGTTGGCTGCTATCTAACCACCTCTCTACTTCACTATGCGTCTTTTCATATTGATGTTCACTAGTTTGTTCTTGAAAATCAGCTATTTCTATTGCCAATTTTTTGTCGACCAGCTCCATTTGAATTCTTGCCTTTTCTTCTGCGGCACGTAATTTCAGCACGGCTATTTGAGATCGCGTAGATGAAGATGTTTTCTTGGATATACAACTTTTAGCACTAGTTGTTCCGCGTACCTGAAGTAGCTGTTGTTCGGCCTTTACGCTTGCGGTTTTGTTCATTTTTGTTTGCGAAGTTGGCTTCTGTGGTGAGTTCTGCTGGCTGGTCGATGCTTCGTCTTTGCAGTTATTTTCTCGTTCCTTACGCGCGTTATTTCGCGTAATAACCATTAACGTTGCTGGTGGTATGCAGCGTATTCAATCCGGCTCGAAGGACCAATTTGTAAGGGATGAATATAAATGCAAGACTTTTTCTTGATTTTATTGGCGATAGTAATAGTGATTACAAAAATTATAAGTAACGTGTTAACACTCTGGGAGAACGGTGTGGACTGTTTGTAGTAGTTCGGCGTGCGGCTGGCTCGGCGTAGCGGACCCGCACGGTTCCTCCGCGGCGCTCCCGGTGTCAAGTGGCGCCGATCCCCGACGCGGCACCCCCTTAGGCATCCATATGGGTTTTTATGATTCTGTCGCTAACATATATAATATAAAAAACTATTTATATGCTTTTAAAATATATATTTATCCCCTCCAATGTAGTTTTCACGTCTTGTAGTATATGTCACCACTGTAGATATCATAAAAAGAAAGAGATACACTGCATCAAATTATGATTATGAGGAGTATTCCGAGACTATGTGTACTATGATAGAATGGTGGTACTCACAATGATTTGAGGTTGGGCATCTTGGCCAAGTCCTCGACTGCGATGTGCTCTAATTTGGGAGCGCCCAGTATTGACCTGCAAGATGGCGGGACATAAATTAATCCGAATATACCAATTGAGAGTTATTAAACCTCGCGCAATGCTTTTGATCCTAAATTATTGGTATTACTTTATTTATCTTGGCTTGGAACGAAGTTGGACTAGTTTGTAATAAGTTCTTAATTGAAGGGACAAATATCACTGAGTTTGGTATTTTTAAATAATTTGAAAATTATATCAATCAAAATATCGTGCATTAACACAGAAAATAATCAAGATTGATTATAGTATAATAGTAATATAATAAAACACGACAATTTCATTCACGTCTTTTTTTAAAATAACAATCTGTATAGCGACCCTAATGAATTCAGATGAGCCGTTTGCTCTATTCCCGAACCTACGTAACAACAAAAAGAATTTTCCAAATCGGTTCTGGCGTTTGGAGAAATCGGTGAAAACAAATTAAAAAAAAAATCCGACTTGAAACCTCCTTTTTTGAAATTGGTATAAAAACTGACGAATTTGAAAACTCATTTTACGAAGTCGATTATAAGGGTTAGTTATTGTAATCTACTTACAAATGTTCAATTCTATGCAGATGGTACCCCGCGGCGTGTATGGCTCTCGCTGTGAGTTTCGTGATGTTTGTCTGGTGTAACACCACTGAAACGCCCTCGTTGGCATAGCTGCTGCCCGGCTTCCGCACTGTAACAATAAACATTATTTTGTTACTGTTCATTACTCACCACCCTGCAATTACATAATAAACATGTTAATGTATAGTGCACCTTTTTATAATATTTACATCTGTATCTGTATCAGCCCATATACGTCCCACTGCAGGGCACGGGCCTCCTCTACAATCAAGAGTACGATTGAGTGTGGCTAGGCCATGTAGTCTACCGCGCTGGCCTAGTACAGTTTGGCGGACTTTACACCAACCATTTAAATTCTCCCAAATCGCTACGATATGTAGGTTTACTCACGATGTTTTCCTACACCGGTTTAGTGCGTGGTGATTGACTGAATACATACATGACTCCAAAAATTCAGAGGTGTGCCCTGGGATTCGAGCCCCATAAACATAATATTTGCTATTGTTCATGATTACTCATCACCCACAATGGTGTAATAAACATGTTGTTTATGTGAAGTAACTTTTCATAGTATGATTTACATATTTAATTATATCGTAGAAAATCGTGATTTGAACAGATATTCACTGCCAGTTTAATGGCCGATATTTAAATTAGCTACTTTATTTATGATTGATTCCGCAAACTTGAGCCTGTAGCTAAATCTCTGATCCGTTTGGTCTATTTTCTGAAGTCTTCTTAGATACAAAAACTAAAGTAATAAACAATTTTGGAGATCAACATTTTTGGTAGTTGTACTTTAGGTCATTACTCATTAGCAATGTGTTATTAGACGAATCTTCCTGTACTTTATTTATGTGATGCATCAATCTTTTATAATGTTAGTGATTAGCAATTGTATCGTCCACATTGTAATTTGTTGCAAAACAGTTGCATAAAACACCCACGATATGGCAAATCGTAGGCGCGTTAGTTTTGCTGTAAAAGAAATACTCGTGACTACCCAATACCCATAATTCTTTTAGTACGTTTTATCTCCGCACACAGTTAGTAGTAAAACTATAAATAACAACATTATTTAGTCTTGCGCCCGCACCGCTCATCACAAAAAGTGCGTGTGATACTAAAACTGATTTTATGCGCCGCGCCGCATAATACAGTGAGGATTTCCGACCGTGAAACCTTGTACTTACTACGAGACATTCAGACACATTCAAGATCAAACATTAACTTCGCACGGGCCCTATTTCAACGCGCTTTAAAAACTTTGCACTGAAACAAATGTAAATCCATTAGTTTGCTCACACAAAGAAGATTTTAAATTTAGTTTTAAGCACCGTCGAATTTTCGACGTTGAGCGTTTGACGTTAAATTTTCACTTATAATACCACAAGAGCTTCAAAATTATCGGGTATTTCCCGATAGGTTCGTTGCAAACAAATGAAGGAGTCAAAACTTGACGACTTTATTTGTTTGCAGGGAACCTTGAGGGAAATGCCAGATAATTTTGAAGCTCGTGTGGTATTCGGGGGATTATTTTTCCGTCCCAAATTTTAATTTCAAACTCATTTTCATGCAAAATCTCCAATTTTCACAATTGAATTCAACCTGTCAGTTTGACGTGTGGTTAATTTGACTGGATCATGTTTTGTTTTTTATATATAGCAACTACCAGAGAAAATTTTCAAAAAATTATCAGTATAATACCATGTAGGTTGTACCACGTGACGTCGAATGGTGCAATTCTATTGGTCGATATTTGGGTCGGAAAAATAATCATTATAAATGAACAAAATTATAGGGCAAAACTGTCAAAGTTAACACTTTACTAATGGATCGCCCTTGGGGATTATCCTCCCTCCCCCAGTTATCGTCATAACCTAATAAGTGCATAATCTTTAAGAGTCTATTTTTTCTTCTCTTACCTCCATCCCATGGTAGTCGATAAGAGTTTGCCTCGAGCAAAACGACCAGCATTTGTACTTTTATGTTAAATATTAGTTTGGTTATTAAGATTTATTTGGTAAACAAAAAAGAATAAAGTAAATAAAAATTAATAAAGTACAACCGCGATGCCTGTAAGAAAAACGACTAATCATGACTCCACAGTGACCGCACCAATAAGTTTTTCTTTGAATCTGACTGATTTGAGGCAATGCTGTCATTCACCATTCACCAATCATGCCCATAAAAATCTGTTATCTATATCTAATTGCCGCAAATATATCTCTAGTACTTAAGGTTTCGACATAAACCTACAGCAGATGAATACAGAGTATCATATCTCAACATAAAGACTTTATGAGACCATCTCAAACAATGTATGCAAATTAATGTACCCTCGTGCGCACGAGGCCTATTAAATAAATGTTGATAAGTTAATTTAAGAGTGGCAGTTGTGCGGCGAAGAAAATAATCAAATAAATCTTTTTACCTATGAATCATTCGGTTTATTTGGCGATGTAGATTTATGTATAAAATTCTGTTTATCGTTACGTCGTCCGCATTCAGAGTAGCTAAGTAAATAAGAATTTAATGTACGTTTTATAGGTATTGGCTTTTTAATTACAGCTGTTTATTACTGTCCAGATTTTGAGACATAAAATTGTTTATATCTTTACATCTTAATAAGTTGGTGAATAAATTGTTTTAATTTAACATTCTGGGTGCTAAATGTTTTAGGTAAAATACTTTCCTTCCAATGAGGTTATATTTAACCAACATCAAAAAAGGAGGAGGTTCTCAATTCGACTGTATGTTGTTTTTTTTAATCCATATATCCTTGTTTTCATACTATTTTTCCTAGAGTGGTAGAAAATTTACCGTTATTATATGGTATGTTACAACCTTTTTCAGTTTCCTTTGTCCAAGAGTGTAAATACCATACCATTTTTTTTTAATCTTCTGAGCGTAAAACTACCGGAAGTTTTGGCATCACACATTAATCAAATATTTAGATCATTAGACGGGTAAAATAACATATTGTTCAGAATCCGTTGTATTTGTGGCGGGAAGCCAACCGATTCCAATATTCATTGAGACAAATGTTATTTGATTTACAAACATTTTGGTTCTAGCTATGTGGGGCCGGCAGTTTTCTTTTGTTCTTGTGACATCAAAATATATTTTACGTATCTTTTATTGCTGTCTCGACATGGTTTTAGGTGTATTTATGAACAGCCTCGTCGCCAGTTTTTTCTTCTTGTGTATCAGCCCATATACGTCCCACTGCAGGGCACGAGGCTCCTCTACAATTGAGAGGATGTATGAAAGTGGTTAGGCAATAATGTCCACCCCACTGGCCTAGTACGGGTTTTTTGTCTTCTTTGCTTAAACTGAATTTAAAAGTCGTTCTAAAGGGACAACCAAGAGGGACAACACTAACTAAAATAGATTTTAAAACTGTCTATGAATGATGCCGTATATATGTATGCATGACATATAGAAGATTGTAGATTAGTTGGTAGATCGCCATTGGTGATATCAAAAAGCTGGAGTCACGTATATTCGCATCTTGCGGAGTAATCAGTTCCATTGGCATGAATCTGTAGTTTTTGTGCTGTTTTTTAGTGTCCGTCTTGGAGATCGCTGTTAGTACAACACAGTAATTTGATGAGCAGTAGTCAATCGATTTGTACCCATGTGTAAATGGCATTTTGTTTTAGTTTTCAATCGCATTTTTTCCCCTTCATTAAATGTGCCAAAAATGACTTACGCAGAGTAAGTTACAACGTTGCATTACTTAAGTTTTATTGTCTTTTATTGCTGTACTTAAGGTCAAATTTTTATTATATTGGGACTGTGGCCCATGAGACGGTGCAGAGTAGTACTCTTGCTAAATACAGGTTTCAATCTAGTTTTGCAGTGCTTGTTGCTACCACATAACACTTGTTGCTATATTTATAAAACCTATGTTTTTTGTACTGCATCATTGCAAAGATCATTAGTTTTGTCTTTAAAAACGTCATATTTTTGGCTATTGAACAGTTAAATTTCTAAGCCAACAATTGCCCGTCCATTGCACTTTTGCGGTGTGAAAAACAGACAACAAACTCCCTTACGTAATATTAGTAGTATTACATTTATTAATAGTTTATTAACATCGACCTCATAAAGTATGCAGTCTGTTACAATCTTGTTAAACATCCATTGGGTAGTAATGTTTGGAAATGTACCGTGCGTTTATATTCATATGCGGGCGTGGGAGAGAATGGCAAAAATATTTTTTATATATTTTCGCATTTGTATGTTTAAACATTGTACAAGTAAATATTTTTTCAGTGCTTCATAAAAGAGGTTGTAAAGATTTATAAAATGATATAATGATTGTTTTATTGTAATTCCTTTATTCATTTGTTGTCAATTTTAATGTTAATATAATAATATTGCCTGGTTTACAAAATACAGGCTCGCTTAGTTTAGAGCCAATAGAGTTATGAATGATTATATATAATCTCTATTGGAAATGTATTAATAAATTGTATGTATTAAGAAAAACGGAATGCTTATTTTGCTATGCAACTTGGTGTCGGTGCGAAGATTTTTGTGCCACAATGAAACCTTATTTTTGTGCAGGGAATTTTTTTTATTTCAGTCCTGGAATTCTCGGAGGAATGAATTTGAAGTCCAATAAAAATGATTTTTTTCTCTTAACCTCTGAACAACATGTAAAATGTGATGATAATTACTTACTTAATTTTATAAAAAAAAACTGGCCCGGGATAAAACAGACAAACTTTTAAGGCAAACCGTAAAAATGCTATAGTGAATTATAAGCAGTATCAGATCTGAATCAACAATATTTTTTACCGATACTATAAAATGGCGTTCTCATAGGCTCATAAATAAGTGATTTTAATTTCCCATCTAAGGATCAGTACTGAAGATAAATGCTGTAAGGCTGGCAATACGATACCAATCACTAGCAATTGAGACTCGTAGATTCAGTCTTTGTTTCAGCATTATCCACGCCCTCAATTAATTTGCTATGACGCTTCATATTTCAAAACAAAAAATACCCCTGTGCCCCTCATGCCTGGCGACCAATCGCGTCCTACTTTGAAGTCGTTACTGCATCTAACCCATAGTTGTGAGGTAAAAACTGCCTAGAAACTTATTAATAAAATTGTATAATGAAATATATTATGTTTTGTGTACGTTTCAACGTTTATATAGTGTAATACATTACGACTTATGCTACGTCTGGCCGACTCTGAGTGGGAGTATAAAATGACCATTCGGCATAACATTGCTGGGTGTAATGCATTGAGTGAATTATTACTTGAGTATTAAAATATATTAGGTATATAAAAAGTGTACGGCAAAGGCTAAAACATAGCCAACTGGCGGTATTATCCTCTTAACCAGGCAATCTTCTGGGTATCGATAATTTTCTATATTTATTGCCAAGTAGGCACTCATATACTTTGGGAGTGTAGTCTTTGGCGGAATAAGTGTAAAACCACCATATATCCAGCATGAATATATGCACATATCCTTTGGAGTTGTATGCTACTTGGACCTTGTAGAGGCCTATTACTTAAATCAATAATAACAGCTCCCATAATAGATCCCATTTAAATGTAATAATTATTTGATCCGTGGTGCTTTACAGCTGGCGTGTCCAACAGTAAATGTCTTTTTGGGAGGTTATTTACCTCTTTAGTTCATTGTTTTGTCAGTCGCTTTGTCACGGAGGGAAGTGGACGATAGTTTATTTCCAACTCCTATTACTTTAAATTTCTTATTGCTTTATTTTCCGGTTAAAGACAAGTTAGACATTCCCGGAGACTCGCCGAGCTTCAATGCTGGGTGTCATTACATTGTGTGGCACTATTGATCCTGGCTTACAGCAGTTGCAGTGGTGGGTGTGAGGCCGGATAGTTTTCTTGAAAAGTAGGCACTCAGCACTGTTAGATTTTTAAGACCATTGTAGGCTGCAGCCAATGCTTTCTGGGCAAAAACTTAAACATCATATCGTGATGTAACCAGGGTAGTACCTGGCCTTAAGTCGTGTGCTATTCACTGAGATGCAAGTCTATTATTCCTCTGGCTCAATATGTCGTCTGGCTTTTGTTTGTGTCAAGAGGGAAAGTCATAAAGCTCCCCTTTCGAGACCCGGAGGATGTCGAAAGGGATATGTCAGTTTCAGCGCCCTGATTCCTTTCCTGTGATCGTCCGGCGCATAACCAGGACGTCTGGTTAATAGATAATGTCTACAATAACAATTTCGCGTCCTTCACTATTCCCAACGTCTCAATTTTGTGGGAAAGTGAAGCGGCCCCGTTATCACAGCGTCACAGATAGCATTCGACATCGTCGCCTGTTTGCTAATGATTGTGATGAACAATGTACAAACACCGACGCTGCCCAAATGAGCTGTGAATTTCTCTAAAATATCGCTGTTTCAGTTGGATAAGATTATGGTGGAACGTATGTAAATTAAAGTGCTGTATTGATATATTAATCCTTCAAGCGTGGTGGATTAAGGTCAACCTTTACTAATCCTTAAGGGGGCCTGGAGTCAACTGTGGGTCGTTTATAGTATACTTAATCTACATACAGAGTGCTTCATTTCTGCTACCGAAATCGAAGCCGGGTGGTAGTTTAATAACTTCAGACATAACGCAACTAAAAAGCAAAAAAATATAACGGTTTTTTTCCTATTGTAGTATTTGGGTGGTAAATGCATAGTTTTATTTTTAAAGACGCTATGGTGAGTAATGATTCAACTTATAATTTTATCAAAAACGATGATATTGTGTTTGTAGTCACTAAAACTGCCACCCGGCTTCGTTTTTGGTTGCAGTCTTAATATATCCCTGTAGGTGACCTATGGCGATCACTGTACGGGGTTTTTGTAAATACATACGTAGAAACCCAGGCAAAAGTTTCTCGTCTTGGATTCAACCTGTGTATATCTGTTTCCAGTTAGGGCGAAATATATTTCTTATTACGACGAATGGTAAGAGATTCTAGTCGTCCCAACTTGATATTGAATCTGGACACCGCGCCGCGTCGCACCTCTATAGTACTATTTGAAAAACTATGATAAATAAACGCATACATTTTTAATTTAACTTTATATACAAACACATAGTACATAGGCGGACTTAATACCAGAGACATTCTCTTCCAGTCTACCTTGAGATGGTGCTGAGATGACAGAAGTAGGGTAGGGTAGTACATATGCTTATCACTAAATAGTATAAAACAAAGTCGCTTTCTCTGTCCGTATGTATGATTAAATCTTTAAAACTACGCAACGGATTTTGATGCGGTTTTTTTTAATAGATAGAGTGATTCAAGAGGAAGGTTTGTATGTATAATATGTACATATTCTGTATTCTGTATCAGCCCATATACGTCCCACTGCAGGGCACGGGCCTACTCTACAATCGACAGTATGATTGAGAGTGGTTAGGCCATATAGTCCACCACGCTGGCCTAGTGCGGGTTGGCGGACTTACATACCATAGAAATTCTTATGAATCGCTATGGTATGCAGGTTTATACATATTAATATGTACATATTATTGTACAGAAATATATTTGTAACTGGGCGAAGCTGGGCCGGGCCGCTAGTACATCATATGTAATTCTACACACCCTTAGTGTTTCACAAAAGAAGATATCATCGAAACACCTAGTCTACTATAAATCAAGAACATGAAACGATTTCTATCACCATAAGGCCCTGCGCAGACGACAGACTATCCGTGACGCACTTTTTAGTCTGCGAAAATAGAACCTATGCAATTATATGCAGTAACGCACACGACGCGCAAAAAGTCCGGCGCACAAAAAATCCGTGTAATTCGGGCAGACCGCACCGCGCCGCGGCGCGCCGCTCCGCACAAAAAGTGTGTGAAGAAAATTGAACGTTTGCTTCAACGCGCGCGAACGCAGACGGCGCACTCTTTAGTTGGCAATGTGCATTTGCTAGGGGTGGGTGGACGTAACGCACGCGATCTATTATCATGGCGCCAGAGGTCGATGTAACTATGTTAATTCAAGAAATACAAAACAGACCAGCAATTTATGATATTTCTAAGGCAGAATATCATGATAAAAAAATAACCATGATTAATTAACCTAACCAAAATCATGATAAAATAAATAGCAACTCATCAAATGTAGGAACAGACATTTTATAAAACTTGAAAAAAATTGCCGGATGTTGTTTCGGAATTGAATGTTTAGTATGGAACTGTCCCTTCTAGTACAGGTTCCCCAGAACAAATTTCATAATTGATTACTAACAAGTTGATTTTTCGTGAGTAGCTTCCTTTCGACTAGACGCCCAACTTTTTCCTTACAGTAACTTTGGGAAATGGTAGCTTAATAGGGTAGCAAGGATAAAACATGTCGATTTGACGAATTTTTAAAATTTATTAGTAACCGAATTTTTCTTTGTTAATTATCGAGATAATTATCTAAATAACGTGAAAAACTATTTGTCCTACAAAATATAAGGTTTTATCACAACAGTCCCCCCTCTCCAACATGTATCATAAACAAGGTCATGGAAAATAATTACTAACCAGCTGATTTTTTTTTATTGGTTAACTAATATTTGTATAGTTTACTACCCACAATGTCCTACAAATTGTGTGGTATGTCATCTCGGTCCTACGCTCAAAAGTTGTAGTACTAATACATAATGTAAAAATAATTACTATCAAGTTGAATTTTCGAGAATAGCTTCATCTCAATGAGACGCCCAAGTAATTCTTATACGAAAATTCTCGATTGTGGTTTATAAATAAGATAATAGGGATGAAATATGTTGACTTGACGAATTAAAAAAAATTATTACTAACCGATTATTTTTTTGTTAATTATCGAGGTAATAATCTAATTAACGTAAAAAAATATTTGTCCTACAAAATATAAGGTTTTATCACAACAGTCCCCCCTCTCCAACATGTATGATAAATCAGGTCATGAAAAATAATTACTAACCAGCTGATTTTTTTTTATTGTTTAGCTAACATTTGCATAGTTTACCACCCACACTGGCCTACAAATTGCGTGGTACGTTAGTCCAGTCCTCCAGTTACAAAGTTGAAATTCATGAAATTAAAAAAAATATTTTGTATATTTTGCTATTGTAGCTAAGGCACACTGCTTTCCTTGCTCACAAACGCATCCGCACAGCATGGTTTACTGTGGACCACAGACGACTAAAAATACAGACGGCCAACGCACAGTTACATTGTTTTTGTAGTCACTTAAACTACCATCCGGCTTCGTATTCAGTAGCACCCTTGATATACCTGGTATATATTTAGATGCGTTTCGCACCGGAGCTGGAAATAGGTATTTTACCGAAATAACTATTTTGTCGACCTTTTAGAACTTGTCTTAAGTGACAAACACTAAGCATGGATTCACGCACTAATAAGGAGAGGTGAAGCGCGCGGGGCGGGGTAACTTTGGGGCACCGAGGTATTGGTGCATAGGTTGTGCAAACAAAACATTGCGCGTCGTTTTAACCACAGAATACTAAACTAACAGAAGTCAAGCTTCATATAAAGCGCGCTTAATCAACGCCCACATAGACAGTTCACCGACATGATATTCCAAACCAGTCGAGACCACTGCGAGAGCGAGTTTCAACTTTTGCGCGAACGCCGAGCGTAGTATGGCAACAAAGGAAGTAAATACACAAGGTTGACTTCTGTTAGTATTCTGTGGTTTTAACTAGACGTAATTATTGGTCGCTATAAGCAGTTGGTCGCTTAAACCGGGGTCGCACTAAACGGTGATATTTTCTCAGTACCATACTATGAAACCTAACTTGAGTAAACATTATCGTCGTTAAAACCGATTAGTCATTATAAGCGAAGTCGTTGTGTACGAGTACTAGTGTAAGTATAAATGAATATTTCATTTTATTTTGTATACTCAAAAATTACAAATTTTGTAGGACTAATATAACATACCTTTATTTTTGTAGGACATTGTTTTATTTGGATGAAAAATATATTAACCTATCACGTGATATATTTGTCCTACAGTTACTAATAAAAAAAAAAGTCTCGCGGTATTGACAACTTTTGAGCGTAGGACCAAGATGACATACCACACAATTTGTAGGACATTGTGGGTAGTAAACTATACAAATATTAGTTAACCAATAAAAAAAAAATCAGCTGGTTAGTAATTATTTTCCATGACCTTGTTTATGATACATGTTGGAGAGGGGGGACTGTTGTGATAAAACCTTATATTTTGTAGGACAAATAGTTTTTCACGTTATTTAGATAATTATCTCGATAATTAACAAAGAAAAATTCGGTTACTAATAAATTTTAAAAATTCGTCAAATCGACATGTTTTATCCTTGCTACCCTACTAAGCTACCATTTCCCAAAGTTACTGTAAGGAAAAAGTTGGGCGTCTAGTCGAAAGGAAGCTACTCACGAAAAATCAACTTGTTAGTAATCAATTATGAAATTTGTTCTGGGGAACCTGTACTATCAGTAATCTTTCCGAAATTATAGGATGTACCCAAAATTCTCTATTTCTTCTTCTTTTTCTGTACTTCATGTACAAAATAATACTTCGCGATCTCTGCACGATTTCCATAGCGTCTACGTCTCTACAGCTCTGCCGACAAAATGATCGAAGATGTGCGTCGTGTGCGTTGAGTCTGTGAAAAATCCGCGACCGACTTATTGCACGCCATGCAGACTTTTTGTGCGCCGCAGACTCGATCGCACAAAAAGTGTGCCGTCTGCGCAGGGCCTAAAATGTTTTCTTTCGTGACAAAACATAATTAAATGATCATTGATTTTTAGATTTGGTCCGTGTCGATACAATCTATCTGGACACGATACGAGGGTGTTGGACTGTTGTTGTAATGGTTATTGGGGTTGTTTTTGTTTGTTTATATTTAGAAAGAGAGGCTAAGGCACAAAAAGTGTCTTGCTTCAAATCCTCTATCATTCGTCGTAACCGTAGACTAAGCTCGGAGTAAATGATAAGTGTCATAGACAATATTTATTTTTGGAAGTGAATAATGTATAACATGAATGTATTGATTGAAATCTCAGCATAATATATTTCATTGCGTTGGCTTTCGTAAAATATTTGAACATTTATATTTTTTTCGGATCGTTGAGCAACCCTCCAGGGAGGAAGGTAGGTAGATTTTCTCCATACAAATTGTACATTGACTGCCTCGATGGCGTAGTTGTACTACGGTACGAGTACAAAGCTGAGGTCTCGGGTTCGAATCCCGGGTTGGGCAAAGTGATATTGGATTTTTCTATTCAGTATCAGCCCAGAGTCAGGAATTTGTGCCCGATATGGCGATATGCTCGCAAGGCGAAATGTGGGTGTCCTGGCACCTCTGCCTACCCCTTCTCGGAAAAAGGCGTGAGTTTATGTATGTATGTATGTAAATTGTACATCATTACATTCTCATGTATAGGTAGTTTGTGGTATCGTAAAACATTGAACACTTTCTCTTCGTACCTATTTCTATATGTAAGTGTTTAAAAGAAAGTAACAAGAGTCTCGCTAATAGATTTGGTTTGCCTTCGAATACTCAATGTTTTTTTTTTGCATCTGTATCAGCCCATATACATCCCACTGCAGGGCACGGATCTCCTCTACAGTCGAGAGTACGATTGGCTTAAAAAGGCGTTTTATGTATGTATTAAATTAGTGAGATATTAATTAACTCAGCAATCTATAGGTGACAATTACAGTCACTGGATTCTGCCTAGTCTTTCTAATTTAAAGTCGTGACCATATGAGTCTTTGAGCACTCCAACCTAACATTTTGAAGAACTTTAGTACTGCTTACTTCCTTTTAAATAATAAATGTGTTTATGTTCATTGTCATTTAGCAGAAATAATGAACAATGGCTACATAATTATTAACAGTAATCAGTAATGCATTTGCTCATTCCTAAAAGCGATATATTAGTTATTTTATAAGCTAATTGATAACTTGTTTTTCTACGTTTATTTACAGATATTTCTAGAATATTTTTATTTATTAGGATTTGGCTGTGGTAATGATGTATTGTATAATTTTATGTTGCTGTGACTAATACTAGAAGTCAGAGATATAAATAGAAATATTAGTTAGAAATTATATTTTTGTACAATGATTGGAGTTTCATCACGCTGGCCTACTGCGGGTTGGCGAACTTCACATACCATAGGAATTGTTACAAATCTCTATGATATGCAGATTTCCTCACAATGTCTTCCTTCACCGTTACATGGCCTAACAACTCTTAATCGTACAATCGATTGTAGAGGAGGCCCGTGCTCTGCAGTGGGACGTATATGGGCCGATACTTATAATATTGATGAAGAAAGAACTTGAATTGTGTGCGTTTATTTAAATACATTTTTTTTTACTTTACGTGGCGATAGGTTTAACAACTATCCCATCGTGGAACGGAGCACATCAAGCGAAACATGGGTGTCCTGGTTACATCTTTGCCAACCTCTTCTGAAATAGGTACGTAAAAAAAGACGAAAGTCCTTCTGGGCAATAGGCATGTAAAAAAGACGTTAAAAATTATATAATCCACTTCGCTGCTCCAATGGAAATACATGTTATTACATAATTATGATTTAATACA
The DNA here is from genome assembly GCA_023078785.2 of Hyles euphorbiae. NCBI lineage: Eukaryota > Metazoa > Arthropoda > Insecta > Lepidoptera > Sphingidae > Hyles > Hyles euphorbiae. The sequence continues at coordinate 2,179,295 of CM041036.1, forward strand.
AAAAAACCTGTAGCCTCATATTCATTAAGTGGAAGAAATAGTGACCTTGATATGCGGTCCTTCAAAGGCCGGATATGACAAACATGAAGAAAAAAAAGCAAATGTTCAAAATTGAAAAACGTGAAATATCTAAACAGTGAACTTTGCGATTGCGTAACGTATTTGTACAAGTCGTTAGCTTTGTGTTGCCGTCGTGTGGACTCGGCCCCTAAAACACGTAGACATCAAAATATACTTGTGAATTGTGGAGTTTGTTGTGATTTAGTTTTCATATTATATGCCTTGAAATTAGTATTTAGATGTAAAAGAATTTGAATTAACTTAAAGAACCAATTACACTGGATAACTAGCCTAAGCTATTTTAAGACAATGACTGGCGGGCGATACGAGCTTGCCGTTCGCCTGATGGTAAATGATACGACCGCTTATGGACTGTAGCAAAACCAAACAACACCCTTACAAAGCCGTACCATTACTAAAAATTATAAAGCAATGCATGACCAACAATATTTTTGAGGTCGGTGAATGTCTTTATGTTTGGGTTTAGCTATCCCTCGCGATGTTTCCCGCATAGTTCTTAGCGTGATGTTTTATAGTTTATAGCAAGCCAGCTGGGACCGACCTCAAAATTATTTTTGGTATATTTAGATATTCTAGTTTATTAAAAGGTTTTACATTTGTCTTCTTAGTACGAATTTGATGGGTTTTAATTTTTTTAAATTATTTTTTCTTTCCTCACGAAGAGATGACGATGAGACTATATGGCCTAACCACTCTCAATCGTACTCTCGATTGTAGAGTAGGCCCGTGCCCTGCAGTGGGACGTATATGAGCTGATATAGATACAGATTTTTGCTTTGCTTAAGTGTATGTGCTGGTGGTACTAGTGGTAGGTCTTACATACATATGTGAGGCCTGGGTAGGTACCACCGCAATGTCTATTCCTCCCGCCAAACAGCAGTTTAAATGCACTGTTGTGTTTCAGTTTGAAGGACATTGTAGCCAGAATAATTACTGGACATATTGAGACTTTATCTTATGTCTCAGGATGGCGAGCGCAGTGGAATACCAAGCATTGCTGTGTAATTCAAGGTATTTTTCGGTTTTGCCACTGTCGATCAGCGGTCGTGTCGCTTACCATCAGTTTAACGGCACGCTCGTCTCGCCATTCAAAGCAATAAAAAAAGCAACATACAGTCGAATTGAGAACCTCCTCCTTTTTTGAAGTCGGTTAAAAAAAAGAAGTAACACCTTTCCGACACGTGAAATAACAGTCACTGATTTTTCGACTGTAATGTGACATATCGCTATTGGTGTTTGCCGCGGTAGAACGTGTGAATTCTCACAGCATGGTGCCAGGTATCACTTACTTCTGCCCTTATATGCCACTTGTGAATGCCGAACCTGGCAGAATGGATAGGTGATCATTACTCGTTAGTCGACGTAATAATCTTTTTCATGGTATAATATTTCTATTGGAAAAATCGACAGAGGAATTTTAAATGGCGTCACGGTTAACTCTTTCCGGCTTTGAGACTATCCAATCTATCACTGCAATTCCTGTAAGCTAGGAAAGTTACATAAACATACAAATCTCACGCCTTTTTTTCCAGAAGGGATAGGTAGAGGTGTCAGGACATCGACATTTCGCCTTGTATGTTCCGTCCCACGTGTGATAGGGGGTGAGCCTATAGCCATATCGGGCAAGATTCCTCATTTCGGGCTGTTAATGAATAGAAATATCAAATACCACTTTGCCATAGACCTCAGCTTTGTAACTGTACCGTAGTACCACTACGCCACCGAGGCATTCAGGCTAGGAATGGCAGGACGCAAATATTTCAAATTCACAACTTAAACTCGGCGAAACTTTTGGGAACTAACTTGTACTCTGTTCGCCCAAAATCGATGACAAAGAAAACTCGCAACTCACAATGATGTTCATGAAAGACAATACGAAAGTCATGACAGAATAGTAGAACAAAAAAAAAACATTAGCTAATTGTCAGCGAGTCACTTCGGATCCTAACTGGCGGTAATGCGCCGGTCACGAGATGCTAAGTGAATGAGCACACGGGCGCTGTCACGCCGCCACACAAATACGCAAATTGCTTTTATCGCCTCACCAGTCCTTGACCCGGGTCCTTGGTTCGATACCCGGGTTGGGTAATTGTATTGCGATATGATTTTTTAACGGGAAAAAAATAACTTGCAAGTCAATAAGAGGACCATTTTTTTTATCTTTAATCAAGAATCGTCAATCACGGATAACAAATATTTGTGTGGAACACAAGCATTTGTTTCGGGTCTGGGTGTTGGTGAGACCTAAAAGACTCTCGTAGTTACTGATACCCACGATTCAATACTCGACCTTAGTGTGGGGTTAGGACTATGTGTGTGATTGTTGGGTGTGTTTATTTAATTTCAATTAAAATGCTATGTGATACTTATAATCAATTAATTGATTGGTAGAACACATACAAAGTAAACTGTTGAATACAATTAATCTGAAATGTAACAAAGTTCCAGATGACTAGTTAGGTATATAGGTAAGACTTAGGTAGGATTAAACTTTGCACGGACGTTGTTGTTTTTTAAGTAACCAGTATGAAAGCTAGTGTACATGGTTTTGAAATGTCCTCAATAAGAAATTCCGTCCTGAATACGGCTAGTGTGCTAAATTTCGTTTTTATTAGGCAAAGTACGAAGCGACTGTACTGTTGTATTTCGGTTTGTTTGGTTAATTGAATGTCAAACCACTATATTCGTCTATTGTATGGTCAAACAAACATCTTTTCTCCCTTCCTTTCCCAATCCACACCTTTTCAAGCGCTCGGCAACGTACCTAAGATGCAAGTGTTTTATGTCATTGGCGATCACGTAGCATTCAGTGAGCTTTTTGTTCGTCTGTCCCCCCTCTCCAGCCACAGGAAGTCCATTGCTGAACAGAGGCCTCCCCCAACGATCTCCACATTGACCTGATGAAAATTGGCCTGCATTCAGCGACTTCTGCAACCTTAACCAGGTTTATTAACGAGTGAAAATTAAACACTTTTATAATATTGCAATAAATTATTTAACATTATTCAAAAACATGACAATGTCGCTAAATATGAAACAACCAGGGTGTAACCACTCAAGAAGTAATAAAAATACTTATAACTATGGAAAAAAGATTATAACTATGGACATTGTTTTAACGCCTGCAATTTAGAGGACACACCCGTTGATTGTCCCGACAGTGTTAAGTGTTATAATGTGTGTATTTAGTTGTGTGTTAACTTCACGTCTGGGGACCGAAAATTGTTCAGTTTTCATTGGATCCATAAAAGTATTTAAGAATAATTTTAAACCAATTATTTTTATCTGCCTTCTAAGAATATTGATTCTATGTACCTTTTTTGTATGTTCGATTAGTACCTAATGTTTAGTTTATATTTCTTTCTTGGTACCTTTTCACTGGTAAAATATTGATTTTAATCTAGGAAGAAGAAATCATGTTTGCCGATTCCTCTCTTAGGGCCTTATTAATAAATTCGGTTGAGCGAAGGATTAACTTTGGGCCTTGGGCTAGCTAGAGAATTCACTCTATTATTATGAATAGCTAGATAGTACTGACTATATTAATAAAAATCTATGTTCTACAGCCTCACATGATAATCCTGTTATGGCAATCCACTGATTTTAAAAGAAAAATAATGGTTTTAGGCTAAAGTTTAATCCCTCGCTCATCCGAGTTTATTAATAAGGCGCTTATAGTTTAGTTAAATTTTAAATATATTTCAGACGACTTCAATTGACTAACAAATGAAAAGCAACATGCTTGAAGCTAATGATATTCTTGCAACATTAAATACCAGTAGGGAAGAACCTAAGATATGTATAAAATGTAATGAATTTATTTAATCTATAATATTATATGATACGTCATTTCGATTCACCCACTCTCTTTAACCGACTTCATAAAAGGAGGAGGTTCTCAATTCGACTGTATGTTATTTCTTTTTTCTGACTGAATTCGGGGGCATTCCCTACCAGAGAGCAATGAGCAATAATCTTTACCGAAGGTCTTTTCAAAACAAGTTTATAATATACATAGTCGTAGCTAAGTTTAATACAGAGCAACAATAGAATAAGTGAACGATATATACTTGCATAAAACACGTTATCCACTCAACAATATTTGTCAATAATAGTGGTGAGTCACGCGCTACACTTTAATATGAAAACAAACAATTAAGAGAATTGCCACGTGTGTCTTTAGTTTAACGACTGTCGAACGCGTCGATATAATATCCTATAAAAATATAATCGGTTAATTGGCCAGTGCCTGACATTGGGGTACAAGATGGCAAGATAAGAAGCCTCAGTAATCCGATCTAATGTTTAATCGTAATAGTATGTAGTCATTGAACATTTCATAGTATTTCCTTATGGAAGACCTTACTATGGGGGATACCGAAGACCGGGCGAAACGATGGAGACTCAGCCGTACGGATACTGGCACCAGCTGGGATAACGCTAAGTAGAGGGAAGGAAGTATGTAGTCATTGAATGGGATTTTTTAAATGCAGGCAATGTTGGTTATGTCCTATACATCCTATCCCTATTACAGGCATTTTAATGACATATAAGTCATCCAGATCTAAGCCAAAAGTGGCATCGGCGTTATCTTAAAAGACATTTGACGGAAATAATGCCTACTATGCTGATTCGTTTGTAGGGTGAGTTTGCCGTAGCCCAATATTCTATTCACGAATACCAAATATTGCTTTGTTATTCATACATAGGGTTTGGTTTTGCTACTGCCATTAGCAGTCGTATCGCCTACCATCAGGCGAATGGCATATATTATGCCTCCCCATTCATCGGAATATTATAAAATATGTCATAAGAATTTGTTTATGACACTCAAAGATATAATGTTGTTGTGTGGTGTACGGATGTCACACTGGCTATTGTTCATAATATTTGATTTTATGCGTAACACCTCTGTACAATTCTCTACTATCTGATATAACGCAGATATGAAATGCATCCGACAGCACGGATGTATCGGAATTTTCCGATATTCGCTGCTATTTATAGCGATATTTTTTCAAACACTGTTATCGAATTGGCTTATATTGTTTGATTAAACACTCGACCTCGATTGGAATGCGCTACTTGCGATGTTTGAGATTAGCTGATGTGTTTGTAATTATTAGTAATCATTCGTTTGTACATCATTTATAGTGGTTTATTTTTCTTATTGGTAGTTTATTTCCAGAGTAACGTGTCGATATATTTCTGTGAGTAATGTAGTGAGGCGTTTTAAGAGAAAATGTGTTGGCTGGTATATTTCAGGTTGAATTGTGGAGTACACCAGACTTTTACGGCCTTGTCCATAGACAGTTTTAAAATCGTTATTAACTATCAAATGTTTTGTCCCTTACAAAAGATTTTTTAATCCAGTTTGAGCGAAGAAAACAAAACATTTAACAACTAAAATATGTCCTAAAACTGTCCACGAATAAGTTTGTTAAGGATCGCTTACTTTTACAATAAAGGCAGTATGCGTAAGGGTACTTTGTTTACTTGAGAGATTTTTAAAAGAAATCAAAAGGTTTATAAAATCAACCAAATGCACTAGATCAGCATAGTATAGGTACCTTACTGCAACAAGATAATGATTCAAACTCTAAACGGTCCATGTCGCATAAGAAACATTTTATTTATTGTGATGAATAGACGAAAATGACATTCATCTAATGGTAAGCTATACGACCGCTCATGGGCAAGTAGCATCATAACCTAACAACACCATGCATGAAAGCAATGCTTGGCATTCTACTGCGTTCGCCATCATTTTTTAGTTATTTTTTTACTAGGGCATAATTATGGTTCCCTTCCGCAAGCCCTGGAGTCTGGTTCATAAAAGATATGTCAGGGTCATCGGCGTTTCAGCTCGACGCTTATAGCTGGGGCCCTAACGCTGATTGTATTCGATGTATTGAGACATAAGGTGTTAAGATATATTTTATATAAAAATAACCAATAATTTTGTTTTTTTCATGTATTCATATATTTCTTTGATTGCAAATTAAAATGTTAATGTGTAATAGATTAAAAATAATCTTCTGTGTCGTTCGTGCTAAAATAAAATGGGCTTTTATTAAACGAATTAAGGTTAAGTTTTATTTGTTAGCTTCGGTAAATATTTGAACTGCAAATGTCAGGTTTTACAATGACTACTATAAACTTTTTACAGACACTAATTGAAGTACCACGAGGTTTTGTTTAATGTTGAATTTTGCAAATCATTTTGTTTAATAGGAATTTTTCAATTAGATGTGTTATTTCGTGATAGGCAATTTTTTTATCACTTTACCATCAGCCGTGAACTTCTACACGATGTGTTGCATCCCAAAATGTAAGTGAATAAGGAAACAAAATCGATGGAAGAAGATTTAAAAATCACTTTATTGGAGCTTTTTTTTTTCGATGATTGGCGAGACGGGCGTGCCTTTCGCCTGATAGTTTATATTTAACTGCTCATTAACAGTAGCAAACCAAACAATACATTGAGTATTGTATTACAAAGCAATGTATCGCATTCCACTGCGCTCGCCATTTTGAGACATAAGATGTTAAGTTTCATTATAACCAGAAGTCACTCTGGCTATAATTTCCTTCACTCTGAAACATAACAGTGCATTTACACTACAGTGATCGCACTACGGTCTCTACAGAATATTCTATTAATTTAACTTTATGATTGATTTCGCTGCGGGTTAAAGGCAAGTTAGACATTCCCGGAGATTCGCTAAGCTTCGATGCTGTGTGTGCCACTGTTTATCCATTCTTGCAGGAGTTTCAGTGACGGGTTTGAGGGCCAGACACACGACAAAAAAACTGTCATTTCAGGTCAGTGTGTCTGTGACAGTGGTTCCAATTATTACCAAGTTACAGTGTTACATTCAATAATAAATTGTGCTATGGGCTCGTGATAGTGTGAATACCAAATCCATTGTTACTACTTGTGGTTGCTGCCTTAGACTAGGAAAACACCCTTGATAATTATTTAATTATTAATAAACTCACGACTTTATCTCAGAAGGGGTAGGCAGAGCTGGTACACCAGGACATCCACTTTTCACCTTGTGTATTACGTCCACGTTGTGATAGGGGCGAAGCCCATCGCCATATCAGACATAAATTCCTGAGTCCAGGTCTTATGTCGAGCTGGGATTCAAACCCGAGACCTTAGCTTTCCAATCAAACCGTAGTACACTGTAAAACTGCGCCACCGGGTAACACTTCTTTAATAGTAGTGTTTGGTAAATCCTTACTCCATTAACATATCAAAGATATGCTTTTAAGTGTCGAAAATTTTTATGAGTTTCTAGAATCGCATATCAAAGTGCTAATTAAAGCCGGCATGCATATACATGTGTAGATTCTTTATTTTGTTAGTTTCTTTGTGAAGTGTTATTTTTAAATTAAAAACATCTGACATTTATTTTAAAGATAAAATCAAATGGTGAGAATTTTAGTAAAATTTTACTTTCTTAATGAATGATTTTTTTTTATGAAAAAAATGAATTGTTTCAAAGTTCTTATATAACGCAACATCCTCCGTGGTGCAGACTGCAGTTGGTTATACGCCGACTGCAAAACAAGAAACTGCGGATTTGGTCCCCGCGCCGAGACAAATATTTGCGTGATCCACAGGAATTTGTTTTGGGTCTGGATGTTTGTGAGACCGAAAAGTCTCTCGTAGTTCCTGATACCCACGACACAAGACTCGATCTTAGTGTGGGGTCGGGACTATGTATGTGGCTTGGGTATACTCATTTCATTTTATAACGATAGGGGTAGGCAGTTTTCATTACATGTTTTCGTGACCCTTATTTTTTTTTGTATTTTTTTTTTTTTATTGCAGTGAATGGCGAGACGAGCATGCCGTTCGCCTGATGGTAAGCGTTGCGACCGCTCATGAACAGAAGCAAAACCAAACAACACCTTGATTTACAAAGCAATGCTTGGCATTCCACTGCGCTCGCCATCCTGAGACATAAGATGTTAAGTCTCAATATGTCCAGTAGTTACTCTGGCTACAATGTCCTTCAATCCGAAACACAACAGTGCATTTAAACTACTGTTTGACGGGAGAAATAGGCATTGCGGTGGTACCCACCCAGGCAGCCTCTCACATATGAGATACCTACCACCAGTAAACAGTACAAGTAAACAGTATTTTATAACATGTTTTCGTTTGTTTTTAACACAATGTACAAATATTCGTAGTTAAAAGTTTCCAATGATATGTTTCAATGTTTTAACATAAAATTCTTAAACCAAACTGAAGAATAACACAGTTTTATCAAAGCCAGGTCTAAAGGAGTAGCTGTACAAAGTCAAGAGATCAACGCGTCCGCGGCTAGATCCAGTTTTAGAGCCCCAATGCATTTTTATACGCCATCACGATATGATTCATCCGCAATATATCCGCAAGATTTATATTTTTGTTCTCCGTCAATGCTTTGGGAATTTTCCGTTGTAAACGTATTGTTGTACGGCCATATTCAAAGACATTTTTAAAAATGTATTTCAGTTATCCGACGTTTTATCTTTTTTTTCAGCATGTATCAACCTACTGCTGAATATAGACCTCCTCGATCACGCCCTTAACCAAATATTTTTTTTCGGTAGATTTTGTAAAGTAAAAATCAATATGAATGGATCAGAATGTATGAAGAAATTAATGAAGTGAATGAAGCAAAAGTGACACGTCAAGTTGAATGACATACGCCCGAATACTGGAAGGCCATTCAAATGATAAGTTGCTCTTAACAGCGCACGGCCTACTTAGCCAGTACATTTATGCGGGATTAACGTAGTTAAGCGCAACTTATATTTAAGTTGCGTTCCAGTATTCGGGCGATAGAGAACCAAACGTTTCTATTCATACCGATTTAAATGATATTTATTCGAAGCTTTTGCCTTCATAGAGCCTGTTATACTAATAAACAATTGCCCAACATGCTATTTACTAGACAAGTAGGTATATACATAAATTTTCTAGGCGGCGCGATAGTTACATTATAAATTAAACTTTATTACTTGTGGATTATAAGTTGTAATCAAATGCAGTCAAATCTCTTTTTATGTTAATTAACAAAAACCCTTGAAGTATATACCTGCCTATGTTAACTCCACCTGCTCCCAAATCAGATTCAAAGCATTACTCCAATACGAAAACAAAGTAACTATCTCCAATTCCGATTCAAACCCTCTACCCAAACATCACTTTGGATTGATCGCCAACCCTGTTTAAGTGCGGTAATGAGCCAGCCTTATTCAAATAAATGTTTGGCGTAACTGGGCGTAACCAACTTAATTGTGAGCGCGGAGGGGTGTTTAAGAAGTGACCCAGGGTCGAAGGGACCAACTAACAACGTAATTAAACCGGCCTTGTAAGTTTTCGTTTGAGACTTTTCAATATTTGGATACCGGATTATTTTTTTTATGTTAAATATCTTTTTCCCAAACACAAATCAGGAAGTAGCAGAATATTCTTACAAAAACACATTTTATTACTTGCAATGTCTTTCAAAACTTATACTAGGTTACCTATGGTTCTAAGAGGTGACCTTAAACTTGACCTAGGGATCTTCGTGCTTCTTCCTCCATCCTTTGCTATTGTATCTGTATCTTTAACAGCCCTATATGGGCTATATATACGTATACCTACTGCAGTGGCCGGGCCGCCTATACGATTGAGAGATCATCTACCACGCTGGCCTAGTGCGGGTTGGCGGACTTCAGATACCATAGAAATTCATGCATATTGCTATGGTATGTAGGTTTCCTCACGACGTTTTTCTTTACGGTTTTAGTGTTGGTCCGTAAAATTACGCTAATATTATTGATAATGTAGACGAAAATTTTACTATTGCCACCTTTAGCTCCTCGAAAACATTTTTGCCCCAAAACGTAATAGTATCGTATCTACTCTATGAAAACAGACTAGCAGTACCACGATGCTACTTTGTGTTATCTCCGATTCGAGGCACAAGGTCGCTGCTAGCTATTTTAATGGACAGATTTATGCATTGCAAGATTTGCGTAGCTTCTTAACTGTTATGACAGCCGCAGTGATGCATGGACGTGGTTGAAATCAAATACGCTCTCATTTTTGAAAAGTGTCCTAAAGCAAGGTGGATTTCATTGAAGTATTGAATTATCATTTCAAGACCCAAGAGGTGCATTGGTGAACCTAGGCTTTCCCCAACAATTTTCACAATAAGCTGTTGAAAGTTACCTGTATCTACCTGTATCCATCTTGTACGTTTTGTAACTTTTTTAAAACCTTTTTCGGAGGGAAGTAGACTATAATTTATTTCCAACTCTTCATATTCATTTAAATCTATGATTGATTTTGTTGTGGTGTAAAGACTCGCCGATCTTCAACGCTCGGTGTCATTACAATGCATGCCACTGTTGATCCTGGCTGGCGAGTTGCAATGAGAAGGGTATGAAGGTGGGACAGTCCTGCATTTTTTTCAATAATCTGTTCAACATTTTATCCACGATTCCAATTGGGCCTGTGAATGTTGATAAATAGCGCTTATCAACTATCGGTTGATCAAATGGTTTGCTTGATTCCATTCTTTTTAATAAATATCAAATTATTCGTTCTGAATCTCGTAGAAAAACAATATGGAGTAATTTTTATAGAAATATGGTAAGTTTCGGATGCCGCAATAAATCCTACTTAATCAGCATAAACAATTCTCTTGATATTGTCGTAAATGTCCACGAAGAAATAAATTAACGAGATGGATGGCAGCTTTCTACTTAATGTAATCTATTTGAGATCTCGCGAGAGGGCGCGGCAGTAGGTCGGGATCACTGGCCTGGAAGCAGACATGAAAACAGGGTAAGGCGGAGTTTACATACCACAGAAACGTTAATAAATCGCTATGGCATGCAGCATTCCTTACGATAATTTCTCCACCATTATATTCCATGGTGGATGACTATCAATACACACATGAATCCGAGTAGCTAACAATGAAGTTTAGAAACTAAAAAACCACTTTTACATTTACTATGAACGTGCCATATGTCACGCAAAACACGACGTGTCATACGACACGCATAATCACACATTATCAAAAGTGCGTATTTTAAACCCGATAAATATTTCACGTTAATGGATTAAAATGTAGCGCCTAACAATATATTTAATTCGAGGCCCGGCTCGGCTATACCTGGGTGTAGATAATTTTTGACTCCAGTCCACATCAAAAATATATCGCGCACTAACTGTTTTATATCGAAATGCCATGTAACCACCGTCTTCTATTCCGATCCCGTGCCGTTATATCCCGTCCTGCCCCTTTAGATCTTTTTTGAAGAACAATCCCGTCATTATTATTATTAATAAGGAAATCCCATCAAAAACATCCTGTAAAAAAATCCAAGTCTCGCAGCTCAGGTTTTCTACCGCAAAAAGTTGTGAGATGCATGTAATACCAAGTCGATTAATTTATTTAGTCCTTGCTTATTATGTCAATATAAAAAATTATTTACGTTTTAAATAAATAGATCGACTTGGCCATCGTATGAAAACATAATGTATCGTACAATTTATACATAATGCTGCTGGTACTCTCGAGTACACAGGTTTCCTGCAGATAATTTCCTTCACTGTTAAAGACGAAATCAAAAGAGTAAAGTAAAATCTGTTACCCCTTGCGTTTGAACCATTTATTAAGAGCGTTTATACCCTGCACGCGCTTTTTGGCTTAAAAACAGGACTTTTCAAATGAGTTAATAGCCACCAATAAACAATTTAAAGGAAAAATAATTATTACTAATTTTAGAAAAGGTTGTCATCTAGGGATTTTGGTGGAAAACATTATAGATTGATGGATAATTTGTGAGTACTATAAGGATTACTGAACACAAGTTTCGTTATTTAGGCTTTAAATGGCAATTTAGAAGCTTAAGATATCCGAAACCACTAAATATAAGATGAAAATAAAAATATTATCAGACTAATAAGACCCTTATGGAGGGATTTTGCTGAGAAAAATAATCTTTTTGTGTTTAGTTCCTGAAAAATAAAAATTTAAACAATGCGAAATTATTGAGAAACTCTCGTCAAGAACATTTTTTTTTTCACCAACTTATCGTACATAATTTTTATAGCAATTACATATTACAATAGAAGAACATCTTATCAATAAATTACCATTTTTATATTTCAACAAAATTAGTTTTCATGTTTTCTACAAATATTTTAAAAACCACTATAAAACACGCTGTCCGACGTGGATCAAATCAGACCGCCGCAAGGCCTTCTAGAGGGAGGACATATCGCTCGTCGCTCCGGCCTAGCTGCAGTCGATTTTTGCCGTACGTAGTAAAAATAGCCACGCGCGGAATGCGATTACCACATCTTAGTACTTTGGTAGTAAAATTTAATTATTTTTATTACCTACAATGATTTTGTAGTGAGTATAAATTATGTTTCAGGTAATATAATGGGATGTAATTCCGAGGCTAAATTATGTTATGTATTGTAATATAAAATTAAATATATTTCGTAATTCTAACGGGTTGTAAGGCCCCTAACTCTTTTCATGTGTTCGAACACGAAATGATTAATAAACGTCCGTAGTGTCTACTGATTAAACACTGATTTGAATGCAACTTAACAATGTAATAATAACGAAAATATGATTAGTATCTAAATTTGTATTATTCTTTGCTTGCACAGTAATATTTGTCTACTTATAATGCAAATAAAATATTTTTATGATATTATATTACAGTTACATTTCAATTGAATATTTGAAGCGCACGGATCAAAGTTGTTTGAGCCGATTGTATAGCGAGCCGACGCGGCAGCTCTACGAACACAGCTTTGGTCGCTTATGTGTGCGTGAAATTAACGAAGAAATACCTATAGTTGACTTTGCGCGCAAGGTGTATACGCTCTTAAGTATGTTCACAAATAAGCCATAGCTCGTTTTATTTACAACACATATTTTGCGGATCTAATAATACATTGTTTGGTTTAGATTTTTATTCGTCGTGAATCATCGCACATTTTTTGTTCTTCAGCACAACAATGGCTAGACGGGCTTCCGATCTTAAGTGTTGTTTAAACTAAAGTAATATGTTTTTCTCCCTCCAAACAGCTGTATACATGCACTGTTGTGTTCCGGTTTAAAGGACATTGTAGCCAGAGTAATTACTGGACATCTTGAGACAACATCTTATGTCAGATGGCGAGTGCAGTGAAATGTCAAGCATTCCTTTGTAATTCATGGTGCTGTTGGGTTCTGCTACTGCCCATAATTCGTCGTATCGCTTACCATCAGTCAAATATCATGCTCGTCTTGCCATGTGTAGTAATAAAAAATATATTTAAAAATGTGCACTATTTTCGTCAGCGACACCAATTTTTTCTGTACACAATAATCAGCAGAAAAGTTTGTCGGCCAATGTATTCCCTCCTTTCTACAACTCCGGTGTATTGTAAAAAAGAACGTATGTAGGAATGTTTGAGTCGATATCAAGACATATACCCCAGTGCAGGGCACGGGCCTTCTCCACAACCGAGAGTATCATTGAGAATGGTAAGACTATATAGTCCACCACGCTGGCCTAGTGCGGGCTGGCGGAGTTTACATACCATAGAAATTCTTACAAATCGCTGTGGCATACAAGTTTCCTCACGATGTTTTCCTTCACCGATATAATGCGTGGTGATTGACTATCAATACACACATGACTCTGAAAGGTCAGAGGTGTGCCCTGGGATTTGAACCGGCACCAACCGTTGGTCGTTTACCACTAGGCCATAATGATTGGACCGTAAAAATAATTTTGCTTAGCGACTATTTTCATTGCGTTATTTTGGTATTTTTATAGTCCGCATATAAAGACAAATTCACTTAATCAGTTATTTTTGAGGGCCTTATCATCCTGATAAAAAAGCATTTTAAAGTCTTGGAATGCGTTGAACCGGCACCAACCGTTGGTCGTTTACCACTAGGCCATAATGATTGGACCGTAAAAATAATTTTGCTTAGCGACTATTTTCATTGCGTTATTTTGGTATTTTTATAGTCCGCATATAAAGACAAATTCACTTAATCAGTTATTTTTGAGGGCCTTATCATCCTGATAAAAAAGCATTTTAAAGTCTTGGAATGCGTTGTACAATCCACCGTTAATCCCTTTATTATAAATATCATTGTTTATAAAAATAATTGCAAATTATCAGGCGATAAGGGTTTATTAATACCGGTTTATTTTCGTACATCCGTGATCAGGGACCACACATCATTTGGATGATTAGAAGGGTTGGAAAATGAGGGGGGGGGGGCGGGGGTACAGTAATCTCTTGCTAGTTGTAAAACGAGAGGCAGCGGGCTCTATCCCCGCACCGAGAGAAATGGTTGTGCGGCCCACACATATTTCTTCCAGGTCTGGGTGTTTGTGACACCGAAAAGTCACTCGTAGTTCCTGATACCCACGACACAAGACTCGATCTTAGTGTTGGGTCAGGACTATGTATGTGACTGTTTGGTGTGATTTATTGTTACTTGCAATCTGGTATGAATAGCTGACTCATGACTGACAACAACGTCGCTTTACCACTTCAAAAACCTTATTTATTTTCCTGGTGATATTTTTACGTTTATAGATTTTTGCACGAGATTCGGGCGAACACGTGTCCGTGATATCGCTGTAACTGGTGACGTTAGTTGACTGATATCTCAAGTTTGAAAATCAATAGAAACATATAATCAGATATGAAATAATCAGATCGTAATCAATGTATCCGGGTTTTCTTCATACATGTTCCTTTGTAGGGTAACCGTTACAAAATGTTTGATTTGTAGATTATTGTTATGTAGCTATAAGTATGTATGTTACAAGTTATAAAAAAAAACATTGTATTGAAGTATAAGATATAGATTGCGACCGAAAACGAAGCCAGGTAATAGGTTTAGTGAATTCAGACACAATAAAACTAAAAATAACGCAACCAATTTATTTAACTTTTTTCCTATCGTATTTCGGTGGTAAATACGTAGGTTTTCCTAATTACACTATTTTATTTTAAAGACGTTATGGTACGAATGTGCTTAAATTATTACTTTAGCAAAAATTATAGATTTACCACCCAAACACGATGAATTTAATAATATTAAAAACAGTTTTTTTTTTTACTTGCTTTGTGTCTGTTCCTGGTCACAAAAACTACCATTCGGCTTAGTTTTCGGACACTCTTTATATACTCTGTATAATCCCGTCAAAAACCAAGAGAAATCGCAGGGATGGAAATCATGAGAGAATCTAATGGTCAGTAGAGCACTTTCCACTGGTAAAGACATAATAATGAATACACGTGACGAAATATCGAAGAGAAACGTCAGAAAATTTGTGATTAGATGCCAATCAAGAATTCAAATTAAAAACTTATGAATAAGAAGTACTGGACTTAAATAACTGTAGACTGAATTGTATAACCAAAGCTGATACTTCAAGTTGTTTTTCCGAGAACGTGCTGTACATGCCTAACCTACGCATTTACGCACTCAAAAATTATCTGCAAATCAATTTATTGTATACGTATTAAAATGACCTATGTAACATAACAAAACTAAATATCTGATACAGTTTCCTCTACACCTCATACATAAAATATTGAGTTAATAAACGTATTAATATGCAGTTATCACGCGTGCTTGTTGTGGATCGACCGGTTTGCACATTACTTATCTTATAAACAAACTGAATGCGCCGTGTTTACTATCCCATACTATTCAGAACTAGTGCAGTACAATTGACCGCCCGTCGCGTCGTGCTAACACGAATATCCATTGATTAAACACGGAATAATAAACGGTACGGTGTTTCTTGTTGAAAATAAATCACCTAAAAGTCACATACATAGTCCTAACCCCACACTAAGATCGAGTCTTGTGTCGCAGATCAGGAACTACGAAAGACTTTTCGGTCTCACAAACACCCAGACCCGAAATAAATATTTGTGGGCCGTACAAACATTTCTCTCGGTGCGGGGATCGAACTCGCGGCCTCTCGTTTCACAGGCGGCGTCCAACCGCAAAATGCTTGCAATTTTGTCTATATTACATAAACCTACATACATAAACGCACGCCTTTTTCTCAGAAGGGGTAGGCATAGGTGCTACCAGGACACCTTGTGTGTTCCCTCCCACGATGTGATGTGAGCTATCGCCAAAATAAATTCCTGCCTCCGGGCTAATAATGAATAGAAAATCCAATATCACTTTCATACTTATGTTTATTTTATATCATACCACTAATAATAAAATAATATATAAATCTTAGGCTATAAACTTTGCCTAAAATATTTCAAGTGTATAAGAATGTATCTCTACCTAAATCTTCATTATGACCCAAGGACACAATACCTTTTCTGTGATCTACAATGCTTACCTGTCCTAAATAACTTTGGATCGCTTTATTAATCGGTACATTGCTTCATCGCATAAACCTCAGTGTTTTTTATAATAAACAATTTAAACTATTGTACAATAGATCACGGTTCGACCAAAATAAGCAACAAGTTGTATAAAAACTATTTCGGTTCAATCACCTTTGACAGCCATTGTATTTCATCAGCGTTCTTATTCTAGTTATAATGTTTTGTCTTCTTCGCTCAACCTTAATTCAAAAGTCCTTTGAAAGGGACAAAACATTTTATTACTACAATATATTTACAAATTGTCTATGAATAAGGCCTTTAGAATTTATTATTTATTCGATTTTGCAAAGAAAAATCAATATGAATGCATGAAGAAATTAATGAAGCGAATGGAGCAATCACAATAAACTTGTCTATCTCTGGAAAATATGAAAGAGCACATGTTTAATGGCCGAACCCAATCGAATGCATGACATTCTTCTTCTATAATCCTTTAGATTTATATAGGATTTGTTTTCATTGTGTTCTATGCTATATCGTGTAGAATTCAGCCTACGTATACCCAATTTCATGTTTCTCTAGAATCAAGCCGAATAATTGAATCAAGAAAAACATTTTTCTACCAAAGGATATATTCAATCTTATCTTGTTTGAATACGACATAAATTCCATTGTTTTAAATTGATGTCGGGGCATCGAGAATTGCCTTTCGATACCACGACATACATTTAAACCATATTAGTATTTATGTCATATTACCATCAGATAAGTTTAAATGTCCCTTGGTAAGAAAGTAAATCCCGTGCCGTAGCTTCCCTGAGTACCGCCAGTGCTAAGAAAACCACACCTTACCGAAAGATACCTACTCTATCCTTGGGGGTTACTATTTACTCCGACACTATGACGAATGTTCGAACATCAAACATAAAACTGTACGAATATGCCAAAATACATTACAAAATGTTCGAATCTTTTATCTTACGTCGCTATATTAAAAGTACTCTAAGATTAATCTAAGATTACGTGAATAGTAAGTTTCATAGCAAATAGTATTGATTTAAAAGTGGAAAAGTTTTATCTTTTATATTGACGTTTAACGTCCGAATATTTAGGCTGATTTTAGAGTCACGCTGACCGCGCGCTGACCGTCAGCGCTGACAATTGAAATGTATGAGCTCCTAAGGAGCGTTTTAGAACAACACGTACTTGTCAGCGCTGACCGTAAGCTACGCGCTGAGCTGTCAGCGCCGACAGTCAGCGTGATTGTAAAATCAGCCTTAAACTTCTTGTCGGAGTGTACAGTAACCCTCCAGCATTCACTTGATGTTTATCATGATGTTTTATTTTAATATAAACTTCTAAATATTATCTACAAGAGAGTACAACAATGTTTAGTTACAAAAATTCTGGAGATTCTCCATGCGTCACGGACTCGTCAAAGTGCGCATTAAAAGACGTGCGTCTTGTTTCTTTACGCCTCATCTTTCTCACAAGCATTTTGTTGTAATAATAATAAACATTAACTTTGCAATTGAAATATTAAAAACACATAACTTATTCTTAGAATTATTAGTGCTTTTGATGCGAAGTGCTATGTTAACTTACATTGTGGATAGATCACAGAAACAGATAAATTGATTATAATAATTGTAGGTAATTGGTAGATGCAGACATGGTCCATCATTACCTATGTTAGGTAAAGACAAATAAATAAATATTTACACCTAACTGTCACATACACAGTCCCCATATTCAGATCAATTAAGTCTTGTGTCGTGGGTATCAGAAACTACGAATGACTTTTGGGTCTCACAAACACCCAGAACCGAGACAAACACATGTGGGCCTAACAAACATTGATGTCGGTGAGGGAATCGAACCCGTAGACTCTCGTTTCACAGTCGGCATCTCACCAAGTGCGCCACGGAGGCTGTTAAAGGATTGCATTTACACATTGAGGTATACTAGAGCGGACATCGGGAACAAAATCTCTGCGTATGGTGCGTGCACAAGGGTACACATTGAAGCGAGAGGGAAGATATGTTACTTCTTAGGCGTGACAGAGACAGAAATAGAATGTACCCTTCATTTTGTTACAAACATTTTGTTTGCAGTGTCCCCTCTAGTATAATATCTCAATGCATTTACACCACCCGCGTAGATCCGTTTCATTAACAGCACAGTCAAGAACTTGGGATTGATATTGTATTGATGTCTTAAAAAATTTGGGTGATTTAAAATCAATAATTATTCAGACATCTCAAGGTAATCAACATTCAAGACTATAACATAGCATAATATGAACGTATCAGGCAAGTATTCCATGGAAAAATTACTATACTACTAAAAATACAAATATAATCTTTTACGGACATTTTTTTTGCCAGAGGCGGATTTCCAGGACATTTATAACCTAGCGACCTTCAAAACACGAGCTTATTCCCACCTTCAACGCCAGCAATGCATCTCCATACCTATGGTGTTGCAGATGTTCATGAGCGGCCGTGGTCACTCACCATCAGGTGAACCGCATGATTGTTTGCCCATGCCGCATTAAAAAAATAGCATTATCGCTAAAAATCCCTATCCGATCCGAGACGAGAATTTGAGTATCTTAATTGTAGTATATTAAAAAAATACAAAAATAAAATGTAATAGAGGATACAATAAGTATCGTAATTCGTAAGTTACAATACTCATTTAGAATCTTTATTACCCTAAAATCTAGCAAAGTTCGAAATGCTGGCAACAATAAAACGTATTATGTCAGTCAGACACACAATCAGTCTTATGTGAGTTTCCTTATTTTTTTATTACATTTAGTTTTAATCATATAATGTGAACCGGATCTTTTAAAGAGAACACATAATTATGCCTAATAACACATCTATCACTCGGACAGACTTTTTGTCACCCTGTTAGGCTTGGGCAGTTGGGCCTAACCGGTCACTACAGAGAGCGCTCAATTTAGTTCATAATCCAAGGATGAACTAGTTCGCTCTATTAGTTCATTAGTTCTTTTTTTGAAATAATTAGAAATAGTAAGAACAATAAATAAAGAAAAAAATATAGTTATGATTATTGTAAGTTTTGTTTATTTTTATTAACAAATACAAAGTATTACATGAAAATTTTACACGTCCATTTATGTAATATGGATTTTTTTATTTAAATAATGAAAAATAAAATTATTTATATTAATAATCAGTCAACAGCTAAATCTGAGGTTGGTCACATAGTGCCACTGTCCCACCTAGGTCGTTCGCAAACTACCCAAGACTTCACCCTGTATAAATCTATAAATGGAAACAATAACAAAACATAAGTACAATACAATTAGCATGCTTATCGTTATCGAAGATGTCTTCCAGACAACCTTTAAGCGGTCTAGATTATCTAATAGGTATAAGTAATATGTCATATTGACTAATCAATCAATTCGCTTTACATGCCTTTGTAGTGGCATTTACAGAAATCACGTTAACAGCAAAATAAATTGCACAAAGGATTGTGCGTCTATGTATACTCATATACAAACTTCTGATTCGAATAGAAAAATATATATAATGTTGTATAGTTAATTTTCATAATATATAACGCAATCAATCCCAGAAAAGGTGCAAAGAATAATAGTTCTTCTTATTTAAAATAAAAAAATAATGAATGCATATAAATGTTGACATATTTTAGATTCAGCTATTTTTGTTGTTTCAAAGAAGAACGGACAGGAATGAAGAAACTCTAGTGTTGCTTTACCAAACCAGTTTATAATAATTATAAACAAAAATTATCTATACAAATGATGGGTGGATCAGGTTGCCAATGCACTGAAGGTCCCAATTAATGCAGCATTACATCAAGCCGAAGACCGATGCCGATGGAGAGAGGTCATCAAGACAATTGAGAGTCCTGAATAATGAGGGACCGACTGAAGAGAGAGATTTATACAAAATGGAAATGAAAATCACTACATAATATAAAACAAAGTCGCTTTCTCTGTCCCTATGTCCCTTTGTATGCTTAAAACTACGCAACGGATTTTGATGCGGTGATTCAAGAGGAAGGTTTATGTGTATAATACGTACATATTATTGTATAGAAATCTATTTGTACCCGGGCGAAGCTGGGCCGGGCCGCTAGTAAGGAATAAATCGAAACAATATTAAAATCAACAGCGCAGTAAGAGCACTTTGAGTTACGATGTAGTGTACTTGATAAAACTGCAAGCTTTTACCAAAGGCTAACACTTTTGGCGCGGTTCTCCCGCCATTTGGTACATTTCGCCATTTCCAATGCCAGTTGTGTGCGTCAGTGTTCTTTCGTGTCGTAAATTATGTTTCAAAGAGCTGTTTTTAAGTTTATTAACAGAGCATACAGAGATTAGTTTTGAACTTGCCTTGCTATTTATTACACGTGTTGATGCTACTTCAGAATTCATTTTGTTAATTAATTCATTTTTTTTATTAAGGCGAAACGAGCGAATGGCATCGCCTGATGGTAAGTGCTCATCATTCATCAAAAAGCCCTTGGAAACTTTTTCCTCCATCTTAATGCCGTACAATCCTTCATAGAAAAAACCCTTTATACCAACTAACAGCCGCTGCCAATAAACAATCCCAATCCAAAATATGCCGTTTTAGATTGACAGCTCAATCGTTTTTCTGATACTATATTGCCAATAATCAATCTCAGTAGTGAAAAAACTATGGCAACATGACAGGAGACCAATCGAAAAGTAGAAAACAATTGACAACAAAACAGATTGATTTCAATCTAATTTTTTCGATTGATTATTGGCATCGGCCGTAAGTAAATTATTGAAAAAAAAAACAATTACCTATCTTGTCCGGTGTTCTTAAATTCAACAAAATTTGAAATGTCAATTGGTTGTAAGAGTTGAAAAACCCACAATTTAAAGTCATTGTACAATGCTACGACCGACAATGTAATGTAGGTTAAAAAGCATGTGTCATGGTCTATGACAAAATCTTCCAAGTATTCGAAATTAATTTCATTATGGTGCCTATAAAACACACATAAAATGTTTAGTGATAGATAACGCTATATTTTGCGTACATTTTCGAATTATAAAATATGGGAAAGGTTTTTTACACATTATTACGAAAGCCATACACACGACTGTTTTTTTATTTATTTTTTATGGCAAAAAGGTCACAACAAAATGAAACTATAACCACAAAATACTAAACTAACAGAAGTCAAGCTTCATACAAAGCGCGCTAAATCAAAGCACACATAGACAGCATTCACCGACACGATATCCGAAACCAATCGAGACCACTGCGAGAGCGAGTTTCAACTTTTGCGCGAACGCCGAGCGTAGTGCGAGTGTGGTAACAAAAGTGAAGTACATGTATACACAAGCTTGACTTCTGTTAGTATTCTGTGCTATAACTAACTAAGTTACAACTATAAACTATAACATACTAACTCACTTACTATTTCTACCTATTGCTCTCTCCACTCCATCCAAAGGTTGTATGGAAGAGATCGCCGATAAAACCGCCACTTGTACTACTGAAACTGATATTGTGTATTTAAACCTATTTGTGTTTTATTTTTAATGTCTTTTTAATGTTGTACTATAAAATATTAAATAATAATAATAAGTCCTATAAATGAACATTTAGCGATCATTAGATGTTACTTTCTTGCGCATGGCTTGAGGATTGTAGTATGTATTTTCAAATATGGGTATGATTTTTATTTTGAGCAAACGTTGTTTGAAAATTTTGTAAAATACGGTCTGTTCGAGTCAGGAGAAAGAATCGAAATACTTATTTTATTTTTAACCAACAAATTCCTTTCAATCTGAATAAATAACCACCCTTAACTGTGCCGTACAATCCTCGAATTCCTACGGGGTTTGAATGAGTGTACAAAGTCCCTTTTGGGCGAGAAATAACTTTGTATCCGCATCTTACGCGAAATTCTGCATGACATTTGTCCGAAATGGGTCGAAAGTTGATGACATCTTTTCCCAATTTCATACGCTAAAATCTCTATTTCATCCATACATACCTATGTCACGCCTTTTTCCTCAGAAGGGGTAAGCAGAGATGCCTGGACAAGTGGACACCCACATTTCCCACGATGTGATAGCCTATCGCCATATCGGGCACAAATTCCTGACTTCGGGCTGATAATGAATAGAAAAATCCAATGCCACTGTGCCCGAATCGGGTTTCGAACCTAAGATCCCAGCTTCTCAAGCGTACCTTAGTACAACTAGGCCACCGACGCAATCGAATCTCTATTTCATTTTTATTAAATATATAACGTTGAACAGTGCCCCAAGCAGGAACAATTGGCTCTATAGTATAGTAATCGTAATAGTAAAATTTTGTATGGGAATTTGAACAGCGCCATACAAAATTTTACTATTACGATTACTATACCATAGAGCCAAATGTTACTGCTTGGGGCACTGTGGAGCTGTTTGCACGCCCTTGCCAGAGAAATCCGACGCCAGCAAAAACAAATTGATATGTACATACGTTAATGTCGCCTGTGTTTGTCGAGGGAGATTTTTTGGCGAAAATTCTCTATAGCCTATTACATCATTTGGATATTTTATATCACAGTCGTAAAACTACTCTATGTGAAGTGGAAAGGAAATATTCTATAGATAAGTGATAAACAATGTAGTTGCTGGTAAATTCTCATCTATTTTAGTTATGAGTGTTTTTTATTAGCCATATTGTTGAGACGAGCAGGTAATCGACTCTCCTGCCCATAAACAGAAGTAACATTTGCACTTAGTCATAACTTATTATTAGTAAGTGCTGGCTGGTTAGTGGTTGTGTTTGTCTTCTTCTATTAGTTGTTAAATCTCAGTCGCTGACTACAATGTTCTTGAAACCAAAACGTTACAGTCCTCACATACTGACGCTTTGCAGCTGAAATATTTAAACTGGTGGTTGATCTTTCATATAGACCGTCTTCTGGTAGGTCACTCAATATCTTTTCCGTTAACAGCAGTGTGATTGCACTGTTGTATTCTGGTTTAAAGGATATTGTAGCCAGATAAACTACTAGACATAATGAGACTTGACATTTTATGTCTCAAGATGGCGAGCGCAGTGAAATGCCAAACATTGCTTAAAATTCACGGTGTTGTTTGGTTTTACTACTGTCTATGAGCGGTCGTATCGCGTACCAGCATGCGTATGTCATGCTCGTCTAGTCAATCACCAATTAAAAAAAAAGATGGAACCTAGCTAACAACAAGATGGCCAGTTGCACACCGCTTGAAGGCTTTCCATTGCAAAATTAGTTATTACAACAAGATCCAATTATAATCGTCTGTAATTTGACGTCATAAATTACACTATAGATATTTCTTCTTCATCCGAGCGTAGCAAAGGAATTATATACTAAACAGTAGCTGATAGTAACTTCAGGTTCATCAAAATCGTATAATTTGGCATCATTGGTTAAATCTTGTCATATGAAACAGTGACACAATGACCCAGGGTAGTAAAAAGAAAAACGTATTTCCATATTCACACGTAAAAAATGTTGGCCGCACCCTTAGTGCCCTGCCCGTCTCAAGTATATTTAGATTGTACCTACGAGTCCATCAGCTTTGTTTGTCTGGACACAGGCCACACCTTTATTATATGAAGACCCTAAACCTCCCTTTGTTTAATACATTGGTTGAATTTTATATACACATACATAAAGCTCACGGTGGTCGCGGATTCAAATCGCAAGACACACCTCTGACTTTTCGGCGTCATGTGTATTGATGAAAATATCGTGAGGATACCAACATAAAACTAAGATTGAGTCATGTTTCGTGGGAATCAGAAACTACGAGAGACTTTTCGGTCACCCACCCAGAGTCGAAACAAATACCAGTGGATCACACAAGTATTGTTCTCGGTGCGGGAATCGAACCCGAGCCGCGGTCTCTCAGTTCATAGCCGGCGTGTAACCAACTGCGCCAGGGAGGTTGTCCGTTAGTACTCTATAAGAAAACTACCTTGTATGGGTATACATATTTCTTAGCATTCACATGCATTGTGTTTTATAAGGCCACGTAGAGGTCATACGCTTTCGTTAATGCCAAAATCAAGAAGATATATCATTTCCTGACATCTAGATGGTAAATACGCGAATTTAAAGTGATTGCATTAAAATATTACAGAATCTGAAATATATTAAACATTAAAATCTTATTTTCTGAGATAATGTGGAGTGCTCAAAGATGTATCTTTTCAGACAGGTTAAATCCGGCTGTCAGTCTAAACACCGGTAATGGAATTGGACAAATGATATTTGGGAGCAAATAGACTTGTATCTGTAGGTGATTAACTTATCAATAAACGCCCACCTAAGCGATCGTAAAAGTTTCAGCATTCTCGCATGTAATGTACGTCTGTGCGGAACCGGACGTGAGCTACCTAGCTTGGAATGCGAAATTAATAATTTATTAATTTTATTAATCAATACACACATGACTTCGAAAACCCACGACCTGCGATTTGAACTCGCAGTGAACATCTTAGCAGCTGCGTCTGGTTCGTATACCAACAGGCCACCACGCACTTCTAGCTTTCTGAGTCATGAGCGTATTGATAGCTAGTCAATCACCACGCACTATGACGGTGAAGGAGAACATCGTGAGGGAATCTACATATATAACGATTTTCAAGAATTTCTATGGTGTGTAAAGTCTGCCAACCCGCACTAGGCCAACGTCATAAAATGTACTCTGTGGCCAACGTGGTGGACTTAATGGCCTAACCACTCTCCATCGTACACTCGAATGTAGAAGAGGCCTGTGCCCTGCATTGGGATGTATAGGGTATCGGCAGATACAGATACAGATTTAATAAGAAAACACACTAATAAAAACACGAATACGAGTATTAACAAAAAATAATTACTACTTAGCTAAAAACAAACTTTCACATTTGAGTAATTACATATTTATTAAACCGTACATAATATACCTATGCAAACATTTGTATTTCTTTAAATAAAAAACAAAGCAAATATTAGAACGTAAATATTTAAAAAAAAGAAGTACGAAAGAGAACAGATTGGAAACAAAATTAAAAAACAAATAATAAAGTAAATAAGTAAGTAACTTACGTGGGATATTACAGGATTTACGTATTCAAACTAATCTAACGATATAATTACCAATTACATTGAGATAAGCGCTAACATCAAATCGCTCGATCATACGAACATTTTGGTATAGAGCAGATTAGATGGTACTTTATCTCGAGCGCACGTTGAAGGCACATTATCACAAGCACCGGCTTGTTATCTTTTAGAATTATTGATGTAGGCACAGTAATTCGTCAGTCACGGTGTGACAAATATTATTTCACGTACCCGCCTTGGTAACTGCGCAGCATGCTCTAAAATAAACTGTGTGTGTTGCAAATTTGCGAATATCACGGAAATATGGAAACAATATGGTGGTGAAACAAATGTTAAATTTTACTGGTCTCTCATGTGTAAAAAGCCGTCTAGGTAGGTACCAACGTGATGTCTATTTCTCCCGCCAAACAGCAGTTTAAATGCACTGTTGTGCATTAGGCGAACGGTACACTCGTCTCGACATCTAAAGCAGGTAAAAAATTGCGCCCCGTGACTACGAAAGCTGTAAAGGAACCGAAACGTCAGGAAGATAAAAAATGTAAAAATTAAACCAAATCCGCGATAAAATCCATAAATAATAGTTTTATTTCAAAGTAAAAAATTGTTGGTTTTTAGTGTTCTGATAGACTTTAGTAATATTTCAGCAAGCGACCTTTGCTAGAGCTTTCACTTCAGTTACAGGAAATCCGCTGCTGACGGTAGGTTTCCCTCAAGGACTTCCGAAGTAGACTTTCGACTTCCTTAGTAGTGGTAGGAAAAATATTAGATGATAATTTATATACGAGGTAATTAAAACAAATAAATACACCCATATACATAGTCCTAAGTCCTGACCCCACACTAAGAGCAATTAAGTTTTGTCGTGGGTATCAGGAACCACGTAAGACTTTTCGGTCTCACTAACTCGTTTGCTGTCTCTCGTTAATTGTCGCAATAATGTCTGCCTACTCGACACTGGAACTACATAAATATAAGTTATGTTTACAAATTATATTTCTACTCCTCCTTCTATTCAAAGGCGGTTTGGTAAAAATACTCCGTTATCCATATCGTATAGGAACCACAAATAAATAACAAATTAATTAGGGTAGAAAATTATAATTTCCACGCTGATTGTAATATAAATACGATTGAAACAAATATTTTAATAAGGTTTCCATATCGTATAATAAATTATATATCCGTTGCTGATTTAAAAAAACTACGTAACCGTAAAGTAACTAAGTAAAGATATAGGAGATAGAAATAAATTAAAGAGATTCAGATTATTTAAAGTACCTTATCTTCAGGCTAAGTAATTGTACTATCGACAAAGAAAAGCAATACTTATTATTTTATCTAAAACTATCGATTTCAAACCCAAACATGACATTTAATTTTTTTTAAAGAAAGTGCCTTTTGTCTGTAGTCATTAAAACTACCATCCGGCTTCCCTTTCGGTAGCACTCTTGATATACTCTGTATAAAGTAATTTAAGGAAGTAGAAGCCAAAACTAATACAAATATAAGTGAATCAGCCAACCACCGCGATGTTCCAACTTATTTAAGAATTATCAATCATTTAATCTCGTTATCTACATGTAAAAATAAATATTCTGATACGCACGCGTTATCGAAACTCACAAAATAAATTATCTTCGCGTTTGTTAACAAGTTGAATAAGCGCCGCATCAACATAAGGACATTAGGAAAATGGTTCAATAGTTTTTCTGGTGGTAGGTCTCTCATATGTGAGAGACCGCCTGGATAGGACTATCAGGACTATCATCATTTATATTGTTATCAAATGGGTTTGGGCCACACCACCCCCATCATAACTTTTCACAATATCTATCCATAATATTTATCAATCAAAGAATCACGAATCACTGATCAAAGTTTGTAATTAAGCGACAACTATCATCATTACTTCAACCCGTATTCATCTACTTTCTGGATGTAGACTGGTGACAACTTAATAACTTATATGACTTCTTTCATTAGGACTATAGAGGCCCTTAACTAGAATTCCTTCAAAGAATAGAAAGGTTTCAGACCTTTCAGGCCGTTTCCAACAGAAGCAAAGTTTTCGATAGAGGTATGTGTCCAATATCCATAATGATTAATATACTTGGTATCTGAATTCAGAAACTGCAAAAAACTTTTCGTTTAACCCAGACTTGACACAGATTTTCTTTTGTCGATCGCGTAAACATTGCATCGGTGCGAGAACTGAAATCACGACCTTTCGTTTTACAGCTGGCTTCTCGCCCATTGCGACACGAAGGCTGTGTGAAAATAGCTCATAGCTCAAATTCTGAATGCTCTAGAGATTTTACTCTCAAACCATATATTTCTTTATATTGGTATCCTAAGTCACAAGCTATGCCTAGTTTGGCAACCTATCTAGAATTTAAGATCTCATTATTTTATTTTAAGTGGATTTAATTGTCTGTAATTCTATACATTTCAATAAACTTGTTATTATTATTTAATTTTATCATTTTCGAGACCTTCATGCCTAAAATATTATTTATCTTTAGAATTTTTTTCAAAGTTAGTTAATTTATTATCGATTATATTAAAATACTTAAAATACTGCGCTTAGATGTTAAATCCAGGTTCTGATTGTTCCCATAGAAAATAATAGTCTATAAATAAGTATTAAGTCATCGGAACAGTTGCAACTATAGTCTAACGATACATTACATCTGTATAAGGTTGTTGAAGTGTAGTTGTACGATTGACCAACCTTAATCACTGGCTGGTTGAATGCATAGTAAATATTTCGCAAGGAAGCGCGTGCGTCGTTTAATAACATACAAATTTATTGCACGTAAATGAGGGTATATTTACATATATACATGTATAATGTCACGTCCGTAGCCTAAAAGGGTAGGCAGGGACTATGAATGCCTACTTTCGCGTCATCCGCTTTCACCAGTCTGGAATCTTCTCTTGGATTTAAAGGTTCATAAAGATACGTAGTTTAATCCTTTGTTTTAGTTGTCTCACCTCTTATTGTTGTATGTGTTTATTTTATCTTTTTAACTTGTATCTGGGTATTTCGTGCATGTAAAATTGAATAGATAATGACCGCACACGAAAACGCTAAGGGATTTTTTTATTTCAGTCTAAGTTCACATTTTTTCAGACTGTGTTTAAAATTTGTGAAAGTCCATAAAATGTAAAATATTACGAGCGATACTAAATTAAAAAAGAACAATTAACATAATGTCGGTCTTTTAAAATGACTTCTTACATAAATAATGCTAATATTTTTTCCGTATATATCTGCCCTTAACTCACCTTTCCATGATGAATTTTGTTTTCGTAATGCTTAATTATTTGGTTTAAAGTTTCATATACGATTGCCTGATTGACCACACTTAAGAGAATGAGTCTTATAATCCCCGACATTATACTAGAATTGATACCATTAAAAGCCTTACGTAAAATTTATCTAAAATCTACAACAACGTAATTCTTCCGAGTTACAAATCCTCATTCGACCAGTAACTTGTTACCAAGTAACAACAGATCAATAAATAATGATTTGCGATACAAGAGTCCGCGTTGATTATCTTATTATCGTCCATAAACTGAATTGCTCTGTTTGTGAAAACGAAAATAAAACCAAGCAATAATACTTAAGAATAATACGATAAAATGCAATGCAAACCGTACAGGGTTTGAATCCGTGGAAAATAAGAGGCATTGCCGAGTCAATAATGAATAAGGAGAATAATGGTAGAATTCAGTTTTATTTGGATTTCAGAGAAGAAATATAAAGATACATGTCCTGGCTTGTAACAGAACCACCACTGCACCACGCATGCCTGATGTATTTTATTGCAAGATCATTAATTCAAAAAATAAGGATAATCCCTTCAGTATATTTAGAGGATCAATAAAATGGCCGTGAAAATCTCGCCATCTCTCATAACTCCGTCGAAATAAAAATGCTAAAATAAATATTAAATGTGTTTTGACGATGATGAGAATCACTTTTTTTTTTCAACTTTCTGTCATAATACAAGAAAGCTTTTTCAAAATTGTTAGTAACGTCGACTTATTCGAGTAACGCTCTACTAGAAATGCACTGGAGCGTCGCACCACTTGTGTGTGTTTTGTACTACGCGCTCTTCGCCCTATCCATATATATTTGTCAGTTCAGTTCTTGTTTTTTGCCTTTTGGAGTATTGCCATACTTACCCCAATTTTGCCAAACACACAAAGTACATTTTACATGGCCAAACATATTTGTATAGGATTTGTATAAGGTATTCATTTGTTGTCCCTCGTTGCTTATGTTTTAATATTCAGTTGATTTCATTTCTTATAGAAAGTTATTATCAGTTAATCTAAGTTGAAATCTAACGGCAAGAGTCTTCAAATAAGCTCAAAATAAGGTTAATGTTTTTTATAGCTGCGATGGCTAAACATTATAGTAAATGTTTAAGTATTTTTTAAAAGGAAATTAATAAAAGCACAAAACGGTGTTTTAATGTATTGGCGGCCTGACCCGGCTCCACACCGGTACAGATACTCTTCATTGAATATATTCTATAGTTTATGTCTATCAGGGATAATGAAGGATTTTAATTGTGAAAAATACATTCAAATCATTCTTATAGTTTAAGAGCACATTCAATGCAAAGAAACAATCCAAATATTTCCTCAATAAAATACTTGTATAGATTCAGGTTGACTTAAAAATAAACGATATCATATTTACTACTAGAATGATATCTATGAGATATTAAAAGTGGAGAATTATTATATAAACGGCGAACTTCCTCAAGATACCAAAGCATGACTATTACATTATGTATTCAATGATAAATATGATAATTTTGGCATGTGTCGATGTTGTTTTATACATAAATCACATAAAGATATTCATATTTTCGTGACTAAAGAAATTATTACTTTTACGGATCACCCATGAACAGTTGGTTTGTAAAAATAAACATAAATAGCGCTTTATTAATTAAATAAACATTTATTTAATATAATAACATGTTTTGTTTCATTAATGGAATACAAAATTAATGAAATATATTTAGGTTAGCTATTTATTACATAGTACTTAGAACTATTGTTGCAATAACTCAACTTAATAATCCATTTTATACCTCATAAATCAAATGGAACATAAATCAAATATTCTTACCTAATAAAAACACGCATGCGGCCAAAACATGAAATCTCCAATGCATTTTTAAAGTCTGATCACACTTTTTAAAACATATAACACTGATTATCTATGGTCAAATGTCATCCTTAATTATTTATTAAAACTTAAAAAACCACTGGCCATTTACATTTTGGCGGTAAATATTTGAAAAAAGAACTAGCTAGTGTTTGATTTAAACCATAAACAAATCACTTGGTTTTATAAATTCACTTTTTAATCGATGTATGTGTAGCACCGGCTTGTGTTGAAAGATAAAGGCGCGTTTCGACGCGTGTGCACGCAACAGTGTGTTGTGTTGTACTAAAGGTTGCTGAAAACATTATTTCAGCGCGCCGCGTCCGATAACCGTAGTCGCGACCGATTTTTCCGTTTGTGTATGCGGATCTTAATGTGATAAGTTGTATTGCAAATAAATAGAGACATTTTCGTACATTTTGTGTGTGGACTTGAATAGATGGAAGGAATATATTTGAAATGTTTAGATGTAAATCTTTATACAGCTCTACCATTCGAATTTTATTGTCTTAGATTAGGTAAGTTTTGTTTTTATTTTTCGATATCATGAGGCATACTTTTTATGTTGCGGACTTTTTTGTGGATGACAAGTGGGTCAAGGTTTGATGGTTGGGGTACTTATAAAATGAATTATGAGTTTTTCCCAACAAATGGGAGAAGGATTAAAAAAAAAAAAAAGAATTATGAGTTTCTTGGTTTCCTATGATTTGTTTAGTTTCCTGTGGGAAATTATTCAGTTTCATAAAATCAATGACTCCCGTTTGGCGCGGATTGATTGCAGAATCAGAATAAATATTGTGCAATCAGTATAAAAATATTTTATTACGATTTTACGAAGGGCATATGGAAGATAAGAATAGTTTTATACAATTTTACTGTTACGAAGCACGCCTTCAAATGGATTATATATCATCGCCAGATGAGTTTCATCACTTGAGGCAGGAGAGCCAAAGTAAAGTTTATATTTGTCATTGCTAGGAACAACAACCTTCAAATAAATTAAATACCGCAGCCTCCGTG
The DNA here is from genome assembly GCA_023078785.2 of Hyles euphorbiae. Taxonomy (NCBI): domain Eukaryota; kingdom Metazoa; phylum Arthropoda; class Insecta; order Lepidoptera; family Sphingidae; genus Hyles; species Hyles euphorbiae. The sequence goes on from CM041036.1 coordinate 2,211,133, forward strand.
GCGCAGTTGGTTAGACGCCGGCTGTGAAACGAGAAGATGCGGGTTCAATCCCAGCACCGAAACAAATGTTTGTGAGGATCACAGGTATTGGCTTAGGTCTGGGTGTTTCTGAGACCGCAAAATCTATTGTAGTTCCTGATACTCACGACATAAGACTTATTTGATCTTAATGTGGGGTCAGGACTATGTATGTGACTTTTGGGTGTATTCATTTATTTTATTTTTATTTAAAAACAAACTCAAATTAAAATATTAAATAATATTCGTAGAGGAAGGTGTGTTGTTGTGTACTTGTATTTCCAGTTTGATTAATTTATATTCAAAGCGAGACTAGAATCAACTGAAGGTATTCTCTGCAGATACAATTATGCCATTCTACTCTAAATCCCATGTACTCAGACGAAACCCGAGAAAACAAACGCATTGGTCAACATGAATGGTTTACCTCGTGCGATGGTTATTACCTGCACGAATTTAAATATCCTATCACATCTGTAAAATCTTCAGAAGTGGCTCAGCAGACGAAACGGAATAGCAAAGGCTCATCCAGTTTAAAAAGCAGCTTTGACAAGCTACATAGCTCTGCTGTATGTGCGATTTTATCACTGTCAAATTCTCTTATAAATAACTTAATGATTGAAAAAAACTATTATTTACGGATTGTATCGCGAATTTAGTTTAATTTTTACATTTTTGACTTCCCGACGTTCCGATTACTTTAGGTACAGCTTTCGTGGTCACGGAGCGGACTGCTTACTAACGGCCGATGCCAATAATCAATCGAAAAAATTAGATTGAAGTCAATCTGTTTTGTTGTCAATTGTTTTCTACTTTTCGATTGGTCTCCTGTCATGTTGCCATAGTTTATTCACTACTGAGGTTGATTATTGGCAATATAGTATCAGAAAAACGATTGAGCTGTCAATCTAAAACGGCAAATTTTGGATTGGGTTTGTTTATTGGCAGCGGCTGTTAATGATGATGATGATTGACTTTTGGTCGCGGGTTCAATACAAGTTAGACATTGACAGCCTCCGTGGCACAATCGGTTCGACACCGTCTGTAAAACGTGAGGCCGTTGGTTCGATCCCGCACCGAGAGAAATGTTTGTACGGCCCACAAACATTTCTTTGGGGTCTGGGTGTTTGTGACACCTGAAAGTCTCTCGTAGTTTATGATACCTGTAATAGTCACTATTTATGGTTAATATGTGTAACATTGTAGTAGAATACAATTATTAATATTTATCGGCTCGTTTGCTATACACCACGTCTTCACACCCCGTTCCGTGCTCTACGTCTATGATCTATCTCCTTCTATATCTATCTCACTCACCCTTGGTTCGCGTAGTGTATAGTTCGAGACGACAGATGCTAAGAGTATGAATTTATCAATACACTACAATACCCACCAAACAAGACTCGATATTAGTGAGGGGTTCTGGACTATGTATGTGACTGTAGGGTGTTATTTATTCCTGGAGACTCGCCGAGCTTCAATACTCGGTGTCATTACAATGCGTGCCACTGTTAATCCTGGCTTACAGGAGTTGTGTGTGAGGTGGGTGATGGGTGTGACTACAGTCTCCAAGCTCTACCATTTGCAGCATAAAGTTTATAGTGACTAATTGTCATATATTAACACAGAATATGTATGAGGTTGTAAATAACACACTTCGCATTATTATTATTGTAACATAAATTAAATTTAATTAATGTTTAAAACATCACGTCGTATAATATAAAACTGTTAATGTAGTATAAACAAATGAATGAATGAATTTATAATGATTTCTCAGGAATGCGTTGCGTCGGATTGCTCACAGATTTTTTATTTAGACATATCAGTCATCAGTCGACATTTGTAGTGCTGTAGGGAACAGACCTGTGTTTTAATTTTGTGAGGGCTTGTGGGAATTAGCTTACCACTCTGGTCCACTGTGAAAAGTGGTTTTTTTTTATACAGTCACATACATAGTCCTGACCCCACACTAAGATCGAGTCTTGTGTCGTGGGTATCAGGAACTACGAGAGACTTTTCGGTCTCACAAACACCCAGACCCGCAAGAAATATTTGTGGGCCGCACAAACATTTCTCTCGGTGCGGGGATCGAACCCGCGGCCTCTCGTTTCACAGGCGGCGTCTAACCAACTGCGCCACGGAGGCTGTCATGTCAATTGTATTATATTTGTAAATTTAATTGTTCCAAGATTCTGACTTTGGCTATTAATGCCCTGGCTCGAGAAAGAAATAATGTATTAATGGCCTTCTGATCAAGAACGCCGATAAATGAGCAAGAGGGAGAAGTAGAAGCCTATAAGTTTAATAAATAAGGACGGGTTTTGGGCAGAATTTTGAAACTTTTGTGGTGTATTGTTGTGACCAAAGTGGAAGCACCACGGTCGATTAATACAATCTTTAAGGCATAAAATAGATTTTTGCTTTTTAATGATGCTATGTAAACTCCGACTGTATATTACGATTTTTTCCTGACATTTCGAATACATTTTAAGTGTAAGTATACACGTGTTCGAGTTTTTCAAGGCTGGATTTTAGGTTTTCAAATAAGCTTTTTAGAAAAATGTGTGTCGCGTAGGAGATCTGACATAATATTGGTGTTGGATTTATAAAGTGGTTTAATTAATGATTAAAAAAAATGAAAGATACTTTAACAATAAACATTGTGGGGCAACCAGCATACGAATTACGACCAATCAGGATGCGAATTGCTATCATAATCGAGAGACCGACAGATAGATCATAGAAGTGAGGCCATAGCCGTATAGTCCATCACGCTGGCTTACCGCGGGTTGGCTGACTTATACATACCATAGAAATTCATACAAATCGCTACGGTTTTAGGTTTCCTCACGATGTTTTCCTTCACCGTTTTAGTGTGTGATAATGTATGTGATTAGTAATTATGCTTATATCTCTGTTTAATGGAGAAGAGAGAGTGCCCAGTACTCGCAGTACAATACAATACAATATAAGATTTATTGTATTACAATGGGCTGCTTTATAGCCTAAAGCGATCTCTTCCAGGTAACCTTTGCATGGATACTATCACAGTGTAATGTGTTTGGGTTAGTATTTTATTCCGTTTATTAGTTTCTGTTAAGAAATGCCCAATAACAAAACATGACAAGGCTCCGTGGAAGACCGCGCGTATAGTGAAGAGATGACTGATGGCCATTCTCTATAATCTATCTATCCTAAACAAGACATTTTATTAGATATTTACGACGCAAGTTATGATTGAGTTTAAAAAGATAGAGAGTTATAAATCTGGTGCATATATTTATAGATAGCTACAAAAGATAAATAAATGTGTATATCTTCATATAATGAAACGTAGAATTGTACCAATATAGTAGTGGTAGCTATATTGACCTGTTTTTAAAGATTGATAGAATATAGACAATGGCTGTAAAACCATTTTGATTATAAGTGGCAGAAAAATGCCTTAGATAGAGAGGGTGAAAAATGGAATGTGAGGCACTTGCCCTGCAGTGGGACGGTAAACTTTAAAAAAAATGCCTACTATACTTCCTTATATAACTTACAAGGAACATACAAGGCGAAATTTGGATGTGCTGAAGACACCTCCGCCAACCGCTTATGGGAAAAAGAGTCTTTCTTATGATCATGCTGGCCGATCGATTCCGTTGTAAACACATTTAAAATCGCCTCAAACACACAATATTGAATCTAGGCCACCATAAAGAATTTCCACTGATAATACATACTAATAAGTGCATATATATATCTATTCAACGTGCTAGTTCAACGCACGTCCAGCCAATACTAAAATACAAAACAGATGTTTCAGAACATTAGCACGCACGTTGCTCATTTTGATGAATGAACTTGGGACTTGTAACGCGTTTTCATTCATATACTAGTACACGCATTCTAGGGTTCCCATAGTTTGTTTACAGAAGAGTTTTGGTTTAAACAGTATTTGAACCAAAAAAGACAAATCAAACTATTTACAGTTAAAAGATTTTTTTTTAATCTGGCCCGGCATTTTGGCCGCATTGCGCCTGACGGTGAGCGCAAATGCCGCCCAGGCAGAGTGTCTACTGGCATCGGACGGCAGTCCCATGTCAATAGACACAATTATGCCGGCTTGCTAAGGTGCCTCTTCACACTACGGCGGAAGGACCCAGGATTATTAACACGTGACACGGCAAACAATACGCATTCTAGGATTAGAATCGTTTCTTTTAGTAATGTTCATCGTGCAGCGCTTGTAGTCAAGGATTTACAGTACTTGAATCAAAAATAGAGAAGTGAAACTATTTACAGTTAAAACTAATTTTTACGGAATTTACCGCGAACTCGGTTTGACTATCAATTTTTCTTAACTTGCCGGCGTTTTTTTTTCGGGGCCAGCTTTCGAATTCACGGTTTCATTTCATTGTTTAACATTCGCGCAAATCTATGAAATCATTAGTTCCAGTTCATTATATTTGCCTTGCTGTCTACTAATCTTCAGAATAAAGTCATTTAACATTATTAGATAATTTTGTTTCGCAGTTGGTTAGACGCTGGCTGTTAAACGAGAGCCCGCAGGTTCGATCCCGGCACCGAGACAAATGTTTGTTAGGTATACGAATATTTGTCTCGGGTATGGGTGTTTGTGAGACCGAAAAGTCTCTTGCAGTTTCTGGTACCCTCGCCACAAGACCTCATTGATTTTAATGGTGGGTCAGGACTATGTATGTGACTATTGGGTGTAGGTATTTACCAAATTTTAATCTGTTCCTAGTCTCCATCCCTTCAGTGCCACTAGGAAGTATACATATAATGAAATATTGAGTATATTTAATAAAAATCAACCAAAAATCTTACATTTGTTGATGCATAAAAACCGTCAGAACGCCAAGAATCAATGTCTATGGACCGTAAATCAGAAACAGGAATTATTTAAAGACTACTATAAAATAGACACGTTGGCTACGTTCCAAATATCGCGAGTTCATATTTGAGGCATATTTTTAGTATTTTATGGTCACAGTGGTTCGAAGCCTATTGAGTGCCCTAGAAACTACTGCTCAAAGTAATGTATTTTGCCATTTTAGAATGAGCGCACTGAGATACTTCGTAAATGTATCCCTCGGCTTCAGACGTAGAATTATTTTTCTATCACTGCCTACTGCCTAATCAATAATTTCTGCGTTTGCAGTACATATTATATTTTATTTTACTTTTATTTTTTATTATAAACCATTTAACCGATGTCACCCGTTTTAGTAAATACGGGTTATGTCTACGAGATCCCAATATCACAAGCCGAATGTTGGTAAACGAACCAGACGCAGCTGTCAATATGCTCATGTTAGTCGCGGATTCAAATCCTAGGACACACCTCTGACTTCCGAGTTACGTGTGTATTGTATGCACTATAACGGTGAAGGAATAAATTGCGAGGATACTTACATACCAGAGCGATTTGTAGATATATAGACTGCTCTATGGTGTGTAAAGTCCACCAACTCGCACTATACCAGCGTGATGGACTATAGGGCCTAAACTCTCTCAATCGTAGTCTCGATTGTAGAAGAGGTCCGTGCTCTGCTGTGGTACGTATATAGGCTGATACGGATAAACCGACTTTAGTGGAGACTCTTGGTCCTGCTGCTAGGTAAACTTCTTTCCTTACAAATATAGGATGCCTTTAGAATAGGTGAAACAAGCTACTGCCGGCTGATATTGATAACAAAGTACCGTCAATATCAACTACTATAGATTAAGATTCTGATAACAAAAAATGTCTTCACCTTAAGGTTAAGGAAAAAAAAGCAACATACAGTCGAATTAAGAACCTCCTCCTTTTTTTGGAAGTCGGTTAAAAATTGAAAATAGAACGTCTTGCAAAAATCTTTTAATTTGTAATTTGGCAGTTAATTGGTGTTAAATATTGGTAACTCAAACAATATCAAATTGTTATTTATTTAAATGGTTTTTTAAAATATCTTTTGAATTGTCAGTCAACACTATTACTATTTCGGCACGTGTTAAATCTGTGAAGAATATATGTCGGATGTCGGAAATAAAACCCATTGTGTTAATTATTTAATTATTATTATCACCACACGTTATAATTAACGGATTAACGGTTTATCCGAATATCTGCGACAACTTGTTACTTTACACACACACACACTTTAGTAAACACGCGTTTGTCACTGTTTCACCGCCGACTGCTGGATCTCGAATGCCTTGTCTACGGTCCGGACGCGCTTTATATTGCAAACTGTCATGCTCCCACCCTTACTCTGACTGCGGGTAGTGAAATAGAACCACAATCGGGTTTCTTTTAATAAAATTACTTTTACAACTACCCGTAGATTCCTAAGGGCCGATTTACAATTATTTAACATGTGGGCTCTACATAAGAACACCCCGACATATACTTAGAGATTAACATAAATTAGATTCTATTTGGGGATGAAAACGGTGACTAGACTGCATTGTTTACATACAACGCAGTCAAAACAATGCATTTACCGCCAAGTAACAGTTTGTAAGCACAGTTGTGTTCCGGTTTGAAGGACATCATAGCTTTTTGTTTCAATAGGAAATGCCATTAGGCTCCCCTTATGGTATCCCGGAGGAGGTCGAAAGGGGTATGTCAATGTCACTGGCCTTCCAGACTGGATCCTCCTTTGCTTGTAAGCATAGATTAGTATTATGTACTTTTTTCGACGTGATTTCGCCATGAGAAGGCGTCTTAAGCAAACGCGCGAAATTGCAAATTTTTATGTCAATATTTGGATCTTCCATAAGCTCCTGTAAATTTAACCAATATCAAGTTGACACTGGTTAAATTTACAGAAGTTTATAACATCAACATACAACACATATTTCTTGGTTTACTGGCACACTACCGCCATTAAAACTACTTATACGATCATTTCTCGTTCTCACCAGAGCGTGGCGCTAGAATCAAAATAATAACTTTCAATTCTCACCCAAATGCTTGTAGGCGGGCGTCCGACACTGCGCTGGCTTGTTCCTTACAAGTTAGCACTCGATAATGTTGTTGTTTATTTAATTAGCTAATTAATACACATAGGATGAGTTAAACTGCAATTAATATTTCAACAAGTCCACATGAATATTTCATTGAGTAATTCTTAATGGCTAATATAAAGGCTGGTATGGCCAAGCTGCATTGGCTTCGTGCCCAAAACATGCGAGTGGCGATAAAATATTAAATTTATTATTTTTATGAATTCTCCAGCGGCCGTACGGTTATGTAAAGGTAAAAGTTTATATAGCTATACTCGTATATAGCTTTAATTATAAATAGTTTGTAGGTTAAATAAATTGTGGCTCGCAAATTATTAATGAGCTGTTCTGAATTGAAGAAGTTTTAACTTCTGTTTGATCACTGTATTGTCAACTGGTCAAAGTCTAAACAGCAAACTTTCAACTGGTCAAAGCCTAAAGAGCGATATGTTCGAGTGGAAACTAACTTCACAACCGAAAATAGAGGAGAAAATGAATTGATGTATAATTTTCATGATTGTAATTCTAAATTATTTTCATGTTTTTTATTCGTTTTTTATTAGGATTCCGTATTTTTTTGGTCACAAACAGTCAGAACCGTCAGAAATATTTGTAGGCCGTACAATCATTTCTTTCAGTGCGGGATCTCGTTTCACAGGCAGCGTTTAACCGACTGCGTCATGGAAGCTGTCAATGGATGAATGAATGAATGGATGGACTGGAATGAACAGGAAAATGTTCTACTTAGGACGATGTTATATAATGGTTTCTTAGATTTACGCGAATGTTACACATTGAAATAAAACTATTATTTACGGATTTTATCGCGAATTTAGTTTAATTTTTTTACATTTTTGACTTCCCGACGTTTCGATTACTTTACAGCTTTCGTGGTTTGAGTCCGCCCCGTGACCACGAAAGCTGTAAAAATTCATTTCATTTCAACGATGTTATATTCTAACTTTATGCGTAATTCATAGTAGTGGATTCTGTACAAATTCTGTAGGCATTTGTCGCCAAGTCATTTCTAGCAAAGATTCTCGCAATTAGCATACGGATGCTAAATTTACGTGGAACGGGGTGTGTAAAGTCACTTACCTAACCGGTTAATCAATAATTTAGTTTTATAGACCTGATGAGGAAACAATCTTGCTTTTTTACAATCATACATGTTTGAAAATTATGTAACTAAAGTATCTGTATCAGCCCATACTTCTACATCACACTGCAAGCACGAGCCTCCTCTACAGTCGACAGAACGATTGTGTGGGGTTAGGCCATATAGTCCACCAAGTTTATCTACTACGTGTTGGCCAACTTTACATTCCATAGAAATTATTTCTAATCGCTAAGGTATGCAGGTTTCCTCACCATGTTGTCCTCCACTTCTTAAGAAGCCACATAAACGCGAAGAAAATTCACATAAGCCGTAGTGTTTCCTCCTCTACGATCGAAAGTACGATTGAGAGGTATTAGGCCATACAGCCCAGCACACTGGCCAAGTGCAGATTGGCGGACTGTACATACCATAGAAATCCTTGCAAATCTCTATGGTATGCAGGTTTCACCATGTTCTCCTTCACTTCTTAAGGAGCAAGATAATCGCGAAGAAAAATAAATCAGGTCACGAAATTAACATTGTGCAAAATATAATTACTGCAAGACAAATGATGAATCACGAAGACAGTTGGCACGCGCTCGCAGTATTTCTGTAAGTCGGTTATTAAAACACGTTTCTCTGTGAACTGTTTACGAGTACCGACACCCTTCGCAATCGCATTAAACGCCTGTTATCCGGACAATGTTTTGAGAGCAAGAGCCCGTGGCCACTTTCGTCATTTTAAAATCTGATAGATTGTCTGCGCATGCTTCTGTCAAATGCATTACGCGGTCAGCTATTGTGTAGTCCCAATCGTGGTAAATTCGGAAATTATTAGCTTAATGTATCTGGCGAGATGAAAGTACTATCAAAAGTGTCTGTTTCCAAGGAAACACCTCTTGATGGTCGCCTCCATAACATATTATTTAAAATTCAGCTTTTATGCTACAACGCTGGCAAACACATCGCGATTTTTATTCAAAAATTCTTCAAAAATATTTTTATATACAAAACTCAGGTTCTTTAAGAATCTTGAACAAAGTATGGTAGATTATTTCCAGCATCACAAAGCTGATCGTTTTGCTAAAGTTCATCGGAACAAAGGAATATACGGAAAATACGGAACTTAAGATCCCCAACAAAGTCCGTAATAAAATTTAATTGTATTTGCACGAGAAAGAATCTTTATTATCGCAAGATGAAAGTGCCTGTCCTTTTGTACTTCTTAAGTACTTTTATGTATTCTAATTCCAGCATTGACGCACGAGAAAAGTGTTTTTAAATACCTATATACATACTTAAACTCATGCCCTTCCCCTGAAGGATAGGCAGAGATTTTCCTTGCAGTAACCAAGATACAAATTCCATCCAATATTGAAATATAGGGACTGCCTCGGTGGCGTACTAACCCCACGGTACGATCACGACGCTGCGGTGTTGTTTTCGAATCCCAGATGGGGCAAGGTGATATTTTTTATTCACTATCAGCCCGGAGTCAGAAATTGTGTCTGATATGGCGATTGGCTCGCCCTCTATCACATCGTGGGGCGGAACATACAAAGCGAAACGTAGCTGTATTGTTTGCACCTCTGCCTACCCCTTCTGGGTAAAAGGCGTGAGTTATGTATGTACATAGGTATATTTATCTATGTATTACGACTTTTAAAGAATTTTTGATTTAAATATGTTTTTTATACGAATTACTGGCGCGATACTCTATATCGGATTTTGATTAACATTGTCATATATTTACCATCATATGGACGATTTTCTGTTGGAACTGACATCTTAATATATTTTTTGTCTGGGACATGTAAACTTTGATAAAGTACTATTTAATTATTTCTTGAAAGGTCTGCTATAATGCGGGAATGATTATAAAACCGAATATTTCTGCTTTAATGAAACACGACGGTTTATAGTATTATTTATAAGATTCTGCATATTATTACTTATTAGATATATTTCACCGCTTATCTATATGTCGATTGCGTTTATGTCTAAGCTACTAGGCCGACATTTTGAGATAACATTCATTGTTTTTGTCCAAAAATTCACACTCGACATAAATCATAATCACTATGATTAAATCCCCAATAATTCCAGTAACGATAATCATAAATAAAACAATGGAAATATAAAAAACAAACGTATTTCGGCAATATTTGAGTAATAAGTCTTTGTTCACGCTAGCTACGCCTCGGGTATCTTTACGATGCAATAAATTTTAATAAATACTAATTGTAATTGATAATAAACTATAAAGGATGTTTGGGACGTCAAATGTTGTTTGAACATGGCAGAACTAACAAAAAATCCCTGTGATATGTGATTATTTGCGAACGTAGTTTCAAATTTTTCTTTGCAAATATTTATAAGTGTGGGTGGTAGTGACTTTGGAGGTTAATTTTTTTACTGATAAAGCTAAGAAAAATGTTGAAAAACTGGTACCTATATAAACATTGAAAACACAAACTTCGAGCAAAGGCACATGTACACATCGTCGTAATTGCGCCTTAAGGCTGTATTCGCACTGCCTTTGCTTCAATTTGATGTATGACGATTGATTTTGTAGTAGTATTTAAAATAACCGTTAATTGCGTCAGTATATTTTCAGACATATTCATAGAAGTTTTTAACTTTATTCAACACACATGTACATACAGTATGTATATCATACATACGATATTCATTTATTTTTATTTTTGCTTTGGATGGCGAGATCTGCATGAAACCATGCGGTCGCTCATGGACAGTAGCAAAACCAAAGAATACTATGAGTTACAAAGCAATACTTGGCATTCCACTGCGTTCAAACCTGCTTCAAACCGGAACACAACAGTGCATATACACTGAGTTTTAGTGGGAAAAACAGACATTCCGGTGGTACCTATCCAGACGGCCTGTCACATATGAGAGACCTACTTACTAGTACAGATACATAGACGTAGAAGAAAGTACAAAAAAAAACACAATAAATGAAATTGCACAATTGTAAATAATGGGAAAACTCTACTCGCGTTAACTGTTGCGTCAGATTGTTTTGATTATTTAATCCTTCATTTTTACTCAGAATAATACAAACTGCTGTTAAATCCTTTAATCTTTGTGGATATGAAATCATTTATTTAAAATTATTATGACATTATTTTTCGCCTGGCAAACGATCGTTATGCAAGTAACAATAGTCATTGCTTCACCTCCAGATGTATGACTGCAATTTCTAGAAAGTAACTTCTGCATTTGAATCAGCCCATATATCCCACTGCAAGGGAGGGCCTCCTCTACAATACAAGAGTAGGATTGAGAGCGGGTAGGCTACGAAGTCCATAACATTGCCCTAGTGCGGGTTGGCCTTAAATTTCGCTATTTATTTATTTATTTACGATTTATATATCAAGTATCAAGTATACAAGGGGTATATATCCCAGTCGATCTTTAGGTGGTGTAAAGAAATCAGGATAGACTCAAAAATATATTTCATATAACAAAAATTAAGGTAAAAAGGAAAGAATATTAAACGAATATATACATATCCAAAATACGACATAGCCACAATTATAATATATACGTATATAAATTCATACATATACACATACATACAATTATACATAGTAATTACAAAAAAGATTACTCTATCTCTACTTGAATGTGAAAAGAGTATCCAGTAGCCATATCGTAGGCAAGGACCGTTCGTGTTTTTCTTATCTACTTATTCTAATAAAAAGTCAGACTCTATAAGGGGAAGCAGAAATTATATCCAGAACGTAGTTATCGTGTCTAGAGTATTAATATGCCGATTATAAAGAGAAAGATTTACAAGTACTAAAGTTGTTTGTATTTGCAACATTATACATTGTAGTATTTCCCAATTCATCACTACTAACCATTGAGGTATTATACTAGAGCGGACATCGGGAATAAAATCGGTGCGTATGGTGCGTGCGCAAGGGTACACAATGAAGCGAGAGGGAAGATATGTTACTTCGTTGGCATGACAGAGACAGAAATAGAATGTACCCTTCATTTTGTTACAAACATTTTGTTTGCAGTGTCCCCTCTAGTATATTATCTCAATGCTACTAACATTAGAAATTAACCAGAATTCGCATATGTTTAATATTTATTCTGTTGTTAAGATCTGCAATGTTGCGTTTTAGTGTACACGCCAGTGTGTATAAACAATCCAAACTCGTTAAATTGACCTTGAGAAATTATTCGTTTCACGCAGAAATTAAAACAAAACTATGTAATAAAATGTCTAATATTAGTCTACAAATTATTTAAATAAAATGTTTAGCAGGCAAAAGGGTTCTGTACTGTTGAAAGAAGAACGAAATTTTTACAGGATTCTTATTGGTCATCTGTTTGACAATGTATATTTCTCCAGCCAAATAGCAGTGTAAATGCACTTTTGTGTTTCGGTTTTAAAGGCATTGTAGCCAGAGTAACTACTGGACATATCCACGTATTTATACTTAACATTTTATGTGTCAGGATGGCGAGCGCAGTGGTATACCAAGCATTGCTTTGTAATTCAAGGTGTTGTTTGGTATTGCTACTGTTCATGAGCAGTTGGTATCATTTACTATCAGGCGAACGGTATACTCGTCTTACCATTAATAGCAATAAAAGTAAAATCATCTGGTCGACAAAAGACGTAATCGTTTTTCTATGGAATAGATAAAGGTATCAATTTGAAATTAATACCTATTTTCTTATGATATTTGATGCTTCTTTAAATTAATAGATCTTGCTATAAATTAGTCGCAGTATGGTGGGTTAGGCAGTACAGTTTCTTATTGTATGTTACGGAACCTTTACTGCCCAAGTCCGACTCGCACTTGGCCAGTTTTTATTTTTGTGTAATGTGAAATAACATGCCGATTGGCCAAAAAGTTCTCGGGTGTAAGCTAAATAGTAAAAGCCCGCCTGCAAGGTGGAAATATGACATGGCGAAGATCAGATAAACTTCACTACATAGTATAAAACAAAGTCGCTTTCTCTGTCCCTATGTCCCTTTGTATGCTTACATCTTTAAAACTACGCAACGGATTTTGATGCGGTTTTTTTAATAGATAGAGTGATTCAAGAGGAAGGTTTATATGTATAATACGTACATATTATTGTACAGAAATCTATTTGTACCCGGGTGAAGCCGGGCCGGGCCGCTAGTAGTCTATAATACTAGAGACATGTAAGGTTCCCTCAATATATACAGCCAGGATGTGAGCTGCTAAAATTTCTGAGGAGCAGATTTCCGTCACATCTGTAAGGTATAAAATAAATTTAAATGCGTGTGTGACAAGAGGTGTTACTCTCTCAAAATGAAGTTCGAATGTTCGAACGTCTTATGTAAAACGGTAGATACGAATGTCCCTAGGTACTCCACAAAATTTTGAATCATCTACGGTATATCATAATCTAAGACTTAGTCAATGATCAGATGAAAATTCGACCTTCGTTTTGGATCATAGAGCTACTCAAAGATTTGCATTATACAAGGTTTAACCTTTGACATCCACTTGCATAAGGTCGCTGACTCTTGTCTCTTCTCCCCCTAAACTAATTATGTTCATAGGTACAAAACTCATCGTAACCTTTACTTCACTCATGATAAAGCCGTGAATCGTGAAAACATTTTGACCGCCGACTATGCCTTATTAAGCATATTTGTATAACAATGTTTGACAAACTCGGTAATTGAGAATCAATGTCAAAGTCGCACGCCCACAGCGGCCGACCGACATGGATTAATTGCTCATGACGCAACGCACTGCAAACAAGCCCTGTTCCACTGAAAAAACACATTGTTATGTTATTAAAAGATTTTGTTGGTGAATGATTTGCCGGGAAAGTTGGTTATAGCGACATCTACTGGTAAGCTTTGCAATAAGTTAAGCAATAGGGATATTGACCATTAAAACAGCAGTGTGAATGCAGCATGCATGTTTGAAGGATATTGTAGCCAGAGTAACTACTGGACATATCATCTATCCAAGAGTGGCGAGCTCGAGCGCAGTGGAATGCCAAGCATTGCTTTGTTATTCAAGGTTTTATTTGGTTTTTCTAGTGTTCATGAGCACGTAACTACTAGACTGCTTACCATTCAGCAAACGGCATGTTCGTGTCGCCATTCATTGCAATAAAAAAATACTAGTCTTCGGCTATATTTTTTTTAACTTTCTGCTCTAGTTCTACTTACTCAGATGGTATGGATCCAGCTGTGAAGAGAGACGACTTTGATTTGTAGAGAAGGCCCGTGCCCTGCATTGGAAAGTATATAGGCTGATGTAGATCAAGATACTTCTATCAACACGAAATATCAAAAAGGTACTTGCGGAACGAATCCTTAAACCGATTGTTTTAATTTCTTAGCTTAAGGAGCTTCCCATTGACAACCTCCGTGGCGCAGTTGGTTAGCCGCCGGCTGTGGAACGATAGGCTGCGGGTTCGAACCGTGGACCGAAACAAATGTTTGTACACAGATATTTGCATCAGGTCTGAGTGTTTGTGACACTGAAAAGTCTCTCGTAGAGTAGGAGTCTGACACAAGATTCGATCTTAGAGTTGGGACAGGACTGTTGTATGTGACTGTTGAGTGCATTTATTTATTAATTGAATCAATAGCTTATATAATGTCAATTTCAAAACAAAACTTATTCTTGCTAATGAAAACTTTTCTCTCTACGATTCCGTAAGTTTATCGCCCATGGTAACCTCTATTCAAAAATAGCTAATAACTACGCTACCAAATTATTAAAAGCTATAAAATAACGGTATGGAAATTTACCGGCTATGTAAATAATAAAATTATGTCATAAATAATACATTATAATAATGAAGTTCCAAATAAGATATCTGAATTAAAAGTAATAAAAAGCCAAGCGAAAAGATGTTGTTTTTCCATTTTTAATGTTATCTGTCCGATTTTTATTGATTTTATTGACAGTTGTAAATGATGAAATGATATGTATAACATGCTTTCGATGCATGACAGTTATTTGTAGTATCAATATTGGTATAAAAATATGTCAAAGATTATATAAATTAAGCGATTTTTTATTGTTTTGGTAGTATCAATATTGGTATAAAAATATGTCAAGATTATGTAGGTACTTTAAATTAAGTGAGTTTTTTATGCATGAATACAACCGTGTCATACAATTATTGTAAGCTATATGATCGGTCTTGGGGAGTAACAAAATTAAGTAAAATTACACTGAATTACAAAAAAATGCTTGGCATTCCTGATTCCACTGTACATATATGATATATCGCCGTCCTGAGACATATTATGTTAAGTCTCAATATCTCCTGTACTCTGACTGTAATGTCCTTTTAACCAGAACACGACAGTGCGAAAATACTGCAAATACTACTAATAATGCTGTTTGGCGGGAGAAATAGACATTCGGTGGTATGTACCCAGACGGCCTCTTAAATATGAGATACCTAACACCAGTAAATTGACTTCTCGAATCGATGATGTTCATTTTATTCACAGCAATCAAAATCAGATATCAAGACTGTTACCAAAAACGAAGCCGTGTGGTAGTTTTACGGCCCATGCCAATAATTAATCAAACGAAAAAATTAGATTGAAGTCAATCCGGATTGTTTTCTACTTTTGGATTTGTCATTTACCATGTTGCCATAGTTTTTTCACTACTGAGATTGATTAGTGGCAAAATACTATCAGAAAAAAGATTGAGCTGTCAATCTCAAATGGCAAATTTTGGATTGGGATTGTTTATTGGCAGCGGCTGTTAATGAAAAACGCAACGTTTTTTTGTGATGGTTATATATCATCGAGCTTGAGTGGTAAATAAATAGATAAATACACCCAACAATCATACATATATGCACATAGTCCTGACCCCACACTAAGATCGAGTCTTGTGTGGTGGGTATCAGGAACTATGAGTGACTTTTCGGTCTCACAAATACCCAGACCCGAAACAAATACCTGTGGTTCACACAAATATTTGTTTCGGTGCCCAGATCGAACCAGCGGCCTTTCGTACCACAGCTGGCATCTAACCAAGTGCGCCACGGAAATACATAGCTTAAAAATAATTTAGACCCTCTTTAAAAATAAAAGGGAACTAATTAATTTATTTTAGAAAAAAAATAAAACGCATTATTCAGTAATCACAAACACGACATTTTGTCGTAGCGGCCATCTTGTGTACAGAGATTTAAGTGCATGTGTACTCTAGTTTGCAGTGAGCGACTAAAAACTCAATCACGTCTCGGCAAAGTGCTAACTATGTTATTTGAAAATATCTCAGCAAACACAATACTGCTGTGTTCATGTATTATTTGAGTTCTACTTATTCGAACTTGAAAAACATGGACAATATTTAATAAATGAAAACTAACAGTTTATTTCAGTTTGTAACATTCATGTAAATCTAAGAAACCATTTTAATGCAAACTTTTATTTTACGCTCTTAAATAAAATAATAGACTTTGTATTCGTTTTACGTTATGCGTAGTTGCAAGTCACTTCTATAAATTAAGTTTCGTAGGATACAAATGCAATATTCTTTGTAAGCAACCAAATAAGATCCAAAGAATCATTGGTTTTACGTTATGTGAAATTGCAAGTCAATTCTATGGGTATAGGAACAAATTAGATCCGAAGGACCAGGTACACTAGGCTAATATTTCTAAGGCATCCCGAGCAACATTTCTTACTACAGCGTCCCCTATCTGGCATGAAAACCACGTAAAACCAATTGGCCTGCGCTTCTATCTGTCCCTTCATTTCTCGCGCCCTATTACCTTGACGCTGCTTTGGATCTTATCACACATCTTACAAATTCTGGTCCAAGATCCCAGGGCCCCCAGACGTTACTTATTTTCTCATAAAAAATATAAATGGGATAAAGTAGTGTTAGTACGTACTTTGAATGTGTGCATACCTGCTAGCTTGTGTCGACGGCCAATTCATAGGTACCAGGTGCTAAAGGTAGATAAATACAGTACTGATTTTTCTTAAATTCTCAGTGCTGATTTTTACATATGTTTTAGATAATTTTGTTAAAAATTAATAATAATTATTGCCAGACACTTTCCATCGGCGCTTATCCTTAACAGACGCTTAAAAGCTTCAAAAAAAATAACATATTTTTACTTATAATCTCACTCTTGATTTTTATATATGATACTTAGGGAACTATTTGAACACCCCTGGTCAGCAGCCAGACCAATTGGAGGGGTCAAACATCCCCCCAGACACACATAAAGTGTCGCTATGTGTATGAGCGTGAGGTCATTATTTGTACGCTTGAGTGTGAAAGAGATATCTATTTATCGATATCTTTCTTACTTAAAAATGCAGAGTACCAGATAGCATATATAAAAATCAAGAGTGAGATTATAAGTAAAAATATGTTATTTTTTTGAAGCTTTAAAGCGTCTGTTAAGGATAAGCGCCGATGGAAAGTGTCTGGCAATAATTATTATTAATTTTTAACAAAATTATCTAAAACATATGTAAAAATCACCACTGAGAATTTAAGAAAAATCAGTACTGTATTTATCTACCTTTAGCACCTGGTACCTATGAATTGGCCGTCGACACAAGCTAGCAGGTATGCACACACTCAAAGTACGTACTAACACTACTTTATCCCATTTATATTTTTTATGAGAAAATAAGTAACGTCTGGGGGGCCTGGGATCTTACTCTATTCAAAATAAAAGACACTAGCTATAAAAGTTTATCTCCTTCATTAGGTAATTAAGTACATATTACACTAAACCCAATGAGGAGTGCCACCAGGTAGGTATACCTAAAAATATTATATTAATTATGATTAAAATCGATATTTCTTTGCATAATATGGCACAGGGTGTATTTGCCCATTATTACAATTGCATTTAAGTACACTTATTTTCTTATTTTTATTTTACGCTTAATTTCTAAATTACAAACTCCGTTGGCAACCCATAAAAATAAATAATTAAATCCAAAACAGATTTGCTAATGACCTAGGTTTGTAGGATCTGGAAAATTGCGTTGTGTTTTCGCGGCGAGTTTATGACAACGTAGGTGTTGAATAAACAGACCGTCTTACGTTCGTTTATATGCTATTCCAAACAATAAATAGTGACTATTAAATTGTACTACTAGCTGTGAGCATTCAATATGGCATGAAGAAAAGCCGTAAAACCTTTTTATTGTTGGTATTATTAGGTATTTCTTTCATAATTCTTATGGGTAACATCACATTGAAGTCTATATTTAATTAAAGATTTTTGTGGTAGTCCGGAAAACAGATTTCGTGATTGTAAGTGATCGCCGTTGACAAAGCACACCAAGGACGAAAAGGACACACGTAAAATCGTATAAGCGTTTCGAAAATCGGAGGATTAGGGACGAGATGAAGATGAAAATATAAAGCCACTGATATTCTTATACGAACGCAATTGTTTGTACTATATTAAGTACATTTCGACCATTATTCATTGGTATAAACATATAGACAGGGCAGAAAGCGCGTAAAGTGCGCAAGTTTCCATTACATCTCTAGTGGAACGTTCCTGAAATTAGTAATCGCTCGCAATGATTTTGAAAATATTACCTCGTATTAAGATTTATGACAGAAAGTTTATTAAAATGAAGATATTTTTTTTTATCACCGTTTAGACGAAATCGATTGAATTAAATTAATTTAATATTATTTCAGCGCCATTTTCACGAACATCTTTTCGATATTCCAAATGTACTAAAGGACCTTCCCTTAGTTTTTAAATCAATGCCATTATGTAATCAATGGGCCAACCAATCATACGTGCAATGCAATTCAAATTAATTATTCGGCGCTATATCTAGATGGTCTTTAAGGTATGGCCTAAAGGCGGTATCTACTATCCATCATCCATCCATCCATCAGCCAAAGGAAGTCCACTGCTGAACATGGGCCTCCCTCAATTATTTAAACAGAGACCTGTTGGAGGCAGCCTGCTGCCTGCATCTATCATCTACGCTGCGCTTTCCGCTACGTGGCCTCCATTCGAGCACTATCTACTATCTACCGCTTTTATTGTGTAAGTGAATAAATGCAACGCCTTCATGACTTGCATCCCTGGATGGGTTATTTCGATACGCCTCCTGCAGTTTTGATTGGGAATAATTTATTAGAGTTGCTATCGATAATGACTTTCTTAAAAAAAATGCTTGGCGAGAACGATAATTTACTTAAATCACTCAGTCATGATGAGTTTCAAAGATTTTGACTATGCAACGGCCCCAATCTCTGCTGCATGCAGTAATACAGATTAAATCACGACTATACAAAAAAATATCTTAATAGCCAAAAACCAGACGAATTTGAAATCCTAATCACGGAGTTTTTCTCCTTGTTACACGCACTGTAAAGTCTTCTTCTTCTACCTGGCGTTATCCCGGCCGGTGCCAGGGTCCGCCTTCCGGCAAATTCTCCTCCATTTCGCCCGATCTTCGGCATCCTTAATAGTAAGGCCATTGACCCTCATATCTTCCTTGACGACATCGAGCCAGCGCTACACGCACTGTAAAGTATTAATTTCAATTTACACATCGGTATCTATATTAAATACTGTACTGTATACTGTATCAGCCCATATACGTCCCACTGCAGGGCACGGGCCTACTCTACAATCGAGAATACGATTGAGAGTGGTTAGGCCATATAGTCCACCACGCTGGCCTAGTGCGGGTTGGCGGACTTACATACCATAGAAATTCTTATGAATCGCTATGGTATGCAGGTTTCCTCACGATGTTTTCCTTCACCGTTTTAGTGCGTGGTGATTGACTATCAATACACACATGACTCCGAAAATTATATTAAATATTATATTAATTATATTAAATAGATTATATTAAATTAAATAGATTATATTTATTCCAATAAAATATGTCTCGTTTTTATGGTGAAAGAAGAAACCTCCGAAAAATTAAAACAGTTATTTACGATGCTATTTTTCTGAAAACAGATTTCCTCGACTGCCTCGGTGGCGTAGTTGTACGTACGGTACGATTACAAAGCTGAGGTCGTGGGTTCGAATCCCGTGTTGGGCATTGTGTGTGTAGTGGCATTGGATTTTTCTATACATTATCAGCCCAGAGTCAGGAATTTGCGCCCGATATGGCTATAGGCTCGCTACTTATCACATCGTGGGACGAAACACACAAGTCGAAATGTGGATGTCCTGGCACCTCTGCCTACCCCTTCTGGGAAAAAGATGTGAGTTTATGTATGTATTTTTCTGAAGATTTAATATGTTTCCAACTGATTACCGATATGTTACTTGCATAAGTAAAAGCACTTAGATCTGGGACCATAAAATACTAATCCGCATTGTTTATTGATCGTAAAATGTTCTAATTTAATGTTTTAGGCACTACGATATTTATAGCAGGATTTAAACGGACAGCGGACTGACTTAATTGTTTCGATCGACGTAAAATCGAGATGACTTAAATCTGAACCACTCTATCCATTATGATAATTGCATTCAATGAAGAATAATAATTCCAATTTCGACTTAATGACAATATTAAAAAAACAATATCAAACAAAAACCTACTATACAATTATACGTATTTATAGATCAATAAATAAAGAAAAAGTTACAATAACAAATAATTTATAAAAATTGAGTATAAGAAGCCTTTGCATAATGTTAGGTTCCGCCTGCACAAGATACATACGTATGCACTTATTTATTTATTCGTAACTGCACACAAAAAGGAAAAATAAACTTAAAGAAACTATAATAAACTTAATGATATATTAAGAGGACTCTGCCTCATATTTCTCTACAGGATCGAATCAGTAATTCTTCTAATATAATAAATGCGAAAGTTTGTGCGTTTTTTACCTCTTCACTCTTAAGCCGCTGGACTAATTTTGGTGAAATTTGACATGGAACTAGCTGACACTCAGGATTAACGCATATGCTACTTTTTATCCCGATTAAATGTAGGTAGTGTTCCTGTGGAAGGAGTCAAGAATTTAAATATACATATATGCAACTCTTTCAAATTTGAATGGGTGCTACGGGACAAGAGAGTACGGAATTACATGATTTTTGTCTTGGGACCGATTGAGACGGGACAGAAAGGGATAACGGGACGGGAAGGGACGGAAAAAGCAATATAATCGACGACGGTTACATTAAGTTTAGGGTCTAGACTCAAGCGAATCAACGGGTTCAGACTGTGATCAAGGAACATGGTGAAAATTGGTGGTCGATCGGCCCGAAAAGCACTCGAAAGTACTAGGTCTAGAAAGGCAACATACCAGCAAAAGTAGCACAAGATTGACAATGGCCCTAATAAAAAAATACAGGAAATTTCTTGAGTCTGGAGATTGACCGGTTCCTAAAATTATCTGGGCAAATCCTAAGGCTGCGGTTCCACAAAAGCGGTAACAAGCGGAAAGCAATGGATATGTGTTTAATCGTCCAGTCATGTAGGTTCAACACGGCTACGATGGCATATGAAATATGAGGCGATTCATATGTACATGTCCAGTTCACTCCGTTTATCTCAACTTCGATAAAACAGTCTTACGGCCGATACCAATAATCAATCGAAAAAATTAGATTGAAGTCAATCTGGATTGTTTTCTACTTTTCGATTGATCTCTTGTCATGTTGCCATAGTTTTTTCACTATTGAGATTGATTATTGGCAATATAGTAGGTATCAGAAAAAATATGAGTTGTCAATCTAAATCGCCAAATTTTGGAATGGGATTGTTTATTGGCAGCGGCTGTTAGCGGAGGCCTATTGTTAAAAATAGACTTTTAGTCACATAATAGAGAAAAAAGTAGATAATATTTATAACGCATTTTTCTTGTATTGTCTGAAACAAAATATCTGTATTTGGGGAGTGATTACGTAATTTAGGACCGGGCATAAAACCCAATCATTGTGTGCAAACATAGCCTAATTATGCACAAGTTATTGTAAACATTTCATATTAGTATTTATGTTTAATTAATATTGCCGAATGAATGTATTCTTACTGATTGATGTGAACCGATTTTTTTTTGGTATCAGATATTCTGTATCAGCCCATATACGTCCCACTGCAGGGCACGGGCCTCCTCTACAATCGACAGTACGATTAAGAGTGGTTAGGCCATATAGTCCACCACGCTGGCCTAGTGCGGGTTGGCGGACTTACATACCATAGAAATTTATATAAATCGCTATGGTATGCAGGTTTCCTCACGATGTTTTCCTTCACCGTTTTAGTGCGTGGTGATTGACTATCAATACACACATGACTCCGAAAAGTCAGAGGTGTGCAGTTTTTATTTACTTTTTTTACAATTACACTCGAATTTATAAAATATAAATTAAGAATATTATGAGTGAACAAAAATGTTAAATCCACTTTATACCAGTCATGAGCAAAAATTTGTGAACTGGGTTTCGTATCAATATATTTTATCTTCACAAAAATCGAACCTGCAACATCCAGAACAATAAATCAGTTTCTTGGGCTCCTCGTCAACTGATCGTGTAAATCGTATTAAGGGGATACCTTGAAAAATTTGGCTTTTTTAAAACCCTACATATCATAAATTACTAAGATTAGGTAGTCCATTTTCAGATATGTTTTAATTGATGATATAATTACCAACTTTATGAGAAAAAAAACATGATTACGCCACTTTGCCTTAACAAAAATACAGTCCAAAGTAGCAGTTGTTAAGTTTTTTAAGAACTCAGAACTCCTAACTTACCCCGTGTAGAAACTCAAGATTAATTTGACATAAACATATTTTTAAATATTAGTTTTTCTCGAGAAAAAAACAAGAAAAAAGTAAATAGTACGATGACAATAAAATAAAATATGGTTTGGCGCTTATGTTGTTTTATTTTGAGAAGCGCATGGGCCATCCTATCGCATTCTTGTACGTTACGGCCATATAAGCTATCTCATTGGGGGCGTTCCCATCAGACGGCCGCGGGCCTTGGTGGACGATGGACCTGCGCTCGACGTTTCGAAAGTCTAGCCCGCCGATTATTTGTTACGTAATTTCAAATTTACGTAAATCTTATTATTTTAGGTGGAACTCTTTTGTGTTTGTACATTTTAATTTATTTACATATATTTAAAAAATAAATAGCAGTATATATTCATTTTTAAGTTCATTTTTAACTAGCTAAGTTACCAAAATAAAAGAGAAAGGTCATTGACTTACGTATAAGCGCTCAACGAAATTAGTCGAAGGGAGCGTAAAATTTTATACATTTTTGCCTCATAATATAATTACGACGCTGAAGTCTCGGGTTCGAAACCGGGTCATTTTAATTTTTGCTTTTTGTTATTTATCCGAATTGTTCCTAATCGATATTTGAAAGAACCATCATTCCGAAAAAATGAAAATATTCTCAGAAAAAAGAATATTCGATCCGCATTTTGATTGATTTTTTTGTTATTATTCGGGTGAAATTTTATGCATTTTTGCCTCATAATATGATTACGACGCTGAACTCTTGGGTTCGAGTCCGGGACATTTTAATTTTTGTTATTTATCCGAAGGGTTCCAAATTGATATTTGACTGGTAGACAGCCTCAGTGGCGTAGTTGTACTAAGGTACGGTTACAAAGGTGAGGTCTTGGGTTCGAATCCCGGGTAGGGCAAAGTGATATTGGATTTTTCTATTCATTATCAACCCAGAGTCAGGAATTTGTGCCCGATATGGCGATAGGTTCGCCACCTATCACATCGTGGGACGGAACATACATGGCGAAATGTGGGTCTTGGCACCTCTGCCTACCCCTTCTGGGAAAAAGGCGTGAGTTTATGTATGTATGTATGTAGATCCACGGCATACGAGAAATATGAAAATAAGGGATCCAACGTAATCCTTATGATATGGACATTGCGATCATTGTCATCGAATTAATTCGGTTAAAATAAATTCGTTTCTCGTTGTGTTGTTCTTTCAGTATATTATCATTATTTTTCATCAAAAATATTTTAATCTGATATTGCAATATTTCTTGTTGCTAGCTCCTATAATATGAAGGCTACGCGATATTCCCACCAAGGTCGCACCAACTTTTATAATCAATTGAATTTACTTATAACTTTTAATCGGGTTTTGCCCAATAAATATATTAATAGTGAATTAAATAGAATAACCTTTTTACCATATTATTCCGTTTCACTAAATTCAAAGTGACTGCCTCGGTGGCGTAGTTGTACTACGGTACGGTTACAAAGCTGAGGTCTCGGGTTCGAATCCCGGGTTGGGCAAAGTGATATTGGATTTTTCTATTCAGTATCAGCCCAGAGTCAGGAATTTGTGCCCGATATGGCGATAGGTTCGCCACCTATCACATTGTGGGACGGAACATACAAGGCGAAATGTGGGTGCCCTGGCACCTCTGCCTACCCCTTCTGGGAACAAGGCGTGAGTTTATGTATGTATGTATGTACTAAATTCAAAGTCAGAATTGAAAATTATGGTGGCCATTTTGAACTTTTTTGCTTTTGATTCGATTGATATCTAAATCGATATCTAATGGTTCCTTCATTTGAATGAGTAAGTCAGAATTGATAGTTGAGGCCGCCATTTTGAACCGTTTTGTTATTAATCTGATTGGTCTCTAAATCAATATCTATCCGAAGTACCCTTTCTTCGAATAACCTACATTCGGAGTCCGAACCGAAATTTAAGGCCGCTATTTTGAACTTTCTTGTTATTCATCCGATTGATATATAAATCGATATCTGGGTTACCCTTTGCTCGATTAATCTAATGCTTGCTTGTATTGATTTCAACATCGATATCTTAGAGCAGAAAAAAAATTGCGGTCGCAATTTTCAATTCCGACCACTTATGGGGTTATCCATAAATTACGTCACACAAATTTCATGATTTTTTGCCCATGTAAAGAAACATGTAAAGTGTTGTAGGTATATGGTCATCAAAAAAAGAACAATTAACATAATGTCGGTCTTTTAAAATGACTTCTTACATAAATAATGCTAATATTTTTTCCGTATATATCTGCCCTTAACTCACCTTTCCATGATGAATTTTGTTTTCGTAATGCTTAATTATTTGGTTTAAAGTTTCATATACGATTGCCTGATTGACCACACTTAAGAGAATGAGTCTTATAATCCCCGACATTATCCTTGAATTGATGCCATTAATAGCCTTATGTGAAATTTCTCTAAAAACCGCAATAACATAATTCTTCCGAGTTACAAATCCACATTCGACCAGTAACTTGTTACCAAGTAACAACAGATCAATAAATAATGATTTGCGATACAACAGTCCGCGTTGATTATCTTATTATCGTCCATAAACTGAATTGCTCTGTTTGTGAAAACGAAAATAAAATCAAGCAATAATACTTAAGAATAATACGATAAAATGCAATGCAAACCGTAATATTGTGATATTTTTCAAAATCATCCAGTATAATACCATTAGAAAAATAGTACCTTTCGGGAGCACCTCTATCAATAGACAGATGAAGACACTATCCCATCAAAAACATCCTGTAAAAAAATTCCAAGTCTCGCAGCTCAGGGTTTCTACCTCAAAAAATTGTGAGATGCTACATGCATATACCGATACCAAGTCGATTAATTTATTTAGTCCTTGCGTAAGGGACCTTCTGTATAAAGTTATTACGTAAGCTATTATCATATAAATATTAAAAATTCTTTACCTTATAAATAAATGGATCGACATATCGTACATAATGCTGCTGGATGGCTGAATTTTTTTACAGGATGTTTTTGATGGGATGTCACGTCTTTTTTTAGAGTCCTAATTTTTTCCTTTTTGGTACTTTTTACTTCTAGAATATCACCAACATTTTTTCGTAAAGCCTCTGTCTTATGGTATTTTCTTATTTTTGTAGGTGTCAATTTATCACAATTATCACGGATTTGTTTATTAATATTCTTTCTTTCATGGTAATTGATATTTTGGAGCTATTTAGTCTATTTATTTGCAAGTTTTTCTTCGTTATGTCTTTCTAGAGGAAGTTGTACAGTTTCATGGGCTGAATACACCCTTTCCCTCTCAATACCCTCTCATGTTATGCCTTTTATATATAGACTAGCGGCCAGGCCCAGCTTCGCCCGGGTACAAATAGATTTCTGTACAGAAATATGTACGTATTATTATTATGCATATAAACCTTCCTACTCAGGCACGCTACTGCCGCCCCGGCCGGCCAGTACTGCCGCAAGCGTTACGTCCCGCAATTTTAAATCTGTAATATCTTCGAAAATATTCATTTAAATCTTGTGCTGTAAGGGACCATATAGATCTATATTAAACCAACAATGTATTTAAGCTTTTTAATTGGATAAGGATTAATGCTGTATTTGTCGTAAAAGTAAATGACAAAAAACTGTTATTGTGGGATATCCATAAGAGATAGACATATACCATCGCGGAGTTTTCTGTAGACATTTTCAATGTGTACAAATAATTACTACATTATTTTGATAAATCTCGTAGGGTTCAGCCTGCGTTTCTTGCAATGTAAGCGGAAAAAATTGATAATTAACGACATCACATTAGAAACCTCAAATATAACAGTATGTCTCCACTATTTAATGGATGTTATTATACACGTAAACCTTTCTATTGAATCACTCTATCTACTAAAAAAACCGCATCAAAATCTGTTGCGTAGTTTTAAAGATTTAAGCACACAAGGGGACATAGGGACAGAGAAAGCGACTTTGTTTTATACTATGTAGTGATACCTATCTAGAACTATTATTCCATTATATACGGGTACAATTATTCATTAACTGCAAATGTAACTTTGTAATCCTATACATTTATATGGGATTACAAAGTTATTCACGCAGTTGGTGTATCTAGAACACTAGGCAGAAATTACGAAATGTTTAAATTTTTCCCTACTTAAGACACTAAACACTAATTATATTCTAAATTTGAAGGTTCTATGTCTGCATGAATTACCTTAGACTTTTGATGATCGGTCAGTCAGTTAGTGAGTGACAAAATTAAGAAAATGGTTTCTTAGATTTACGCGAATGTTACACATTGAAATAAAACTATTATTTACGGATTTTATCGCGAATTCAGTTTAATTTTTTACATTTTTAACTTCCCGACGTTTCGATTACTTTACAGCTTTCGAGGTCACGGGGCGGACTGAGGTATTAGACGTCTGCTCTGTGACTGTTACAATTTAACTACCCTTATTTTACAATTATTAATTTTAAAAAATAATTTTAAATATCTTGTCTGTGTTTGCGACACGGTAGTTTAACTTAGAACAAACTACGACGAATTCTAATCATTGGTTTGACTTACTTAACACCAGAGGGCGTACAAATCGTTGATTTTTACGGGTTTCCCCATTTTACGTAGATTATATTTTACGCGGATATTATTGGCCCTTAATTACTTCCAAAAACATTGATTCGCTTATTAGCTGATTAGTTTATTTTAAAACAATTATTAAATTTATTAAAATTCATACTCATGCAGTGCGTGGTGGCCTGTTGGTAAACGGACTAGACGCGACTGCCAACATGTTCACGGTGGTCGCGGGTTCGAATCCCAGGGCACACCTCTGACTTTTCGAAGTCATGTGTGTATTGATAGTCAATCACCACGCACTAAAACGGTGAAGGAAAACATCGTGAGGAAACCTGCATGCCATGGCGATTCATAAGAATTTCTATGGTATGTAAGTCCGCCAACCCGCACTAGGCCAGCGTGGTGGACTATATGGCCTAACCACTCTCAATCGTATTCTCGATTGTAGAGTAGGCCCGTGCCCTGCAGTGGGACGTAAATGGGCTGATACAGATACAGATACTCATGCGGAAATGAAAATTTTTATGTTCGCATTTCTATACAGAATAATTTGTTACAAATAGACAACATTCAAATCGATTCCGTTGGATGTAGGATTCAGGTCTAAACCTCCCTAAATCATTTATTTTTGTATATAAACGCAATGAAAGTAAGTTTAGACATATTACGGGATTGTTTTTCTTACTTAATGCCAGAGTGCGCCTTGAATTGATTGAGTGACGTCCTATCTTAGTATGCAAAATGTACACTGTGGTTTGTGATCCGATCTACGCAGAAGGAGCTCACTGTGTCTTGAGGTCTGGCAGTTGGTCTTTTGGGTTCCGATTTAATTAAATGTAGTATTGGATCCTATGTTTGTGCAAGCTTCAAGCCATCTTCTCTATTGAAATTTGGATGTTTTTTAATTTCAATAGCCTCGCGAAACATCCTGGGCAGGAAACGGTGTTCTTTAGCGATGACTTGGGGCTGGTCAAAGCGCAGGTAATGGAGGTAAGAACGTCGGGAAGTTAAAAATGTAAAAAATTAAACTAAATTCGCGATAAAATCCGTAAATAATAGTTTTATTTCAAAATTAAGAAAGTTTGACTAGTTACAATTCTTAAACTAGTGGTTCAAATTGAATGAAATTTTAAATATACATACCGTGTTTACACAATGCCTGCTTAGTAACTGAAAATTCAGGTTTCTTGCTTTAACCACAACGAAGTTATGGGGGGTTTAAAATGATCTGAATTGCTTCGAGAAAAGGATGGTACCACTGTGCCGCTTTTTAGCTCGACTTGGTGGGGGCACTGCCGTACCCCCAGATTTAGAGTATTTTTTTTACGAATATATTTTATATGTCACTGAAAATCTATATCTATACTAATATTATAAAGCTGCAGAGTTTGTTTGTATGTTTGTTTGAACGC
Organism: Hyles euphorbiae; assembly: GCA_023078785.2. Classification (NCBI taxonomy): domain Eukaryota; kingdom Metazoa; phylum Arthropoda; class Insecta; order Lepidoptera; family Sphingidae; genus Hyles; species Hyles euphorbiae. The sequence continues at coordinate 2,240,020 of CM041036.1, forward strand.
GCTAATCTCTGGAACTACTGGTCCGATTTGAATGATTCTTTCAGTGTTGGGTAGTCCATTTATCGAGGAAGGCTATAGGCTATATATCATCACGCTATGATCTATAGGAGGAAAGCAGTAGTGACATTTCTAGCAAATACGAGGAAATTTTGTTCGTTTTTCTTGGTCCGATTGGTCGATATTCTAAACTGATAGTCAGAATTAAACATTTTGACCGCCATTTTAAAACGTGTATGCACCCGGGCGGAGCCGGGCCCGATCGCTTGTATTACTATAAAATTAATATTTACAATGCTTTTCATATAACGAAAGCAAAATAATTGTAATTGATATCAAATAATTTCGCCGAAAAATTTGTCTAGCGTAAATAAAAAAAACATTGTTAAACAAAAATGATCCCTATTTGGTTGTAAAGAAGGTTCAAACTGGAACGGGCGGGTGTGTTCGCCGTCATTCTCGCGCCAAGCGCATAGCAGTAATAATAAGAGCGTGAGCGCCGGTGTGACCGCACAGTTCGAAAATCAATAATAATTATTTTATGTGGAATTTAAACAATAATCTAATGTAATTACTTATCGTTTCCGTTCTGTGTACATACTTCAGGAATACCTAGTCAGTTTAGTTTGGTTGTTATTACAAAATTCAAATTTATTTCACATATTTTTGTTAATTTTACAGTTGTATCGTAAGTCAAAAATCACAAAACAGCAGAACTAAGAATGACGTTGTTTTATAGGCGAAAGTCAGTGGTCAAATCAAAGGTCAAATGAAGTAGAAACAAATAAATCATCGCTAGGCGCAATGCCTTTGGCGGCATTTATCAAAGGGCGCCTAGGCGATTAGCGCTTCACACTAGTAGAGTGAGTGACCGGCAAAACAATTGGTATCTTGTATTTATACAGACATTATTGTAAATGTTTGTGAGGTTTTCGTAAAGTAATAGTTTAAAGTTCGTATTTTAACACTTAGATTGTAATAGATTTTTTTTTATCAATACAAAAGTATGATAAACAATATATAGGCACATTGTCAGAATCATACGGATTATAAATATACATAGGTCTACATTAATTCGTTATTACTCATATTAATAATACCAGTAGATAATATTTAATCGGGGAATGTGCGCCAGTAGCGCAGTGCCGCGACGTGATGCGGCAACTTTCGTTAACCACGCCCCAAAATGCTGCGAATATTTTTCGAGGTAGGCTCTTAACCATAGCCAATTCTATAGCTCCCAATAATTAAATCTATATTTCATAGTAGATTAAAAATACAAGCAGACAATTTATTTGATCATTCTAAGCCCTAAGGTAATTTATTATATTTTATTCGTGATATCAACATGTCAGTTATATGGAAATTCTTGCGTATGATTGTTTTGTCAATAAATAAGGGTCAATACAGTAATAAACCTTTAGACATCACAGATTATTTGTGTAGAAGCTATTAAACTGTTGAAAAGGAATTATAACGGAAAATACGACTGATTTCAACCCAGTTTATGACCGTCGCTGTCATTAAATGATAGTAATAAACTCGTATACTGCGTTAACGGCACCATTAAATTAAAGATGCCATTAGAATAATATTGTTCTTAATTCAGCGGATGTGTCTCACTTGCGGGTCTAAAAAAATATATTTTCAAAGTCATGGTACATCCACACTGCAGTACTAGTACTAGATATGTAGGATCCTTATCGAATCGTTGAAAGTTTCAATGTAATTGTATTATATAGAAATTAATCGATTCACCATGAATTTTGGGCACTCAGGAAAAAGGACTTGCTTTAATATATTTTTTTAATCAAAACGCCATCTACCGAATAACCACTTGCACTACAAATTCATTTGACTTTACCGCCATCTGCGGACAGTTCCATGATTGACATAGACAATTTATGGACATGTCATTTCCGAGTTATATGACTTATCATCTTGAGTCGTTGTCCTATTTATTAATGCACTACTAATTTAATTATTAGTTTTATGTTCGTTAATATTAATTTCTGTAAAAAATACAATGGTTAATTTGTTATTTCTATTTTATAACCTACCTACGGTGTTGTCTATGCCTTGCTCTATTATTTTGCGCCTGCGCTCTTGATGGTCTACGCGACATACCTAAAATCATTTTGTGGAGAATTTGAAGTTTGTTGTTATTTGTGACAACTTATAATTCATAATTATTTATGAAAGCTTCATGCTAATTACCATACCAGGCGTGAGGCTGGATTTCACAGTGGTGGTTAGCCTGGATGCGTTCAGACACGATAGTTCGAGCGGTGTACGGTAGCCATCTTGGAATCGAACAAAGCTTCAGATGTGTAGTTTGTCTGTTTATCAATAATTTTTGTGCATTTTATTGTAAATAGTTTGTATGTTTAGGATATGTACGGAACGTTCGTCCACATGTGTAAATAGCTATGGCTGCGACAAGGAAATTACAAGGTAATTTGCCATGTTATCAGGTTAGAGATAGATTGACCCTAACCGATGTACGGACGTGTTCGGAGGCATTATTGTCAATTGAAGAGACCTCTGCGGTATTTCTAGTGTTGAATACTACAGGAGCGAACTAAAACGAAGTTTACATAGTCGCGGGACGAGCGTGGCGCGGACAGGTCTTGTTTAATTCATCACCTCGAGCGATGCTGTGGAATGAGGTGGTTCCTGAATGAACGTATTGTTAGATGCTGCTTTAGAAGTTTCTGAAGTGGCTGTGCGGTTGTTATATCGCTGCAATAGCAGCATACTGTTTATGAAACACAATATAGTGCACGCAAGGTGTTAAAAACTGGTTTACAAGTGTTAATAACGGAATATTAAGTACAGGACGTTTGATTGGGGCACGGTTACCATCTGTTGTCGTTTAAGGTCAAGTACCCTGAATTTGAGCGGTGATGAGCCTTCGGAAATATCAAATATCGTCTTTTACTGCCTACTATAATGTATTGGAATCCCAATACAAACCTAATACAACTTTTTAAGCCTCAGGGGGTACAAAAACAATGAAATTAAGGACAAATGATATTCTGTGACACATACCTACACACTAAATAAAACAATATGTTTATAATTCATTCATAAATTTACCCTACAAGTAGGCCTATGATTTTGTCCAGCTACTAGGTTATCATAGTACCCAATCTGCTTCTTTAAAAGCAATGGGATACATTCCTATTCCAACCTAATGAACACCCAAATCCACCTTCCCCAAATTAAAAAAAAATCTATTCAAAGTTATAAAGTCAATTTATGAATGTTTCATTACAGTATGATTTTAACTAGATATAGGAAATAATGCAATATTCTCAAGATATAATAGATATAAGGTATATAAAATGCAGGAATTATGTTATCATGATCATTTTTCTTGCAGGTGAAATAGACAGATGTTTAAAAAAGGTGACGGAGGGAGTGGAAACATTTGAGGACATCTGGCAGAAGGTACACAATGCCACTAACAGTAACCAAAAGGAGAAGTATGAAGCGGATCTCAAGAAAGAGATTAAGAAACTCCAGAGGCTACGAGATCAAATTAAATCTTGGATTGCCTCAGGAGAAATTAAGGATAAGAGTACACTTTTAGAATATAGGAAACTAATTGAAACGGTGAGTTGTAGTGTTTAATTATGTAGAAATAAGGCAAAATGACTTGTCGGATGTGAATTTGTGGTACACAGGCGGGCACTTGTCCACTCTCTTGATAAAGTTCAAAGAGTACTAGTTGTTTTGAAATTACTTGCAATATGAGAGTTCACTATGGAAAATAACATGATGACTGATGCTAAAACTATTCATTTGTGGGCCACAGGCATATTAAGTAGGTAAAAACACATCTGGCATGTGGTAGCTGCATGTGCGTTGCATTAACAAAAACAATATGTTTACCACAGTCAATATATTAAAAGTGTGTGTGCACAACTAGTCTACACTAGGCCAATGTAGTTGATTGATCAAACTCTGAAAATACAGATTTATACAAGCCGTTATTGAGAAGTTTATGGAGCTCTAAATCATGAACCTTTTCCAACACTACAAAGTGGCTATTTTAATTAAGATCTTATTACCTCTTTACATGAATGGGAAAAAATCTTATAAGAATACCTTCTAAATACACACACAAAAATGTAGCCTCCCATTTTTTGTGCCTGTCACTTTAAATGATTGATGAATTTATTTATTCTGCCACCCTAATAAATGTGTATATTAAATTTTTTATTAATAAAGTATATTAATATTTATTTTATTTTTAACACAGAAAATTAAAACTTATAGCACCCAATATTGTACCCATTCATATTTTTACTAAAGCCAAAAATTAAATTAAATCTGTAATTCTCCATTCAAGTCTTGCTGCTAAGAAACCTTGTTAAAGCGGTTCAAAACAAAAAAATCCCTTAATTTATTTAGAGCCATCTCTATTAATTTTTTACCAGTAAAATTACTACTGAAACAAAACCTAGAGATAAAGTTTGTTCATACATAAACAACAATACAGGACTATAAAATGACTACAAAACAATCGTTCAGTGGACTATATCGTTTTTATCCTACCTTTCATTCATAATAATAATTTTTTGAACCATTAAATTTTATGAATAAATGTTTTGTACCAAATGTAAATATCAATTAACCTGGTATATTTTAGGATAGGTATATAATATGTTTATGTATATGTATGTATTATAGGTATGTTTGTATATGTGTATGTATATGGATATTTATATATATTTTGTGTGTTTATGTTATATTTTTAGTTATTAATTGTAGATTATTATTATTTCTTTTACGCCTTAGACTGCCCTTTCTATCTCCTGTTAGTATATCCATCCCATGGTTGCCTGTAAGAGATTACCTAGTGTGATAAGGCCGCCACTTGTACTATTATTCTTATTGTATAATATCTTCATAGTATTTATGTACAGTGCAAAAAAGAATAAAATAATAATAATAATAATAAAATAAATAATAAATTGTTTATTTTTCTGTGGTTAAGTAATCATACAGGAAAAGATAAAGTGCTAGTGTTTTTGGGCACAATATTTGATTTTATGACCATCTAAATACTACAATATTTGTGTTATTTTAAACTCCATTCAAACATATTAGTTTGAGAAACTTTGCCAAAGGTACTTACTCAGAGAATCAGCCTATTTTTAATTTGTTTATAAGTTGCAGCATAAAAAGCTTTCATAGTTATTTACGAATTCTTTAATACTAGTTGTTGACCTACATCTTAAAAAAGTAGATACTTCCCTGTGTGTCCAATTTCTGCCCTTTTTTATGACATTACAATTTGTATTTGAAGTTTTGTCGGCCACAGTGGCAACAAATTACCCATGTTTTCAATATTTGCCCCCTTAAATGAGGTTTTTACACGCTTTATATTAGCTTCACTTGTATGTTTGTATATTTGTATGTTTGTATGTTTGTTTGTAACCGACTTCTTTGGGCGCGATTTTGACCCACTTTAAACGGCCAGATTTCGTTCAAATTTTGCACACCTGTCAAAGACCGATGACAATACAATAATTCGATTAAAATATATAATTATCCTGATTAGATTCGCCAGGATTAATTATTCTTATAATTGATGACCATTGCTACATTCATCGCTAGATGGCGTTAACATTGTATTCTTCCAAGAAGCTTATACCCAAATGGAGATTGCATTCCGTATAAAACACTGAAGCACAAAAATTTGACCTTGAATGCAATCGCTGTTGCCTGCTATCCTTTTCTTTAGAGAGACAATGAATGAAGTTCACGTGAAGTTCATTCATTGTTACGCTAAAGAAAAGGATAGCAGGCATCAGCGACGTCATTCAAGGTAAAATTTTTGTGCTTCACTTTTATATACGGAATGCAATCTCCATTTGGGTATAAGCTTCTTGTATTCTTCAAGTGTCAAATGTTACTACTGACCAACAGATGGCGTTATTGATTGGAAATACAGCCGTAGATGGATGTTTTTTAGTCAAAACAATTATATAATAGTTAAAAAAAAACTAAAATACACGCTTTAATAAGATAAACAACTAAAAAAGTAAAAATAATTGATACTGAATTTAAGATAAGAAAATGGAGTAAAATACATATATTTTATTGTTACAAAGCGTGGGGTGCAGGAGGATAAGTAATTGTTGTAAACACCCCACGCTTTGTAACAATAAAATATATGTATTTTACTCCATTTTCTTATCTTAAATTCAGTATCAATTATTTTTACTTTTTTAGTTGTTTATCTTATTAAAGCGTGTATTTTAGTTTTTTTTTAACTATTATTCTTGGATTTACAAGTTCTACCTGTTACAGTGTTAACTAGATTTTTTCTATTTAGAATATTAAGTGGCTGTTCTTCCTTTATTTATTTTGCATATGATGCGTTGTTGACCTTAAGTTATTCAATGTTTTGTTATAATATATCAAAAAGAACTTCTGCTCCTAGAGGATGCATAGATGTCACATTACCTACAACCCCAATAATAATCTAATGTGCTTTTCCCATAAAGTGTATGAGAGTCAGCCAATTACAATGCTACATTACAACAGAACTCTCTCTCTCTCTGTTCATTACATAATTCTGTCTCCGGTCAGGTCCAAAGTAATTGAATGGATATGTATTAATAAGTAAGTCATTTTATTCTAGTGAACTGTACCTTTTCGTGATCAGAAACCCAAAATATATTTACTGGTGGTAGGTCTCAGATGTGGCAGGTCGCCTGGGTAGATAGATACCAGTGATGTCTATTTCCCCACCCAAACAACAGTGTAAATGACACTACTGAACATATTGAGTTAACATCATATGTCGCAAGTTAGAGTACAGTGGAATGCCAAGCCATTGCTTTGTAATTCATGATGTTTGGTTTTGGTAATGTCCATGAATAGGATGCTCGTCACGCCATACATTGCAATAAAAAAATTAAAAGAACATAATATCAACAATGGGACACTTCTTCTAACGAGTTCCTTTCAACCCAGATGATAATTTATTAATAATTTCCATAAACAAATCAGTTGCATTAATCTCAGTGCAGTTATAAATACGCCTCAAACGTAATGTTCGCATAATCTTGGTCGAGCCTTGTGACATAATGCGTTATCGCGCGTTTTAGATAAACATTAACTTTCAAAACGCATGCAAAGGGCGCTTGAGAAACTGTTGCTACATTGACTTTTTTTTACTGATTAAAATACTCAGATGACTGCCTCATTTGCGCAGTTGTACTACAGTATGATTAAAAAGCTGAGGGATTTCTCTCGGCATCAAATCCGAAGGCGGGCAAAGTGATATTGGTTTTTGTAATAATCACATATAGCGATTGATTCGCCACCTATCACATCGTGGGACGGAGCACACAAGTCGAAACTTGGGTGTCCTGGTAGCTTCTCTACCTAACCTTTCAGGAAAAAAAGGAGTTAGTTTATATACATAAACGCACACGTATTTATGATTAGAATGCTGGATTTAGTTGAGTAGTGACCACCGTACATAGTGCTTTGAAACCTGTCATAGATATGTAAGTGTAGCGTTTGGGATTCAATTTGACCGGGGTAGTAGTTTCAACTGGCTAGAAATAATATCACGTCAGTGTAAGCTTCATTTCCATTCCATTATACCTAATCTTACACCTAGGGACATACATAAACTCATGCCTTTTATCCCAAAATGCATAAGTGCCAGAACCATATGTCGCCTCTTATGTTCCGTCGCACGATGTGATAGGGAGCAAGCCTATCAACAAATAAATGAGGATAATGAGAAAAAAATTTTCCAACAATTAACGCAAATAAAAAAACAAACCAAAGTATGTTGGGCATGTTTATTGTGGTCAGTATGTTGCGAAACTTTCAATATACCAGTAATGTGGCCTTGGCAGTAAACTTGAATTTGTGTCATGTAATGAAAGCATCATGTGCCAGATATTTGTTTAACTGTAATTTAACATGTTGATTTACATGTCACAATTGAGCACTGAAGAGGATGCGTATCAGATGTATGTATTGTATGGTTAGGTTTATTTTACTATGATAACAAATTTCTTGTATCCAATGTTCAAAATTCTAGTTATTTAGTTTTCTCTATACTATTGTATCCTACTTTGCAAGTAGAGAAGTGGACAATATTTTTTTTCGAACTCCTATTAATTTAACTTTTTGATTAAGTTCTTTACGGGTTAAAGACATGTTAGACATTCCCGGAGACTCGCCGAGCTTCAATGCTCGGTGGCATTACAATGCGTGCCACTGTTGATCCTGACTCACAGGAGTTACAGTGGTGGGTGTGAGGGTGCGATAGTCTCCAATACTGTATGTTGTATCTGTAAGCCCTTGATTTAGTCTCATCTTTACTTGATACTATACTAAAATGTCTTGTCTGATATGCCATTGCTGGTATGCTCAAAGTGTCATCAATCAGCGTCAGTTTGAAAGCCTCAGTGGCGCAGTAGGTTAGACGCCGGCTGTGAAACGTGAAGCCGCGGGTTCGATTCCCGCACTGAGACAAATATTTGTGTGATCCACAGATGTTTGTTTCGGTTCTGGGTATTTGTGAGATCGAAAAATCTCTTGTGGTTCCTGACACCCACGAAACAAGACTCGATCTTAATGTGGGGTCAGTTGCGGCGCAGTTGCAGGGGCCCTACTATATAAATCCGAAACGAAGTTCGAAACTTCGGACGATCGAAGTTTATATACGATACGAATGTATCTACTTTGTAAAAGTTCGAATTTGTATAACGTACAACGTAACCATAAGTTTATGGTTACGACCATAAGTAAATAACGACCATAAGTATATGTAGGTGCATTCGTATCGTATATAAACTTCGATCATCCGAAGTTTCGAACTTCGTTTCGTTGAATATAGTAGGGCCCCAGTTACGTTTCGATCAAAACAGCTCTTTTCGTATTCTCGTAATACGCTCGCGTCAAGTTCGCGTCACACGAGCGCTTTTAGTGTATTCTACTGCTGCGCGTATATGTGAATGTCAAACATACGATTTTCATACGTCTGACGTACAGTTGACGTGCAGCTAAACATTTACAAGAATACCATTTTGTACCAAAACGTAAACTTAATTGTAACCGCACCGCAACTTGATCGGCGCGTCAAGAAATTACGTGAATCGCCCTGCAGGTCTATGTATATGACTGTTATGTGCATTTTGTTTTTTTTAATCATAAAATCTAAGCATCTTAAATGCCTTTAATAATTCAAATGATGGGAACATGGTGTTATTATAATACAATTCTATTTTTATTCCATCAATATTTCTGTATAATGTTATCAGATTTATGTTATTACCCTAGTCAGACTTGAACAACTAAACACGAGCGGTCTTATTACAAAAAGCGAAATAAACCTTGGTTTAAACCTAGTCTAGCAAAACCAGTCTAATCTGCAGAACCATGGTTTAAATTTACTTGTATTACAAAACATAAATAAACCATGGTTCCCTTGGTTCATTCTTTTGAACCGTAGTTTATACACCAACCACAGATTAATACAAATAATATTCGTTCAACATGATATCATTCCATCGCAACGTTCCATATCCACAGAAAAGAATACGTTTTAATAAAATTTTAATGATTAAATAATGTTTAGGCGTATTGAACCTATTGAGGGTTGGACATTTTGCTAGAATGTCAATATTGGTTGGTATATCGATTATAATTTAATTTTTGTTTTTCATTTGGTTCATGTTATATTAGCTAGTCACACATCCAAACACGTGTGATGGAACGTAACATTCTGGCGCGTTACAAGAAACCATAACAATAAACAAAACTATCGCGAGTTATAATCAGTTCATTTAGCATTGGAATGCATTTAGTATTTACTATTTAGTCTACGAAGTATGTGAAGTGAAGTGATATAAAATAATTGTCGCTTAGGTAATTACATAGTAATCTAATTTAATAATATCGTGTTGTGGTGGACCTACAAAATGGAAAATGGTCTATGAATTTGAGTAGTGAGAAAAAAGTGAGTAAACCAACATTATTATATGGATGATTACATTGCAAAATGTTTGGTAAACCTATCCTTATGCGTATATTTTTATCGGAAAAAATTAAAACAGGGTTTGACGCGTAGACGTATTTTGTTGGGCCGACATGACGTTTTTAATCGCTCAAAGGCTTCAAAATCCTTAATAACGAACAAATTCATCATATTAATATCAATTTTAGAGTAAAAGTAACATAATACGATGAAATAGACACTAAATCCAAAAGAAATAGTTGGAAGTTTACGATTTAGACCACCGTCAAACTAGGGGGCGGTCAGGTTTAGCGATAAACCATAAAAAAGGCCATGGTTTATCGTTAAACCACTTTTTGTAATATGAATTTCATATAAACCATAGTTTATTGCGATTTAAACTAAAGTTTTTAGATAAACCACGTTTTGTAATAAGGCGGGAGATCTTTAACCTCTTAAGTATTGTAAAGTCCACATTTACGAGACTTTATCAAGATATGGTCTGTTACAATCATTGCCTTTCATTAATAAGGCTTAATTCTAGGTAGGGAAAGTAGATTTTTTTATTTATTGTAAGCGGTTTGTCCGCTCTTGAATAGTAGCAGAAGTAGTAGAAACTAAGCAACCATGAATTATAAATTAACATATGGCATTCCACTGCGCTCGCCATCCTGAGACATAAGATGTTAAGTCTCATTGTGTCCAGTAGTTTCTCAAGCTACAGTGTCCTTTAAACGGGAACACAACAGTCAACAGAGCATTTATACTGCTGTTTGGCGGGAGAAATAGACATTGCGGTGGCACCTACCCTGGTGGCCTCTGACCTACGATCAGTGAAGGGGTAAAAGTGTTTGTAGGGTAATTTCTAGAGTTTTCGATTATTTTATTTTTATTAATTGTACAGTATAGGCCTTACAATATTGAATATCTAGAGGGAGCGCTGTCATACATTTGCGTGCTTCAAAGTCGTAGATATTATTTTATTTGTAATGTTGGTAGCACTGCTATATTAGTGAAATTGAGTTAATTATTTAACAATTTATTTCTGTAAATTCCGTTAGTAACCGAAAGTATATTTAATTGTTATCCACGCAAAACTATTTAGAAAGGAATTCAATAGCGGTAAACTACGTTTTTTATTTTTCTTTTTCAAATAAATCAAGCGTATTATAGTACTGTTAAATATCAGCCAAAAGGAGGGCAGAAAAAATGCCCTGGCACAACTTTTATCTACGTTTTTCTAGTTGGAGTGTTCCTTCTAGACATTATTTATTCTAAGGTATCGGTCTAATTGAGCAAGGGAATACTTGATAATCCAGAATTAGATTGAAAAGGTTTTTATCATAATCTATCAGACTGGCCTTTTATGGAACAGTCAACTTCACGTCAGTAATTGTTAGCGTAAATATTTTAATATTACATTTGCAACCTATTAAATCATGGTTCTTCTCTAAAACAAAAAAAATAATACACCCAACAATCATATGCATAGTCCTGATCTCACACCGAGTTTTGTATCGTGGGTATGACAATCTACGAGAGACTTTTTGGTCTCACAAACAACCTGATTAGACCCAGATTACACAAATAACTATGGATCACATAAATATTTGTCTCCATGCGGGGATCGAACCCGCGGCCTCTCGTTTCACAGCTGGCGTTTAACCAACTGCCTCAAAGGCAGTCTATTAAATAATTTATTTTATCCATCTAAGATTTTTTTTTTAATCTACATGTTTTTTTGTCTAATCTACATGTTTTTTTGATTATTCATAGTTACTTATAGTTCTAAAATATCACATGCGTAAAACCACAGCTGATTTACGTGATATTTCGATTCCTCCACTCATTTCCTTTGGCGCAATCATCAATCTCTTTATTAATTCCTGTGTATTCACTGCTTTTTCTACGTTGGTTTGTGCCGTTTTTAATGCACCATTCATAAATGAAATGGCCATTATTCAAGAACCCCTTTTGTCGTCGTCACCTTTCTTTTCGTATTTCTAAAACTGATATTACGTAAACTAGTTTATAACGTGTGAATGACATTAAGACCTATTTATTTCAATGGGGCTTGGCATTGACTAACCATGGTTTCAGTTAAACTGTTTAAACTTAATTTATTTTTAACCGAGTATAAAAAAGGAAGTTCTGTTTTCGAGCCGCTTGTCCGCGATTTTCTCAAAAAACTAATAATCAAATTCAGATGCGGTTGATATAATTTCTAACCCGCTGTTTATGCCAACTTTAAAATCGTCTTTAGAGTTGTTAATAAATTCGTCCTAATAATCTTTGATATTTATTTTTCCGTAAAATAATCTAATATCACAGGTAAACAATTCTTTCATCTATTTGAAGTCGTAAATAAATGAAAGAAAATCAAAAATTTTATTGTTTGCAATATCTTAAAATTATTCCGATTCAAAATTTGCTTTCATGCACAATGTATGTGACACAGAAAACATTGATTTAAATTCACCGTTCGATAGCCGCTCGATCAGATTATCATCAACCTATCTGAGTGGATATCCATGTAAGAACTAAAATAGGACAACTGACAATACTAATATAACGGTTTCTTAGATTTATGCGAATGTTACATATTGAAATAAAAATATTATTTACGGATTTTATCGCGGATGTCGCTTAATTTTACATTTTTTAACTTCCCGATGTTTCAGCTTTCGTGGACTGAGTTCGCCCCGTGGCCACGAAATATGTAAAAATGCTGTCGAGAAGTAAAAATAAAACCAAATTCGCGGTTATATGCATAAATTAAAAATATAGCAATAAACAGTCATAGACACTTGCGATTTTTTTAGTAAGAACCTAATGTTAATTTCTTATTTTTTTTAATTCTTCAATCTTTATGACCAATCACAGTTTTGAGAGGAAATTCTTATCGCTCGGATGGCGACTGCTTGTGTCGTATTTCGGGTGCACCCTGTGAATATCCGGTTTCTCACGCTGGTGAGTTCTCCATCTGGGTTCTACTGACTTTCCAAGGGCATTTTGGTCACTTTACATGAAAATAAAACCTTTTATAATACCCTAAAGGCGTTATTCACATACAGCTTGTGAAACTATTGAAGTTTTTGAATGTTTTATTTTCATCGCTCAAACTAAATTCAAAGGTCGGTTGAAACACAAAATGTCAGGTAACTGGTACATAGATGAAATAATCTGTATCTGTACTGTATCAGCCTATATACGTCCCACTGCAGGGCACGGGCCTACTCTACAATCGAGAATACGATTGAGAGTGGTTAGGCCATATAGTCCACCACGCTGGCCTAGTGCGGGTTGGCGGACTTACATACCATAGAAATTCTTATAAATCGCTATGGTATGCAGGTTTCCTCACGATGTTTTCCTTCACCGTTTTAGTGCGTGTTGATTGATTATCAATACACACATGACTCCGAAAAGTCGGAGGTGTGCCCTGGGATTCGAACCCGCGACCACCGTGAACATGTGGGCAGCCGCCTCTAGTCCGTTTACCAACAGGCCACCACGCACTTATATAGAAATAATCTAATATATCATTAAATGTTTTCTATTAAGGTGAGCACCCTAGACTTAAAGAAATACCACCCCAAAGACCTTCATGTTTGCTTACTCAGCAATTTAAAACTTAACTCAATAATGTCGAAAGTCCTTCCACCCCCTTAAAGTCGGTCGTTGAACGTCGTGATTCCAGTGACCCTAAACAAAAAACGATAATAACTATTGGACCCAGTACCTACACATTTTGTGAAGCATTAGTATCTAGTGACGATGTGAGAAACGCGGTAATTTCAACATCTGGACGAAATAAACGAGTTTTATACATAAACAATAGCAACCAGTGCCGGACCTCTTTAATACTACAAATAATTCATTTGTTTCTAGAAAGTTCTATACAAAGGCCACTACATAAAAATATATTCGTAATGACGAAATAATATTTATCAAAATAAAGCAATTAGGATAAAAATAATAAAAACATTAACTTGACTAAAACCAACAATTTCCGACGTGTATTTTTATAAAATTAGCGTTTGGTTATTATTAATTTGTTACGATTACGACAAATTTCCGATAGCAGTTTATAATTACTCATAATATAAATAAATAGGTCGTAATTCCATCCTAAGTTTACTACTTTTACTGGTGGAAGGTCTGTCATATGTGAGAGACCATCTGGGTAGGTACCACCGCAATGTCTATTACTCCCGTGAAACAGCAGTGTAAATGCACTGTTGTTTTATGGACTGTAATAGTAATTCGGCAGGGACGAACCTGGTATCGAAATATTGATGTTAATTTTTTTATCCCGTTCTTGCGTTGTTGGCAAATGATTTAATAATAACTAAGAATAGGATTTCTCCACGTAGTACGAAATGTATCGTGTTTTCCTGTTGTAATATGGTTTAAAATTAGTATTTAACTTGAATAATAGCATCTTTACAGGTAAAGCTCTGTTTAACGTATCAATCTCCTAAAGCTTTTCATACCGACCCGTAAATAATACACAATTGTTATTCTTTAGTTAATACATTATATGGCCATATTGTATTTTTTTTCATCGCTTAGTTTAGACTAAGGTTCATGCCATTCAATGATTCTCTAACCTTAAATTAATCATGTAGTAACAGCGTTTATAGGTCCATTAAATATAATAATAAAAAACACTATTAAAACACCAAATATCACAATTCAGAAAAAAGAAATAAAAATAAATTAACAGATTTGATGAATCAATAGGCGGCCTTATCGCTAAGAGCGATCTCTTGAAACAACCACAATTGTACAGTTTATTCGATTTATGTATATGTATTTTTTCTCCTCAAATATTAATTTTTGCATTCCAAATTCTCATTTGTAAATACTCGGTGTAAATATTTAAGTAACACCTGCCTTTGGAATAAGAACCACACGTACATACTTTTCGTAGTAATAAATTGGTTATGTTAAAATTATAGGAAAATGGTGCTGAATTAATATTCCCTGTACAGCTGACATATATTTTATGTTATTCATATAGAGCCACAAAGTTATCTGGCCCGGTGGCCAAAAGTGGAAACAAATACGTCATTTGGAATTGTCAATCTATCTGCCAGTCGCTGACATATCGGCCATTAGTTGTTTACTCAATGTATTTATTTTTCCTGCATTATTTAAAACTAGTGAAAATTGCCGAAAACTTTAAAAAGTGACGCTAGGAATGTTAAACTTCAGATATTAAATTTTACGTAGGAAGAAAAGCGGCTTCAGATACCAATAATACCCTTCGCAAAATTGTATCATCGCGTAGCTGCCGCCACAAGTTTGTGTTGTCAGCTTTCCAAAATAAATTCCACGAAACAGAACTTTGTACGTACTAGTACAACAGATGTAAGGTCATATCATAAACTAAAATTTATCGTTACGTGCGTGGTGGCCTGTTGGTAAATGAACCACCAATGACCACAACCACATTTCACGGTGGCCGCGGGCTCGAATCTCAGGGCACCCCTCTGACTTTTCGGAGTCATGCGTGTATTGATAGTCAATAAACACACACTAAAACGGTGAAGGAAAACATCGCGAGGAAACCTGCATACCAAAGCGATTTATAAGAATTTCTATGGTACCTGTGTAAGTCCACCAACTCGCATTAGGCCAGCGCGGCGGACTATATGGCCTGTGATATGGCCTAACTACCCTCAATCGTACTCTCGATTGCAGAGGAGGCCCGTACCCTGCAGTGGGACGTGTATGGGCTGATACAGATACACTTTGTTAAGGGTTTTGACTTCTTTAAGGGGGACCGATTGGTTAGAAATCTTGTGAAGGAAAAAAACATGCATATGAAACTGGTCCACTCATTTTCCCGACACTATTGATCGGATTGAAAAATCTTACTTTACCTACTTTATTGCTATATCTATTTTTAATGGCAACACCAAATTCGATTACTGCGACTCTCTCACCGGGTCAGATAACTTTGTGGCTCTATAGATGTTTTGGTAATCTTAGAACGTTTATTTGTAGATATCAATTTATCAATGTAACGATCTGTGTAGCTCTAGCACGGTGATTAAAAAGTTCTTGGCAACGTTAAATTAACAAGAATTGTTGTTTTCATGAATTGAGCTTGACATGCAAGAGACAATAGAACTTTAACAAAAATAATATTAATATGTAATATTAATACTGCCTCGGTGGCGTAGTTGTACTAGGGTATGGTTACTAAGCCGAGGTCTCGGGTTCGAATCCCGCGTTGGGCAAAGTGATATTGGATATTCTACTTATTATCAGCCCAGAATCAGGAATATGTGCCCGATCCGGCGATGGGCTCGCCACCTATCACACCTTGGGACGGAATATACAATGAGAAATGTGGGTGTCTTGGCACCTCTGCCTAACCTTCTGGGAAAAAGGCGTGAGTTTATGTATGTATATATATTTTGCTTATTCTTAATATTCGTTATAATATTGTTTCCAGCAAATGGAGAGGTTCAAAGTAGTTGAGCGAGAAACGAAGACAAAAGCATACTCCAAGGAGGGGCTCGGCGCCGCACAGAAGCTGGACCCCGCGCAGAAGGAGAGGGAGGAAATGTCGTCGTGGCTCATCTCATCTATTGACGCACTTAATTTACAGGTAAACCATAAAACAACACTTTAAAACTGTAATTTCACTGTGTAAAAATTCCAGAATTCAAACCGTTGGAAGGTCCGCCCACGTAAAACACACACGAAAATAGGTGGCAGGAAGTCAATGATTGCAGATTGCTTGCAATAAATAATCGTGGAAATATTTGTAGGTCTATGTTTATAGTTTTTTAAGGGGTTGAATATTTTCCTCTAAAGTTACACGCTATTATGATTATGACTATTATGATTGTCGCTATTCAGACAAATACAAATATTTACGATAGTGCTTTTTACTTCAGTTTATCGCGCCAAATGTAACAAGTGTGCTCTGAAGAACGTAAGTGAAATATTGAATCCTCTATAACTTAAGAGGGCATTGAACTTAACCCCAAATTTATAAGTAACGGCCGCACTCAGATAAGTTTAATATCAATTAAATTGTTCCTTAGTAATAAATACGCCTACACCCAACAGTTACATTCTTAGACCCCACGCTATTATCGAGTCTTGTGGCGGGGGTATCAGGAACTACAGGAGAGACTTTTCGATCCCACAAACACCCAGACCCGAAACAACTTTTACTGGTGGTAGGTCTCTCATATGTGAGAGGCCATCTGGGTAGGTACCACCGCAATGTCTATTTCTCCCGTGAAACAACACTGCTTAAATGCACTGTTGTGTTTCGGATTGAAGGACATTGTAGCCAGAGCAACTACTGGACATATTCAGACTTAACATCTTATGTCTCAGGATGGCGAGCGCAGTGGAAAGTTGCTACTGTTCATGAGCGGTCGTATCGCTTACCATCAGGCGAACGACTTGCTCGTCTCGCCATTCAATGCAATAAAAAAAAAAAAACAAGTATCTGGATCGCACAAATATTTGTCTCGGTGTGGGGATCCGTTCTCCTGGCCTCACGTTTCACAGCCAGCGTCTACCCTACTGCGCCCCGGAGGCTGTCAAAGTATAGATTCTCTTTGTAAAATCTACACTAAGTAAAATTTTAATTGATATTATATGTCCCAGTACGGCAGTAAGATAAATACGTAAAATTTATTTGGTTGCGTCGTTGTTAGGCTTGTGACGTCATGGCCAGTGGCAATCGCAAACAGATTGTTCCTCACCTTGTTATTCAAGATACGTTACGTTTATTTTCATAAGATAACTTACAAAGTAAACAACATCCAATAATAATGCTGCTATTCAATTTATTTATTTACTCGCCGATAAGGGTATCTTTATCAAGTATGTATAAATAAAACATAATATTGAATAAAAGTTTTATCAAAGCTTTATAATTAAAGAGATTAGGAAAATTGTTGTTTTACATTTAAACTTCGGTGACTATGACGGATTCGGTAGCTTCATGTATGGTGTTAATAAATCAGGCGAATGCAATGCTCTCTCGGTGTGTTCGAAAGTGTCTTCGAAAGTCCCCGGGGCGCAGTTGGTTAGACTTCGGCTATGAAATGTAAGGTCGACGGTTCGATTCCTACACCCATAAAAATATTCTAAGGTATTTATTTCGGATCTGGGTTTCCGTTAGACCGAAAAGTCTCTAGTAGCTTCTGATACCCACGACACGAGACTTAATTGATCTTAATGTGGGTTTAGGACTATGTATGTGACTGTTGGGTGTTATTTAGTTATTTACTATTACTTATTTTCATCAACCTCTTCATTCATTTTCGTAATTCAGGGTACTTTCGATCCTCGTCGGTTCAGGGTACCTGGTACCAAGGCTCTTACTCTTACATTAATTCATAACATTTTTTCATTACAGGTTGATCAATTTGAGTCTGAAGTAGAGTCACTTCTAGTGGGTAAGAAGAAAAGGCTGGACAAAGAGAAACAAGACCGGATGGAAGAGCTCAAACTTAAGTTGGAAAAACACAGGTTCCACATAAAAAAACTCGAAACACTACTCAGAATGCTTGACAATATGTCTGTAGAAGTTGAACAGGTTGGTGGGTTTAATTTTATTGTTTATTTCAATAGATAAATTTATGATTGACCTAAAAATAAACATACTTGTATGCAAGTAGCTTACAACAGGTCGCTGTAAAACTCATGGCGCAGGCATAGGCCTGATGATCATCATCTCAGCGACAGGAAGTCCACTGTTGAACATAGGCCTCCCCCAAGGATCTTAACATCGACCTGTTGGAAGCAGCTTTTGCATCCACCGACTTCCTGCAACCCTAGCCAGATCGTCCATCTACCTTGTAGGCGGGCGTCCGACATTTCGCTTGCCTGTACGTGGCCTCCACTCTAGAACCTTTCGGCCCCAACGGCCATCGGTTTTACGATCTGTGTGCTCGCCCCACTACCGCTTTAATTTGCTAATCCTATGGGGTGTGTCATTAACCTTTGTTCTGCTAATTTCTGATTCGATTTCTGTCTATACCGGGTATATCAAGACTGCTACCGAAAATGAAGCCGGGTGGTAGTTTAAGTGACTACAAACACAATGCAACTAAAAATTTCGTTAAGAAACGCGACAATTTTTTTTATTATTTTTTAATTATCGTCGAGTTTGGGTGGTAAATCTATAGTTTTTGCTCATGTCTGAACTAATGTTGCATTGTGTCTGAAGTCACTAAAACTACCACCCGGCTTCGTTTTCGGTAGCAGTCTTGATATACCCGGTATAAACCTACTGCTACAAAATGCAGGTCTCTACACTTTATATTGGTAGTACAACATTCACCAGATGGCAAGTGCAATGTAGTTCAGATATAGTATCGACCAGCACGGGTTTCTGTCGGTCTATTCGTTTCCGAATGTTGTTTAATATAAGCTAACATGTGTTGCAGATAAAAGGCATAAAGGAGGACGTGGAGTACTACATAGATTCGTCACTAGAGCCTGGCTTCGAGGAGAACGACTACATCTACGACGACATCCACGGCCTCGACGAGATCGAACTGAGCGGCGTGGGGCTGCCCTCCTCCGCCACCACCGACAGCAACAACAGCAACAACAGCAGGGACTCCGCCGGCTCGCCCGCCAGCATACTCTCAGGTGACGCTCCTCACATTATAATAATATATAAATAAATAAATAACTCCCAACAGTCACATACATAGTCCTGACACAACACTAAGATCATGTGTCGTGGGTATCAGATGACCTATGAGAGACTTTTCTGTCATACAAATAATCAGACCCGAAACTATTGTCTCTGTGTGCGTGACGCACGGATAAATTACTTCATCTGTATACAAGACAATTTTATGATCCTTCCTGAGCCAGATATTTCATGATCCAAAAACTTCATAGTAGTAGTAAACAAATTCATAGTAGTAGATGAGCACAGAAATAGCAAGAGAGTGTTCCAAATATATGCAAAACCTTTACTAAACTGGATCGAGAAAATCTTAAAATATTTCACAAAAAACTTGTTTGTCGACCTACTACCAGACTTATGTAGTTACTATACTGTTTCCATTCGTTTATTTTATTTTTGACACATCGAGTACTGAATCAAATAGTGATGGCCTGATGCGTTATCGAATCAATTTTTTATAACAAACGATTTTATTTTTGAACAAGTTTTAATCGATTTAATACATATTTTATTTTTTGCTCCATGCATTGTTTTATAAAACTTCAGGGATATTTAAGTTACTTGATTTAATAATTATATTAAAATAAACCATTTACTCATGTTAAGTTAATATTCTTATCACTTCCGTCGGCAATAGTAATGTTGTTAAAAACAAATTGTGAAACGGCAACACTGGGCAGACAGGTGACGTGACACAACGAGACGCCGGCGCCCGTGCTAGTGTTTTCCGTTCGCTGAATTTTAATTCACATTTTTCATACGTCGAGTTGAGTATTTATATTCCTCCGTATTGTTTTACCCGTGAATTCCTACATTTGGTTGAATTGAGAACATCGTACCTGCCTTCATCACTTTCAAAATGCCTAAAGGAAAGGTGCTTAAAGGACAAACAAGGGAGTTTGTGTTGCGACTTCATGAGTACTTTGAAAGGGAAAGCCGTAATGGTGGACCTCTTATACCAGTGACTCAAATCAGAGACCGTGTTTCAGCAGCATTAGGTATTACTGCTCCAACAGTTTCAAAAATAATTAAAGAAGGCTACGGCAGTAGTGGCATGGAACAAAACAAGCCATCTACACCTAAGAAAAAACGTCAGCCCTTTAAAGTGACAGCAATTGACAGTTTTGATGGTGATGCTATTCGTCGTCATATATACGATTATTACCAAAGAAAAGAGATTCCTACTTTACATAACCTAGTACAATCTCTGAAAACTAGTGGCTTGTTCCGTGGTCAAAAGTCTTCTTTGGCGAAGGTATTGAATAGGATTGGATTCCAATACAAAAAATGTGACAAAAGAAAAATATTGATGGAACGCAATGATGTTGCTTTGTATCGATGCGAATTTTTAAGACAAGCTAAAAAAATAGAAGACTGGTCGAATGTTGTTTTCACCGATGAAACTTGGCTCAATGCGAATCACACGGTATCAAAAACTTGGACTGACAACACTGCTAGCTCCTCGACCGCAGTGCCAATGGGAAAAGGTGAAAGAATTATAATTTGTCATGCAGGAACCGCAAAAGGATTTGTGCAAGATGCTATGTTAGCTTTTAAATCAAAGAAAACAGGGGATTACCACGAAGAAATGAATTCCGAAGTATATGAAAAATGGTTTCGGGAAATGTTATTGTCACTCGAACAGCCATCAACAATATTTATAGATAATGCGTCCTATCACTCTCGGCAAATTAACAAAATGCCAACGCAAGCCAGTAAAAAAAATGAAATAATAAACTGGCTCCGTAACAATGGCGAGGAGGTGGACGAGTCCCTATTAAAAGTAGAGTTACTTAAAATATTAAAAATGAGGAAGCAGCCTAAACGATACGTTATAGATGAAATGGCTGCAGAACATGGGCACACCGTCCTTAGAATTCCTCCATATCATTGCCAGTATAATGCCATAGAGCTAATATGGGCGCAAGTGAAAGGATATGCTGCGAGAATAAATACAACTCCTCCTTTCACCGCAAACAAAATGCTGGAGTTGCTTAAAAATGCGTGTGAAAATGTGACGCCTCATAACTGGGCGAGTGTCGTAGATAAGACGAAGAAAGAAATAATGTCTGATTGGGATCGCGATGTCGCATTTGACAACTTACCCATGCACTCATTAATAATTAGTGTTACTGGGGATACGAGTGACGACGACGCCGATTCCGACGAAACAGACGATTGTTTATAAATAAAAATATTAACAAATTACCTTTTAGTTGTTTTAATTATTTAATCCTTAAAGTACTATGAATTCCAACATGGTTTAACTGTTTATTACAAGTAGGTACTAAACATTTATTTTCGTTGTAATCATTGTAATTATTTTAAATTAAACTCTTATTAAAAGTCACTTCAATACGTATACCTTTATTCATATTAATTAATTTGCAGCAAATACATTCGATCCTAATATTGGGTACTATATTACGTTTAACTGTTTTCATTAGCATTTTAATGTAATTTTATTTCAAATGATTCCGATTGATTGATTCTATTCAAAATCGTTTTTGTTATCTGTGGTCATTCGTTACGAATGGCACAACTCTAAGTGGGCGTTACCCGTCAAGAAAGTATCTACTTTTATTTCAAAATATTGTTCTACTGTAATGTCGTACTTTATAGGCGTGAACTGTCAAAAATAAAATAAACGAATGGAAACAGTATAGTCCCAGTTACCTTTTATTCGCAAATGCTTGGTGTAATAATAATTATGGTCATATTTTGTAGATATTCAGAAATTATTCTCCTTTTATAAGTACCTAGTACTAAAGAATGAATTATAACATACCTTGATGGTTGTTTCAGGAGCAAGTCCAGTAAGATCGCCGACGTTAGAAGTGCACAATCACTCGACAGACTCGATAGACGTCGACAAGAAGAAAAAAGACGATCTGGTGGCCAAAGTGAGTAGCACAGCATCCGTACCATTCGCCACCTCATTACACATCCCTTTGCCATTATTAACTGTTATTATTTTGTGTAAGAATTATGTGGAGTATTGATTTAGACTCACTAAAATTACTATCGCCACACGTTGGTTTTGGGTTCTGTTTGAGTAGGGTATTTTTGAATTTGGTTAGGTCAATTTGTGTTTGATCGTAGGGTCGAAATATTTTTTCCTGTGAATCTTTATTTCGATTTTTTTGTTATAAAATGATTTTAAATCATTTTAGTTACCAATGAATCGTTAGAAAGGCGGCAAAATAAGATCTTAGGTTAAATACTTGGACGTTATAATCTTAGTTGTTTTAGGAGAAAAATAAGGATTTACTGTGACTTTAAAATATTGTTTATTCTAATTCATCAATGCATATTGTCAAAAGGACAAGTAGTATAATCATACTCAGATTTAACTGACAATTATTGTGTTATCAACTAAATTCCTAGATAGGTGAAACTATGGCAGGTTTTAAAACAATACTATGAGGAGAAAATAGAAAAAAAAAGAAAATTACCATTTATAGTTTTTCTATTATATTTTAATTCACATAAAATGTTTTTGAATTAGGTACATATTTTTTGAGTGTTATACTATGACGTGCATTCAGTAAACCCAGTTTCAATTATTTTCAAAATCTAAATATGTTTAATACAATAGAAAAAATACTAAAAGAGTACCAAAAGTATATCATAGTGTAATCTGTTGACCAAGGTCTAATTCACACCATGCATTATTCACAAACGTTAATTGGTCCATATAGTATAATGAGCACCTTGCGCCATTTTGGTACTATTTTTATCTAATTTATCACTGTATTTGGAAATATAAATGTTATTTTTTTGTGATTATTGTGGGTAGTGTGTCGATTAAACATCTGGTTCTAATGGTATGTAGTCTAATTTTATTGAAAGGGCAAGTTCAATGAATTAATATATGGAACCTTTAGAAACAATCTCGACATGTCATTGTATGGTATTGCATTTATCAAGAACTATGAGAATTTCTTTCACATCCATATAAAAAAAGTTTTTTTTTCTAATTTATATTTAATGTGGTAGAGAGCTTAGTCAGTTTCACAGTTCTCATTTACTTTTAAAACTTAATAAGTATTATAAAAGCGTCGATTTGTTTATTTTTTGATTTTGCAATTTAACAATAAAGAGATTATTACTATCCACCTGATGGTGAGTGGCATACATATTTGTATATTTTACTGTGGTAGGTTTAATGCAATTTTTATATGATAGTCGTTATCCTAATAGTTAGAATATCCCGACCTTCAATTCTTTAACAACCACATACGTCTGTTACAATAGCAATATTAAAATTAAATTACTGGTTGTTTTTTTGTTGCTTTAAGTGTTAGATTACTTGATGGTAAGCGCAATAACGTCGAAAAATAATAATGTAGAAAAGTGGACTTCGTCTAAACAAGAACCCAAAACCAACATAATATGTAATGTTGAAGTGGTAAAAATGTATATTGTTTTGCAGCCGGTTAAACCATTGCCGCTGAGAGCGGTGAACGCCAGCGCGGTCAGTAATAGCACGTGTAACGTTAGTTCCTTGCTCAATAACTCCGCAGCATCCACCAATAGGTCAGTCCACTCTGACATGCATCTGTTTTTATTTCCCCCGGTGTACTGTGGTGGGTCGAGGATGATTCTACTGACTCACAGTATTTAATTTGGCCTGTAATTGGTCTTTGATTTCCCTAAATATTTCCAGTTTGAAGTGTCTATTTGGCTAATGGCCCCCATTTTGTCCCCATTGTACATGGTAATGCTGCATTGTTTTTTTCTATGGTTGTACCGCCCATATTGTATGCAGTTATATAGCATCGATCCTGTAATATAAGACAATAAGTTCTAATGATACATTTATTTAATATATATCTTTTGTATGTAAAATTACAATGATTCAGAATCATCCTTGACCCGTTTTTATTCCAAATTTTTTAAGATATTTTTCACGAAAGTTAAATTCTTTTTCATCGTACTCTCATTGCATGCATTGTACAAGATCATCTCACAACACAACATTTAAATTATATTTGAAATGATAAACTACCTTCAATTATTTTCGTATCAGAATTCATCATTTCAAAAATAATTTAGCTTGTTTACCAATCGCTTTGAAGTTTAGTAAACATCAAAGGAGAATAATTGAAAAGAAATGGTGCAGTTATATGGACATACCTTTGGTATATTAGTGTAAATAGTTATTTATTGCCGTAATATACGTCGAAAGATTGTAACTGCATCATGAGTGTAGTGTATTAGTACCCTGGCGAGTCACTTGTTCATTTGACTCACATAATTTAATTATCTGTATATACCCCACATATGGAAAAAAATGTGTAAATGTCTTTGTATAAAAAAAAAGGTTCTGCCAATGTTTTTAATTTAGAAGTAACTATAATGGAGTTAAATATATATTTATTTCGCGTTTTGGATTATTTAAAAAAGCTTATTACGAAAGAATGTCATTATTTTTGTGATTACATATCATTTTAGCACTTAAATTATGTGAGTAAAGTGGGCAATGCTACGCAGGGAGTAGGGTGGTGCGCATTGCGGTATTATACTGAAGCGGATATTGTGAACAAATCTGTGCACAGATTGCAGGAACTCAATTACTGGAACGTGAGAAATAAGAATAGCTATACAGTAAAAAAACGTGATATTTACATTTTGTAGATGGTGAGATGGTGTCCTCTGTAGTACATGTCAATATTGAATGCTATACTACAGAGGACATTAAACAAAATGTGTAACAAAAGAGCTATATCCGAATGATTATTTCTATTAGTGTTGTGATCATCCATCTCGGCCCACTGTTTCCTCGCATCTAGTGCAGATTTAGTTACCAATATCCACTGCAGTATATATAATAATGTGAGCACCGCGGAGTGTGTGTAACGTGGTTGCGCGTGCGCAGCCTGAGCTCGGCGCTGGGCGTGTGCGCGGACGCGTCGGGCACGTCCACGCCCGTGAAGGCGGCCAGTCCGCCCGCGCGCGCCACACACGTCGCACACGTCGCACACGTGGCGCATCCCGCACACGCGCTGCACGCGCCCCTCGCCGCGCTGGCGCAACACGCGCCGCTGCCAAGACAGAACAACGCCACCGGTGAGTAAATAGTGTTGAATAGCAATCGCAAATAGCAATCACAAATAGCAAGTGAACTCAATAATAAAATGTTATAAGTTTTTTGCTTTTGATTTGCTTGATTCACAAAGCTGATCGGCTAAAATTCTTATACGATCTCGTGTAATCTATGAAGGAGTAAGTTTTTTTTTGGAATCAATTTAAAGAACGAACTGAACAGTCGAGAAAGTGTGTGTGTGATAGCAATAACAAAAATATAGAGCATGCTAAGACTTCAAAAATACAAGGTTGTGATGTGAATTGGAAATAACAATCATTCTCATTACTAGTATCTACTATACAAGGTTAATCTTAAAAGTTATATAAAGCCGAAAGGGATATTCTTAGGGCATCGAGCCCGGGTTTACCCGGACCGAAAAAACCCGGGTTTTCCTGGTTCTGAGGATTATAAAAAAACCCGGGTTTGGTTTTTAAAACTCGGGTTTTTCGGGGTTTTTTTTAATACTTTTGTTTTTGTTATTTATTAAGTTTAAGCCACTTCGAATGCAATAATAAGTAAATGGAATAAAAATACGCTTTGATAAATTATTATTTATTACGTAAAAAGTAGCTTCGGTGCTACTTTCCTACCAATAAAACAAGCCATGCAAGTTAAATGGAACGCGCGCGTACATCTCAAGACATGAATGGGGTGAAGTGTGGAGCAGTGGGTTAGTTATATTATTAAATATATATAATACTAGCGGTCGGGCCCGGCTCCGCCCGGGTGCATACACGTTTTAAAATGGCGGTCAAAATGTTTAATTCTGACTATCAGTTTAGAATATCGACCAATCGGACCACGAAAAACGAACAAAATTTCCTCGTATTTGCTAGAAATATCACTACTGCTTTCCTCCTATATGTCATAGCGTGATGATATATAGCCTATAGCCTTTCTCAATAAATGGACTACCTAACACTGAAAGAATCATTCAAATCGGACCAGTAGTTCCCGAGATTAGCGCGTTCAAACAAACAAACAAACAAACAAACTCTGCAGCTTTATAATATTAGTATAGTATATATAAATTTAACTGTTTTTGTAATTTGTAAAGTACTGTTTTATTTATTCAAATTCTTCCTCATCCTTTATATTTTGTACTCATTATAGGAAAAGTGCGTGGTGGCCTGTTGGTAAACGGACTAGACGCGACTGCCAACATGTTCACGGTGGTCGCGGGTTCGAATCCCAGGGCACACCTCTGACTTTTCGGAGTTATGTGTGTATTGATATTCAATCACCACGCACTAAAACGGTGAAGGAAACATCGTGAGGAAACCTGCATACCATATCTGGGGGCACGGCAGTGCATCCTCCAAGTCGAGCTAAAAAGCGGCACTGTCGTACCATCCTTTTCTCGAAGCAATTCAGACCATTTTCAACCCCCCATAACTTCGTTGTGGTTAAAGCAAGAAGCCTGAATTTTCAGTTACTAAGCAGGCATTGTGTAAACACGGTATATTTAAAATTTCATTCAATTTGAACCAGTGGTTTAAGAATTATAACTTGTCAAACTTTCGTAATTTTGTCACTCACTGACTGACTGACGATCATCAAAAGTCTAAGGCACTTTTAGCAGACATAGAAATTTAGAATATCATTAGTATTTAGTGTCTAAGTTAAGGGAAAATTTAAACATTTCATAATTTCTGTCTAGTTTTCTAGATACACTAACTGCGTGAATAACTTTGTAATCTCATATAAATGTATAGGATTACAAAGTTACATTTGCAGTTAATGATTCGTTGTACCCGTATATAATGGAATAATACTTGTAGATAGGTATCTATTTAAATGAGGCATAACAGGATGGGGGTATAGAGAGGGAAAGGGTGTATTCAGCCCATGAAACTGTACAACATTCCTCTAGGAAAACATGACGAAGAAAAACTTGCAAATAAATAGACTAAATAGCTCGAAAATATCAATTACCATAAAAAAAAGAACACTAATAATCAAATCCGCTATATTTGTGATAAATTGATACCTACAAAAATAATAAAATACCATAACACAGAGGCTTTAAGAAAAATCGTTATATATATTCTAGAAATAAAAAGTACCGAAAATAAAAAAGTAGGACTCTACAAAAAGACGTGACATCCCATCAAAAACATCCTGTAAACAAATTCCAAGTCTCGCAGCTCAGTTTATCTACCGCAAAAAGTTGTGAGATCCATGTAATACCAAGTCGATTAATTTATTTAGTCCTCGCTAAAGGGACCTTCTGTATAAAGTTATTACGTAGCCAGTAGCATTATGTATAAATTTCACGATACATTATGTTTTCGTGCGATGGCCAAGTCGATCTATTTATTTAAAATGTAAAAAAAATAATAATATTGATATGATAATAACTTACGTAATAACTTTATACAGGAGGTCCCTTTAGCGAGGACTAAATAAATTAATCGACTTGGTATTACATGGATATATATAAACTGAGCTGTGAGACTTGGAATTTGTTTATAGGATGTTTTTGATGGGATCACTTTATAACTATGGTATGTAAGTCCGCCAACACGCACTAGGCCAGCGTGGTGGACTATATGGCCTAACCACTCTCAGTCGTACTGTCGATTGTAGAGGAGGCCCGTGCCCTGCAGTGCGACGTATATGGGCTGATACAGATAGGAAATCGATATATAAACGCAGATTAGTGTATTTTAAAAAATTGCAATAAAATGATCGAAATGCTCGAAAAAACCGGTCTACCCGGGTTTTGATTACTCTTAGACCCGAAAACCCGGGTTTTCAAAATTGAACCGAGTTTCGATGCCCTAGATATTCTACGCTCATCATCATAACGTCAATAAAGTAGACCTCATCTGTCGAGTTCTACCCTAGGCTCAAATTAATTTCTATCAAGACTAGGAGATTATATCAACGCATTTATTTCACACTAGATTGGTTTAAAAGTGATGGAGTGATAAATATGAAGTAGTACATATTTTAGTATTGAAAATCGTATTATTCTCTCTATCCACCCCGTACAATAATTACAAAATATAACTACGATATTCCATTTTAATACAAAATAAAAAACTAGATCAAATTTCACTTAAAAAAAAACTAAAACAATAAGAGTAATTCATGCCATAATTAATTATGTTATTTTTGATAAAATAGAAACACAATATTATGACCGAATTGTAGGATTCTAAAGAAACCCGCCTACATTGAGTTTTACAAGTATCAACACGGCAACTAACAGTCTATTATTTGCTCATCCCGACCAATTTACATACATTACTCTGTCAACTCCCAATACAAATATGCCTCAATAATTTATTCAAATCACAATGAGCGTGAATAATACGCAACCGACGAACCGTGAACAATATAAACAATACGTTTAGTTGTATAGGTGTAATTAAAGGCGCGTTATCACTCACGATAACGTACTATCATTGTTTACAAAATAAACACGGCTATCGCTAGTGAATGGAGCGCGGCTGACATCCTCATTATTAACACGGATTAATAGGAATTGGCGCGAAGCCAGAATACAAGGCGCTGGCAACAAGCCAACACTCCGCCAGTCGACTGTCGAGTCTGTGTGGCCGCGGGGCCTGCGCCTTGCGAAAAAAGTTAAATTAAAAAATAAAAATAAAATGGTTTCGCGCGTAAACGCCGGATAATGGACGATGGTAAAACAATGGCGTTTGTTGTGTGTTGTGTGTGCATGTGTTTTGATCGGCAAGTGGATACGTTTCGTACCGCGGCGTTTGTTGCGCAGTAGTGTTTATGTTTGATCAAGTTCAATGTTAGTTATGTAATGATTGTTTTGCGATGACATGCGAGTTTTGGCTACCGGGCGGTGCCTTGCCTAAGCTCACGGTATGTTAGTGCTAATGTTACGTACGTGTTCACGTGTAGTCCATAAATATCGCGATACCCCGGAAGCGATTTTATTGAAAGTTTTATGTTTTTGAATTTTATTTATTTTGTTAGTGTCGCTACTACTTTTATTACCAGAATGGTTCATAGAAAGAAGCTAAATAATTTTACTACTATTTATCTCTAATAATTTGAAGCTCTATTATTACTTTCTACGACACATCACATAATAAATGTCCACACCTGGTTTATTAAGAGAGTTTTCTGACTAATACACATGTTCCTTTAATCCATGTTATAATCAGTGTGATGGACTAGGGACTGAAGGACTGAAGCTTTTGACTAATGTGATTTCAATGTTTTCATTCATAAGTCTTCAGTTTACGCTTTTTTATATTTTGAATGAATTTAGTGATTACTGACTATCTATTGATAACTATCACAAATTTAAATAATCTATAAAATGTAATGACCTGCAGATTATCGACCTATGCCTTCGATAGTTTAAATTGCAAGGCTTTATAATAACCTTAGAAAGTATATATTTTAAAAAAGTATACTATTTAATATTGATACTTGCAGCTTTCCTAGGAAGCCACTCGATATTGTTCAAAATTGTTCAAAGTAATTTTAAACGCCTTTTTGCAAGGATACCATGACTTTCATAAAATCGAAATTTATAAACCAAAATTCATTATAAACTTCATATTCTAATAAAGCAACAGATAATTATCTTTGGCGTTGATCGCAATTCTGTCAGTAGCAATGTATTCGCTCCGTCGACGCTTGTTTCATTATAATTGGCACAGTTTTGTTTGAATTGCTGTCCACAAATTACTAATGGATTTTATTTAATAAATAATTGTGTGCATGCAAACAACAGACCGCATACAGGGTGATATTGACATATTGTATTTAATTTAAACCACATGTTCCTAACCCCCATTGGTAATACATATTTTACAAAGTTTGATCAAAAACAGCCTGATAATTTTGCTAAAAATCGCGACTTTATGTTCCAAGACTTTTGATCAACCCCTATGATACCGAGTTTTTTTACGACATAGGTAAGTTCCCGAACCGAACTGAAGTTCAGCAACGCGGTAAAATACTCGTATCTATAAGAGTGTCCAAAAATCGTGAAAACAAAAATATCCATTTTATTTTCTAATTATGAATCATGTTCCCTGGGGTAATGAGGAACATGTAGGTTAAATTAAGTACAATGTGTCAATATCACGCTGTATATTCTCAAATCTTGACTATAAGGTTGTATAATAATACAAGTAGAAGACAGTCTGGTGACATGTTGATTGTGACCAGTTACCATAAGGTGTACTAGATTTTCATTTGACGTACACTGTAATCATTTGAAAAATATATATTTCGTCCTACACAATACAGCAGAGATAAGAAGACGGTTCGAATCAAAATACTGCGAAATTTATAATTAAATTAGGTATATTTCGAATTTTTTTAATTCGAGCTTTTATATATATAAAAGCTCGAATTAAAAAAAATTCAAACTAAATGTATAAAGGCTATCCATTCCGGCTTATACATTCACTAAACTAAATAAAGATACGTGCGACAAGAACAAGACCATAAGGTTTTTTTTCCCTTAACAAATGCCCCACTACATAAAAAAAATGGAGTCTTTAACACCGGCCTACTTAAATCGCTACATTAGTTTCATTTCATGCTTATCCTTACTAATATTATAAAGGTGAAAGTTTGTATGTATGTATGGATGTTTGTTACTCTTTCATGAAAAAACGGCTCAACAGATTTTGATGAAATTTGGTATAGTGATAGCTGACACCCTGGATTAACACATAGGCTACTTTTTATCCCGAAAAATGTAGTGTTCCCGTGGGATGAGTCAGGAAACCAAATATACATATTTTCTACTCTTTCAAATTCAAATTGTTGGCACGGGATGTCCTCTCCTACGGAAGGGAAATATAGTCGACGGCACGCGGGAAATATAGTTAGTAGACACGCGAAATAATATGTTCTTGATGTGGATTGGACTCAAAAACTATCTGCACCCGGGCGAAGCCGGGCCCGACAGCTAGTAACTAATAATTTGTAGTAATAACTTTCCTCATAAAACTGCAATTGTTGAATAATTGTGTCACGCGCCGAGACGAGCGAACCGGGTCAACAATATTTACGTTTGTTTTTGCAAAGTCATATCGTTTTATTTGTCGGTTAAATTGATGTGTTTGTGCAAGCCTGTTAATTTTAAAGATATAATTTTAATAACTATACCACTTCCTTCCTGTTGCGGTTTTTATATTTTGTTTTCGCGTGTCGTGTCGTAACCCAGTACCAATTAATTTTATTTGTATTATTTTCATGAAGACTGTATTTTTGACGAGTAAGAATATTTTATTCTACTATGTATTTCACTCTAGTTTGATTGTATTTAGGAAAAGATATCCGTATCCAAAATCTAACTAACAAAGAATTTTGTAATTCCGTTCAGAATTAAATAAGTTATAAACGTTTTAAATCTTGTAGAGGATTAAAAGAAAAGGGATGCAAAACAAAACTAGTGACGTTTGTACCTATACTTTTGATGTACGAATATTTATTTATTTATATATGCTTTATTGTACACCAAAATGAAAGACGCATATAAAATACTTAAAAACTAAAGGCATGGTTACAATAGGCGGCCTTATCGCTAGCTGCGATCTCTTCCAGGCAACCTTTGGATGGACTGGATTTTTGAGAAATTGAAATATAGGGTAGTGCAAATAGTGAGAGAATAAACAATAATAATAATAATTGATGTACATGCTATATTATATTAATTTACATAATATAAATACACACAAACATACATACAAACATACATACATACATACATACATACTAATATATATTGAGCTAACTATAATGATGATATAAGTAAAGAGGATCAGAAATATATATATATATATATAACAGGATAATACGTTACTGCAGTGAGAGATAGTGTATCTTAACAAGTCTCTTAAAACTTGGTAATGACTTAGCTTGTCTGACAGACAATGGTAATTCGTTCCACAAGCGAGCAGCATGAACTGTAAAAGATTTGCTTAGAAATGATGTGCTGTGCTTGGGAATCTCTAGGATCAAGTTCTCTGTTGATCTAAGAGTTCGTGCATGAGTTTGACCGAGGAATTTAAAACGGTTTTTAAGATAGTGGGGGCTGGAGGGATTGTACAAAATACCGTATAAAAGGGAATATATTGTTCATTCCTATTTTAATCATATTTAATTGAGCTATGCTGATGCAGTGATTTTTGATACGCGGAAACACAAATTGGCCAATCATTACGCGCGTTATTTACTTATGAACTTCTTCAACTGTTATTTGTTATTTGTGTGACTACTACTACTTGTCACTTTCACATAGGTTTCTCTGACATAAGCATCGCGTAGCAATTGCTGGAAATAAGCTTCTTTTATTACTACCAATTAGATATTATATTAGAGCTGAAACGACGAGTAATTATACTAAAAAATTTCGATACCTCAACCCTCTGTTGCTTTTACACATATTCCGTGTTGTTTCAGCATACGAGCTAACGAAGACCCTCGCATAAATGTTGTTGGTATTGTCCACCCCATTACTATTGAGCTCTGTAATCTCATAAAACCATTCAATAAGATCCTCGAGCTCTAAAACAGTATCAAACAAAAAAGACTGTCGTCTCACAATTATTATGAAGGGCGACAGCAATATTGTTTGCCAAATATTGTCGGAAATTGTAGGTATTTTGGCTACAGATGTCATATGAAAAAATGTTCTGAAACTTGGACGCAGGGCGGTTGCTACGCCCCAAATAGTCTAGTGGCTTTAATTGAGTGGCAGATTGGCATGCGATGTATGATTGGCGTTTTTAAATTATGCGCTATGAACACTAGACGTTCTATATGCGAAAATGCGAACTAATTATAATTGTTTTATATAGGTACTGCTACAACAAAGTGGATATAGTACACCCTTCAGATATTCTATCGCCTATGTTCATAAAGGATATTGTAGGATTCTAATTGTGAAGAAGTTTTTGAAATCGGTCCAATAGATTCAAAGCCTATTCAATGCTAACAAACAATCAAATCTTTCCCCCATATGATATTAGTTTAAACAATTTCTCTCCATCGATACAGTTACGGCAGCTAGCTAGGTCGAGCTCCGATATACATCTCTTATCCTTAACAACAACCTCATTGGTATCCAGCAATTTAATTTATTTATGGAGTACAGAATTTACAAGACAGATATTCCAAGGGTCCACAAACTTCACACCCTTGTACCGCTGAAATCCATATCAATGAACATAGAAGTGATTAATAACCGGACTCTAAATTTTATCTACATATAACCATGCAAATACTAATATTAATATAGTGTTGAGCATGAATAGACGTTAACTAATGTACATGTGTTGTGTTGTTGCAGAAGTAGTGGAGAATGGTCCCGTGTCGAGCACGCCCGCGCATCCCGCCACGCACCTGCCGCCGCCGCCCACGCAACCGCCGCCTGTGAGTATACTCTCCCTTTCTCTCTTTCTCTCTCCCCCCTCCCTCTCTCTACATCCACAGGAACATCGACCTTTCCCAAAGTTTTTAGAGATCTATTGAAAGCTACATTGCCGTTTTATTAACTCGTTGAATTCACGCACGCGCGCGTTGCTTTTACGTGCGTGTGTGTGGTTATCACGTGCAGGGCATGCTATTTACTTTTATCATATGTCCGAGTCGAATAAAACATACTATAGTTTTGGTTTACCAGCATTTGAATGAAATCTACACAGCATAGATACATTTACGAGAAATTCTATGTTATGTGAAGCTCGATAATTCTAAGTAAATAATAAAAAATAAATTATTCGTTCTATTTGATAAATTATAGATTCTCTTAATCTTAATATCAGATTATAATACAATGTCAACTCACTCGATTTTATTTAAGAAAAAGTGTACATTGACGACGACATAATAAGTAATTGCATTATGTCCTAACACCCGTCATTTGATTTCTCAATTGAAAAGTAACCCCATGCTTAGCGAAGCGTTTATATGACTTATGAAATTAATTTGTTTTACACAGACGTCGAAAAGTTCATCAGTGTCGGTGTCCGTAAGCGGCAGCGCGGTGAGCGGTGTGAGCGGTGCAAGCGCTGCGAGCGGTGTGAGCGCGTCGAGCGCGGCGGCCGAGCCCGCGTCGCCGCTCACCGTCAACGGACCCACGCCCGCGCCGCACCACACGCCGCAACACATACTCAACAAGTACGTACAGGAGTGCTTTATATGCCGGGATAAATAAGTTGGACATTCAGACTTACTGAGATTCAGTGCTCTCTGTTATATTCGTGCAGTGACACGAACCTGGGGCCCTACTCTAAAAATCCGAAACGAAGTTCGAATCTTCGAACGATCGAAATTTTTAACGATAAGAACGTACCTACACTGTGAATGTTCGGATTCGTATAACGTACATCGTAACTATAAGTCTATGGTTACGACCATAAGTCTGTGTAGGTACATTCGTATCGTCCGAAGATTCAAACTTCGTTTCGGATTTTCAGAGTAGGGCACCTGTTACATAACTCGTACATGCCCCAATTATCAGTGAGTGATTTTGAAGCCGAAACAGTCTATAAAGGTCACAATGATGAGGATGAGCCTGATTTGTATCTAGGAACTCTTAGGACGAAGAAAATTAATGCGTTCCTTGTATGCATTACATACTTGTAATGTTCTGGCATGTATTAATGTACGTATATTACAGTGGCAGAGCGAGCGAGGCGCCGAGCACGCCTGTGCTGCCCGCTGGCGCGACGGGTGTGGGGGCCGCAGCCGCGGGTGCGGGGGGCGCCGGCTCCGCGCCCGCGCCGCCCACGCTCAGCACCGCCTCGCTCAAGAGCATGGCGCAGGAGGCCGTGCAGCGAGCCGGACTCGACACGCAACACCAGGTACACAACTACTGTAACCACTGACTCCCGACACCTTGTCGAATACATACACATGCTTGCAAACATATAAATACACGCACGCACGCAAGCACGTACGCACGTTCACACACAACACGCCTGCCGACACGATATCAAATACACACGCATTCACATACACGCACGCACATACGCATGCACGCACGCACGACAGTACGAACGCACGCTGACACACAACACGCCTCTCGGCACCGTATCAAATACAGATACGCATTTGCCAACACACACATACGTACACGCACGCACGCAAGTACGTACGCGCGTTCACACACACCACGCCTCCCGACATGGTATCAAATACACACACATACACGTGTTTGCAAACACACATCCACATACACGAACGCAAGCACGTACGCACGCTCACATGCACAAGCATGTAAGCACGCACACGCTCACACTTAAATAAGCAAGCTCAGACACGCACACACATACGCATACTCACATCCACAAGCATGGACGCACACGGAGACGCGTATATATACACGCCAACAAACAAACACACCCATGTGCAGTTTTATCACGATTATTATCATTAACTATGAAATCTGTTACACTTTGTACACATTCACATAAACATGTAAACAATGTCACTCAAAGAAAATGATATTTTGTTTCTGATTTATCCTACATTGATATGTATAATGTATTGTTATTATTGTATTCCAGACTGTAAGACGAGGCGTGTCAATGGCACAAGCGCACATTCCGCCGCTATTGGGCGTCGCGCCGCTCGGACCTCAACCGCTCAATTCTGTAAGTACCGTTACATACTGTTTTTTGTAGCCAACATATTAAACAAAATTTTGAGATCAATTTACAAAAGGCTAACCTAATTTGCATGAGTTTTTACACGCTTTTTATTAGCTTCACCTGTATGTTTGTATGTTTGTATGTTTGTATGTTTGTATGTTTGTTTGTAACCGACTTCTTTGGGCGCGATTTTGACCCACTTTAAACGGCCAGATTTCGTTCAAATTTTGCACACCTGTCAAAGACCGATGACAATACAATAATTCGATTAAAATATATGATTATCCTGATTAGATTCGCCAGGATTCATTATTCTTATAATTGATGACCATTGCTACTGACCACTAGATGGCGTATAGATGAACATAATTTGCTACTGATTAACAGATGGCGTGATAACGTCAATAATGAATGTTTGCACTATTCATCGCTAGATGGCGTTAACATTGTATTCTTCAAGTGTCAAATGTTACTACTGCCCAACAGATGGCGTTATTGATTGGAAATACAGCCGTAGATGGATGTTTTTAGTCAAAACAATTAAATAATAGTTAAAAAAAACTAAAATACACGCTTTAATAAGATACACAACTAAAAAAGTAAAAATAATTGATACTGAATTTAAGATAAGAAAATGGAGTAAAATACATATATTTTATTGTTACAAAGCGTGGGGTGCAGGAGGATAAGTAATTGTTGTAAACACCCCACGCTTTGTTACAATAAAATATATGTATTTTACTCCATTTTCTTATCTTAAATTCAGTATCAATTATTTTTACTTTTTTAGTTGTGTATCTTATTAAAGCGTGTATTTTAGTTTTTTTTAACTATTATTTATTTAATTAGTAATACACGTATTACCTGAAATAGTTATTTAAAAGTTTCACGGCAATGTCACTCATAAAAATACAGGGTATATCAAGAGTGCTACCGAAAATGAAGCTGGGTGGTAGTTTTAGGGACTTCTGACAATGCAACTAAATTTTGTGCAAAAATTTTTTTTCTATCGTCTTAGGTTGGTAAATACATAGTTTTTTCTTAAATAATAGTGTACACCCTTTTATTTCTAAAGACGCCATGGTAAGCAAGGCTTTAAATTATTTTTTTAACAAAAACTATGGATTGCAGGCCGGCATAATTGTTTCCATTGGCATGGGACTGCCGACCGATGCCAATGGATACTCTGCCTGGGCGGCATTGGCACTTACCATCAGGTGCAATGCCGCCACTATGCCAGGCCATTATAAAACAAAAAAAAATTACCACCTAAACTCGACGATATCTAAAAAGTAATAAAAAAAATTGTCGCGTTTCTGAAAACTACCACCCGGCTTCGTTTTCGGTAGCAGTCTTGATATACCCGGTATGTTAAATCTAACCTAACCTAGTATGGCACAAAAGTAGGTGTTATAACACGTAATTATGTATAAAATAGAATTTAACCTATACCGTTTCAGGATCATCAGCTGCAGTTCCAGATGATGGAATCAGCGTTCTACCACATGCCACACCCCTCGGACTCGGAGAGAACGAGGGTATACCTGCCGAGAAATATTTGCCGAACGCCCGAATATTATAACCAGGTAACATATTTAAAACATTATTTTATTTTCTTAGTTCGTAGGTATTTTTTTTTACGTTTTTATACATATTTAAAAAGAAACAAACAAAACAATATAAAATTTTAAAGAAATATTTGACCCAAGCCACCGGTGCGGCGGTTAGGGATACAAAGTACCTCATTATGCGTGCCGTGTCAAACAACCCCGCCTTTTGGATCTGGCTCTTGAGCAAACGACCAATTGAGAGCTCCTGGAGATGTTGGTTGAGGCTCTAGTATCAGTCCACATGCATTATTATTTATTTATTAAACAAAAACTTAGGTTTAATTAAACATATACAATACAAAACCACCTAGGTGGTTTGACTGTTGGTCGTAGAGCCTCTAATAAATAATACGTAGACATTATTTGCATTACCATACTTGATAAACCTACAATTTGCAGTTTGCAATATTAATGAAAAGTGCCTAAAGTGTTGGTCTTGTGATTTGAATGAGCAATGCAGAACCATAAATGTTTCTCACAGGTGATGCATATTTCCAACAAATAAAAAGGCTGTCATCGTATATCGCCGACCTCAACGTTGTTTTTGGATCTATAAACCAAAAAAAAAAAAATACAAAAATACACTCACTTTCAAACAATCTTATTTTAGATGATAAAGTTATATAAGATAATAATGCTATGTAATATCCTCAAGATTTTGTTCTTCAAAATATGTAGGACTAAATATTTTGTTTGCAGGTGCTGCTACCGCACTCCGACTCAGTGGAGTTCTTCCAGCGGCTGTCTACAGAGACGCTATTCTTCGTGTTCTACTACATGGAGGGCACCAAGGCGCAGTACCTCGCCGCCAAGGCGCTCAAGAAGCAGAGCTGGCGGTTCCACACAAAGTACATGATGTGGTTCCAGAGGCACGAGGAGCCCAAGGTCATCAATGAGGAGTATGAACAGGTTAGCGAAGCATACATTCATCAATAATATATGGGTTGGTTAGGGACCATCCAGGACCATCCTGAAACATAAGATGTAGAGCCTCAATGTGCCCAGTAGTTACTCTGGCTGCAATGTCCTTCAATCTGAAACACAACAGTGCATTGAACTGTTGTTTGGTGGAAGAAATAGACATTGCAGTGGTATCCACCCAGGTGGTCTCTCACATTTGAGGAACTTGCCACCAATAGTATTATTATTAACTGATTCCTCTAAAGGTTTGAAGAACATTGTAGCCAGAGTAACTGCTGGACAAAATAAGAATCAACAACTTTGCTATCGCAGTGGAATGTCAAGCATTGCTTACAAAGCATTCATGGTGTTGTTTGGTGTTGCTGCTGTCCTTGGCGTTCGTATCACTTACCATCAGGCAAACGGCATTCTCGACTCGCCATTCATTGGATTCACGAGGATTGTAGAACTAAGATGCGGACATTGATTATAACGTAAACAAATGTGACGTTAATTTTAGCTGGTGTAAAATAATTATGTTTGCGATATCGAGTCTTATCTTCTGATATGATATGAGTCTATTATGTTTTCTTTTGCAACCGTGTGATATACTCAATTGTTATCATTTCCAGGGCACATACATATACTTCGACTACGAGAAGTGGGGCCAGCGCAAGAAGGAGGGCTTCACGTTCGAGTACAAGTACTTAGAAGACCGCGACCTGAACTGAGTCGGGGCGGCGTCCCCCCGCGCGGCGCCGCCCCCGCGCCCCGCCCCCGCCACGCCCAGCTGACTGCCGCCCCGCCCACGCTCCTGCACATCGCCGCAGACACATATTTATTCACACCCCGGTTTCTGTTGGTTCCTATTAATGTTAACGCGCATGTGCCGGGAGCCCGCGACCAACACTCCTGACTCATCCGACATTGACGTTCGTAAACAAGTACGCAACACGGACGAATCCGAGCACGTTTACACACGACCAGGCGGCACCACGCGGCCATATCTTTCTACGTGGAAATGTTGTACGATATAGAACATTCCTATTTTTAGGAAAATATAGTGTCATTCATGATTTTTTTATTATACATATTGTTTGATGTTAATTGGTAGAACGGTAATCAATACGTACCTGAGATAAAAAATGATCAAAATGAATACGAGAGTCGGTATTTTGCAGGGACGGTGTTTTGCGATGCTTATTGTATAGAGAAAATTTTTATTATTGTATTACTAAAAAAAATCGGTTCAATTTGATCTCTGTGATGATTCGCTGAACCAATAGCGGCTAGTGATTACTAATAGTGCTGTCACAAGTACGGACAGTTTTATCGATATCGACTCGTTCTATACATAAGGTCGCGGCGCGGGGCGGAGCTTTACACTCGCCCCGGCGCTCGATGAAAACTGTCCCCGCTTGAACGACCATACCGACCGTCGAGTACTGGACAACTCATCAAGTCTCCAGAACGTCACTCATTCTGGCAGTTAGGTCTCGCGCCGGGACCCGCGGGGGCGGCGCCGCGTGCCCACCAGAGAAGGCTCCGAGCGCCGGCGATACGAAGTCTGGAGTGATACGAGACTAAGGGACCGAGACTGAAGCAATGGTCTTCCGAACGACGAGTTTGGTCAAGATGACGCCGGAGCACGCGGCGCCCTCCCCGATACTTAGCGTAGTGTCGTCCCCATGCATGTGAATTAGATGTTTGTACGCCGTTCAATGTAGCTACCGGTGACTGCGGAACTGTCGGTTCAGCGATACGACACTTTGCATCCACTCGGAGTGATATCTTTCTCGAATTAATCCACCTTACTTCTGAACTATATGACAGTCGCTGGATCGACGCGCGTTCGTAGTGTAGTGTGTTCGTTTGCGAGACGGCGGTGAAGCAATAATGATCCGATGTAAGTGCACCCGCGCGCGCCGGGCCGCGTGGAGCGCACTATAGTGCAGTATAGTGCAGTAGGGTGCAGTATAGTGCAGTACAGTGCAGTATAGTGCAGTACAGTGCAGTAGGGTGCAGTATAGTGCAGTAGGGTTCACCCGCGCGGCGCCCACTCCATTCCACATTGTGCCCAAGCGACTGTGATGAGTTCCCGCTAAGCGGGCGATATCTCCGTACGTTACTCTTTTATATACAAATTAAATAATTAATGTTTTGCGTGACCGAGTGTGCGCCGCTCGCCCGGCCGCCGGCGGCTCGCGCGGGCACCGTGCTGGTCATTTAGTATAGATTTCGAGTGTCAAACACTGCGAAATCTTATCGAAACTAGTTTGTAGATTAATGGGTCCCGGTTATTGAGATGTTTGTGTGGCGAGGTGCGCTCCGGTTAGTCGTATTCATTTCGCGTGAGTGCGAGCCGCGAGCGTGCGCCGTGTTCCCCGCACCCGAAGAAAAATGTAAACTTTATACGAATAAGAGTGAAATTTGTTCAACATAGAGTAGATGCACCCGAAATGTAACAAAAGCTCAAAGACTTATCAATAGACTGAAGTTATGTAACTTACGAAGGACATTATAATGAATGTAAAACGTTGAGATTTAAGTGTGCTCTAGTGTTATTTGAATCGGAATATGTACTTTAATTGATTTTGATCTGAGGCGGCGAGTGGTGTGGCGCGCGGCTGCAGGCGAACTCACTTGGGAGACGTCGAGTACGCTTACAGTTTATATAAATAAAGTTTATTTTTCAAGTGAGGTTGGTTGCGGTTCGGCGCGCAGTAGGCTCCAGGTTTAAGTTTGTAAATATAAGTGCGGGCGGTGCGGGGGACGGTGCCGGAGGCTCGTGAACAGAATAACTGCCAGACGACATGCCTTGGACGTACATTATAATTTGACACGATATGCAATAGGAAGATTCCATTTAGTGAGCCCATAGTGTAATTGTTGTAAGTGGTTGAAGTGGGGCGGGTCGGTCGCACAAAGTGTGTGCGGAGTCGCGGACTGCAGGGGAGTAAGTGTAAGTGTAAAGCTAGAGTAGGCAGCGAGCGACGCCGCGGGGCAGGTTAGTGAAGCGGTGACAGCGCGCGATCTCGTTTATTCCGTGCGTGATGTTGATAGTTTTCACTTTTGTAAAAAGTCTATCGTGAGGAAATGAAATGTCGTAAATAATAATTTAAAAAAAATTATCTGTACAGTTCTATTTGTATAGAAATAATAAATAACGATTAAAAAAATTTAAAACAAGTTGTGATTTCTTCTTGAAACGCTTAGTCTGTAAGTGCGTCGGTTTATATGTTGCGCGGCGCCGTGTTTAGTGGCCCGACGCGGTTTAAGCATTTCTTTTTTTATTTATTTTTCTATTGAAAGGAATGACTGTTTACTTTGTAGAATAAACTCGTAAGAAACCATTTAAACATTTTGTTTGTTTGAGAATCGCACTGATTCCCAGTTTTATAATTCAGATATTTAACAGTCTACATATTTATTTATGTTCCGACATAGTCCAGAGCACTACGCTGGCCGAAAACAGGCCTAAAGCTTATGGCTCTAAAAATTCAAAATACAATGATTCCAAATATAGTTTTGGTATATTTTGATTCCATTTTTAGTAAAATTCTAAAAATGCTAATTTCAAGATTATGTTCACTTTTGTTTTGCCTGCTTATTTATCCAGTAATTATAAGTAACAAAATAACTCACCCAGAATGCTTCTGGTTATAAGATCTACCTTAACTATTCTTAACCTTTGCAGACTATTATATTTTCCATTCATATACAGTCCATTGAATCACTTCAAAATCTATTTTACATTGTTACTAATGGAGAACCAAATGTGTCAATATAATTTACACATACTATCCTCCATGATTGCTTCATAGAAAATCTGAATGCACTGCATCTTATTGTTGGGATGCAAATTGCCTCTTACAATACAAATGTATTGTTAGATCAATTTAAAGACTAGAAATCCTTGGTAGAGGCCTATGAGC
Organism: Hyles euphorbiae; assembly: GCA_023078785.2. Classification (NCBI taxonomy): domain Eukaryota; kingdom Metazoa; phylum Arthropoda; class Insecta; order Lepidoptera; family Sphingidae; genus Hyles; species Hyles euphorbiae. Next base: position 2,282,848 of record CM041036.1, read on the forward strand.
TATGTTCAACAGCCAGCTGCCTATTTATGAATATAATGTTCCACTGCTCGATAAATATGACATTTCTGATGGTTACAATAAAACCGAGAAAGGTTCCAGAAGGCATAAATATGCTTTTGATGGTCGCACCGAAATCTTCAAACATTTTGCTGCACAACGCCGAGAAATATGGTAAAGATAGTTGCTGCTCCTAATACAACGCTTTGAATAATTCTTTGGGAGAGGCCTATGCTCAGCAGAGCACTCCAGTGGCTGAAGTGCCAGAGTTAATTCATATAATACCAATGTAAATACTAACAGGCTGTACTGTACAGGCTGAAACTAGGTCGCCTAATTGGTCTAGTGACTAAGGTTTTGTGCCATGACATCCTGGGTTCGAATCCCGTGTATCGTAATTATTTGGCTAGTTTAGCTGGATTGCCTAGTGCGCTAGAAATGAAGCAGTTCGGCAGGCGTATCTGTTTTTAGTATTTTTCATATAGCAGATGAAAGGCCCAGCAATCACGCTCTAGAATCTAGATCATCAGTATTAAAATGCTTATTATTACACAACACTGTATGTGTTGTAATTACTTTAAAATTATTAGTTTTTACACATGAGCATAGTTTGATTAATAGCGCGCAGATAGGGTAATAGAATGCCCTATTCCTATTTACCATTTGCACGATATACAAAATATAATTTCAGTGAATGCTCTAGTGAACATTGATGTTTTCACATTAAAGTACTAGGAGCACATAGAACGCAAAAGGTTGCTTTATAAAAAACAATAGTGATAAGAGGGTAGGCAAAAATAATATCGGTATTGAATATTTTCTACAACAATAACGCTTTTCGAGGTAAAAAGTACTAGGAGCCCATAGAGAGGAAGAGGTTGTTTTATATACAATAATAGTGATATGAGGGTAGGCAAAAATATAAATTTTATCACACTCATATGACAAAAATACGCCATCTATGATATGTCTGTGGTAACTTTCATAATAAATAGGTGAATCGCGCCATCTAGTGAGGAACGGCTTTAATATCGTTATTTCACTAGATGTCGTCCGGAATATTTCGTAATAACATTTATGAGAAAATACTTGTATCCCAAAAACTAGATCAATTAATGTTTTGTATATTTGAAAATAACATATAAATGATCAATACACTACTGTTTAATACAAAAATAAAACACACAATTCAGCAATACATTTATTCACCGCCTCTTTTTCCCGCCGTGTTTCCCTGGCTTGCGCGCGCCCTTGATCCTGCGCCGCACTCCCGCGGCCTCCTCCGTGTCGTCGTCAGAGTCGGCGCCGCGCTTCTTGCCCTTCACACCCTTCTTGTCTTCTAGCTCTTTCATTTCCTTTAACATTATTATTTAATTATTGCACACAAATAACAAAGAAGCTACATATGATACGCATTGTAAATGAAATAGTTTAAATCCAATTTTTATTACATATGTGTACCATAGTTTGAGATGTTATTGCCATTGCACTGCAATTAGTGTTGGGGTAGGGTACAGCGTGGTTGAACGTTTTACAAGATACAAACAATGAATTTCCATTTAAGGCATGATTTCAGGCAGTTTTTTTTGGCAAAAATGTTGCTTTGTGAACCTCGCTACTACAATAAATAATAACAGAAAATGGACTGGTCTATATCACAATTACTTCAAACTGAATTAAATCCCTAAACCTAGCGTATATCAATCACATCTCAACAAAATCATTGATTTAAAAACTAAGGAAAGGCCCTTAAGTACACTTGAAAATTAAATTAACTTAATTTAATAAATTTCGTCTAAACGTTGATAAAAATTAGTTGCTCCATTTTTATTAATCTTTCAATTTGAGTAACGTTTCATTAGAGATATACTGGAGCGCGCGCACCATTTACGTGATATGTCGGAACATTTTACGCGCTTTTCGCCCTTTATATATTTATTTCAATGGTAAATAGTAAATACTAACAATTTTGGTGAGTCTCTGCGCCTCGGCGACCCTCTCCTGTAGCACCATGACCTCGCTTTCCTCCGTCTTGTACAGCGGCAGCTGCTTGCCGATCAACTGCTCGATGCGTTGGTACAACTCTACATCGTACTAGGAATAAACGAAAACACAACTTCAAACTTTGTTTTGTACAGTCAGCAACATAAGTCGCTGAACACGTCACATTTTTTGATAACCTTTTTATGAATTAAAATTTGTACGTACTACTCTGTAGTCGTAAAATATAACCAAGTCAAGTTATCTATGTCGAGAAGTGCCATACGATATTGAAAATGATTATTATTTTGGATGATATGACAATTCCAAATCTCGTGACTGTGTAGCGAGTTATGCTGCTGACTGTACGTGCTGTATCAGCCCATATACGTCCCACTGCAAGGCACGGGCCTCCTCTACAATCGAGGGTACGATTGAGAGTGGTGGCCATATAGTCCACCACGCTGGCCTAGTGCTGATTGGCAAACTTCGTTTTTGTACGTATTTACTTAATTTTGGTGATGTCTTAAACCCTATATCTTATAAAATAAGTACTATGTATTGACTTGTCATAAGAGCTATTTAATTGCCTACATGATCAATAAACCAATTTGATTTCATTTCCTTATCAGGCACTAGCTTTGCTACAAAATTTGCAAGTTGAGTATAAACATGTTAAACTAAAATGTAGAAGGAAGGCGTTAGATATTGTTATTTACCTGCGACACAAATGTGATGGCTTTCCCAGCGCGTCCGGCCCGGGCCGTGCGTCCCACGCGGTGGATGTAGTCCTTACTGTGCAGCGGGATGTCCAGGTTTATCACCACGTCCACGTGCGGGATGTCCAGACCTCTGCCAAAGAATAATATCATTTATTATGATGAATATTCAAAATCATGAGGATCACAAAAAAGTAATATAGCATACATACATACTGTCACGCCTTTTTCCCAGGAGGGGTAGGCAGAGGTGCCAGGGCACCCACATTTCGCCTTGTATGTTTCGTCCCACAATGTGATAGGTGGCGAGCCTATTGCCATATCGGGCACAAATTCCTAACTCTGGGCTCATAATGAATAGAAAAATCCAATATCACTGTCCAACCCGGGATTCGAACCCGAAACCTCAGCTTTGTAGCCGTAATCGTAGTACAATTACGCCACCGAGACAGTCAGGCAAGTAAAATTACTATATTACTTACTATATTACTAGATTTCTAAGATACTTCTTAGAAATCTCAAGATCACTGCCCAATACTAAATTAAGGTTTAGTCAACTACTTCTCTCAGCAAGTATGTTTTTATCAACGAAACAAGACTTACGACATTGCGCAAAATGTAGATTTTCAACTTAATACAATTTTAAAAGTGCCATTAGATTTGTTCATTTCAGTTTCAGTTTCAGAGAAAGTCCACTGTTGAACATAGGCCTCTCCTAATTATCTCCACAAAAACTTGTTGGAAGTGGTCTGCATCCATACAGCCAAATTTAATTTATAACAAACTTTCCAAAACCTTACTAAAAATTCATAATTAAAACTTAATGTTTAAAACAAAAATTTATAAAAATTGTAATATATTTTTTTCTTGTTCAGTTAAAATGCCACAAAGACTTTATAAACGGAGCACAATAAACATAAAGCAATATAATAACTTTATAGTTTATACTATTAAATTAAAAATTAAAAAAATATTATAATATTGTTTCTGAATTGTTCAATTAAAAACTTTATAAAACGAAGCACAATAAACATAAAGCAACATACGCAGTTTATACAACCGGGCACCATAAACATGAATAAATCGTACCTAGAAGCGACATCAGTACATATAAGCACCGAGCGCGCCTTGCTCTTGAACTTGTTGAGTGCGGCGAGGCGCTTGTTCTGCGACATCTGTCCGTGCAGCGGCACCGCCGACACGCCGAGCTGTCGCAGCAGCAGCGCACACCGCAACGCGCCCGCGCACGTCGACACAAACACTATGAACGTGTTGCCCGACATCTCGTTCAGTATGTGCACTAGGTATACGTCCTGGAAAGACAAATAAAAAAAAAATTGTTCGTCATAAGGTTATTCCTGCTAGTCCAGTGCTAGTTTTTAGTAAAACTTTACAGTCTACACCATCCAATCTTAAGACATATTGCTTTGTTAGAATGAACATGTTTTCTGTGTATATATTATTGAAATTTAACACAGGCATAATATATTACGAACAAAGTCATGTGGTATAAATTAACAAATCTTTTTGTAAGGATTTGAAACTGTATTAAAATAACAATACAATAGCAAATATTTTGATGCAATTATAACGTCATAATTCGCATTTATAATGTTATTATATTCATTACAAAAAAGAGTAAATAACATCCATTGCACACAAATAAATTATCTACAATAATACTTAAAGATACTAAGATAAATAAGATATGATAGCCTCCGTGGCGCAGTTGGTTAGACGCCGCCTGTGAAATGAGAGGCGAACGCGGGTTCGATCCCCGCACCGAGAGAAATGTTTGTGCGGCCCACAAATATTTCTTCCGGGTCTGAGTGTTTGTGAGACCGAAAAGTCTCTCGTAGTTCCTGATACCCACGACACAAGATTTGATCTTAGTGTGGGGTCAGGACTATGAATGTGACTGTTGGGTGTTATTTATTTATTATTTATTATATATCAAGTTGTCTTCACCTTATACTTAACCGGTATGAATATATAGTACTGCAGCAACTTCTCCACGGTCTGGTATTTAGTAGACACTTCCACTTTCACCGGGTCCTGTAAGGAGGCTCGCTGGAGTTTTTGCACCTTCTTGGTCATAGTCGCAGAGAATAGGTACGTCCTACGTTCCCGCGGGATCACGCGCAGGATCTTGTCTACCTCTACTTCAAAGTCCATGTTGAGAATGCGATCCGCTTCGTCCATTACCTATAGTAAAATTGTAATTATTTATGGTGGAATAATTGATGTGTTATTTTTTGGCTATGTGTAAGAACTGTAAGCTTAAAAGTATCTGGAGCAGAGATCAGGTAAGTAGTTTAGATTCAGATTTTAGATTCGAAAAGTATCTTTTGTTAAGAATTTTTCTTGAACATCTACTTCATATAAAACATGTGTCCAATATTAAATTTAAACATGAATAAAAATCATATTATCTGAAACTTGCATAAGTGTATGGTGGGCATGCTAAGAATAATCCAAGGATTTAGCATCTAAAACTTTTTAAAAATGAAGTCTAAAAGAGTTGTGCTACTTTAAATTGTATCATACTTACCAGATATTTAAGTGCTTTCAAGTTGAATCCTTTTGTGTTTTCAAGATGATCAACCAATCGGCCAGGAGTGGCTATGATAATGTGAGGCTTCTTGGACAGTGTAAGAGCCTGGGCCACCATGTCCATACCTCCTACTATGACGGCACATTTCACTCCTATACTGGCCCCTATGAGAAAAAAAGTAACAAAAATATAGTTTGTGAAAGTTATTATCCTATCTATTGAAGAAAATAAATATACAGGCAGCAAAAAAACATAGTATTGTCTTTGGTTTTAGAAGTAAATGTTGTTTAAAACTAGAAACATATTGTTTGATATGTGTAATGTCTTGTGTGTCACCTGAGTAAAAACTAGTATAGAAATCTTCCTCCAATTTTATTTTTCAATCATAAACCTTTAATACTGTCAATAACAATAACAGAATCATAGAAAAATATTAAATGTGTATGATTACCACAATATCTGCCTGACCCTAGCCAACTTAGCCATGAGCTGATTAAATTTACAGGATTATCTACTCTATGGTTTGATAACTGAATAGGTCTATCTATACTATTGAAACAGTTTATTTCATTATTGCTATTTTCACACTACATACTTAAAAAATATGTAGGTATAAAACTCAATCCGTCGTACCAATATGTTAGTTCCAATGCTTACGTTTTTTATTTTTAAAAAATGAGAAAAATAATATAAATACTTACCAAGTGCCTCAAACTGTTCTGATATCTGGAATGCCAGCTCTCTAGTAGGTGTCAGTATAAGGGCAAAGTATCGCTGTGGGTTTTCAAGTAGTGCTTGTAATATAGGCAGCGCAAACGCGCCAGTCTTTCCTGAACCTGTCTCTGCTAAGCCTATTATGTCTTTCCCCTGTAATGCTACTGGTATAGACTCTTTCTGGATCTTTGACGGCTTTTTCCATTTTAATTCTTCACATGCCTCACATAACACGTCGACTACACCCTAGAAATATGAACAAACAATCATAACCTCAAAATGATAACAATAACAAACATTTTCTTAAAGTATTGTAGCTTTATGCAATAATTCATTCAATTTGAATATAGTTATAGGTATAATATAGGAATATAATATATATATTTTAATACATTTAAGGCCAAATGGCTTGATTTGAAGTATTTTGTTGCAGTAAAATCATGTAAGGAAACATACCAAGTCTTTAAAGGTCACGTTATCATCATCATTATCTTCATTTTCGTTATCTTCCAGTGGTTTCTCCTCCTCGGAATGGTTTTCATCACCACTACTCTCTTCATCAGCAGTCATTTTGTAATTTTATAGAAATTTCAAGAAACAGCACACGAAGTTGCGGAAACATGTGTACGAAATGTCAAAAATATTTGACAATGACAGTTTTACGTTGAAAAACCAGGGAAATAAAAAAGCCCAAAATTAAAAATATTATCATTCTATAAAAAACGACTTCCAAAATAGCATCACAAAATAAAATATAAAAGTCATATTATTTATATTAAAATCAATAAAATTATTTAATAACTAAACTTGTATTCTATGAAAAATCGGTAGCTTGAAGTTGGAACGCGTTCTTAAACGCATCAGCCATCAACAAAAATCTGCCAATTGCCATCATTATTTAGCATTTGAGGTTATATTTGTTACTGTATTTCATAAACTCGAAGCAGTTATCAATTAGTAATATCTAAATAAGCACAAAAAATGGCTAAGCATCATCCAGATTTGATCTTCTGCAGAAAACAACCAGGAGTCGGTGAGTAAAGCTCTTTTTTATTCAATCTGTTTCATTTGGCGGCTTCTATACACAATTTTGTTTTTAGCTATTGGACGTTTATGCGAAAAATGCGACGGTAAATGCGTGATCTGCGACTCATACGTGCGTCCGTGCACACTTGTGAGAATATGTGATGAATGCAACTACGGTTCGTATCAGGGAAGATGCGTAATTTGCGGTGGCCCCGGAGTGTCTGACGCTTACTATTGCAAAGAATGCACTATACAGGAAAAAGATGTAAGTATTTAAGAAATCATTATTTTATATAGTTAAATTCTACTTGCCCTATGTCTAGTTAGTCTTAGGTACCAAAAGTGATAGAGATATGGTAACAAATTAATAATAAAATATTGCAATTGGTAGTTGCAGTTATATCTGAGATAAAACTATTGATGCAAGAAATATTGAAGTAACTAATATTGAATTTTACATTTTTCAGAGAGATGGATGTCCAAAGATTGTGAACTTAGGCAGCTCCAAAACAGATCTGTTCTATGAAAGGAAGAAATATGGTTTTAGAAGACACTAGCATGAGTCTAATTTTGTTTACAATGGTAAACGGAACAGACAATGATCTAATAGACTGTTATGACATTGTTTTTCAACAGTGATAAATTACATGCTCTTAAAGAGTGGATCATTAAGCCACTTGTGTTTTGCGTGATGGATGATTATGGGACTTTTATCATAAACCTTGTTTAACATATTGACTGCAGTTACAAACAACTTTCTACTCAATATAACTAATGGTAACTGTGTAAGGAAATAAAAGATATTCACAGAATTATTGTCAGTCAATGTGTTAATAGAAGTATAATAGTATGAATTATTAAAATGGTAAATATCAAGGCAATTTACATAAGAAACTAAACATTAATGCTAAAACATATTCAGAATCAGGAATAGCATACACTTGTATTAGCAATGTTTTATATAAAAATTCATAACTCCAATAAATAACTGATATTTCATTCTTGGTGTCCAAACTTCTATTAACTAATGTTATAAAGAGGAAAGATTTGATTGTATGTATTGAATAGGCTTGAAACTACTGCACTGACTCAAAAGAATCTTTCATCATTAGTGTCCTACATTATTCTTGATGAACATGGGCAATAGAATATTTAAAAAAATGTGTGTCTGCACCCGGGCAAGCAGAGCTGGACCACTAATTTTCAATAATTGGGAATATTTTTAATATGGAGTAGTGAAAATAGTATAAAAATATCTAACACTTTTTTGATAATAACCAATATACTTTGACTCCACAATATTTTTAATGAGTGCATGACTGTTGAAACATAGGCATAAGTTATTTGTGTTAAGGGTTAATTGATGTCCATACATAATTAGAAAATAATATATCATAGCCTATAGTGAATTAAATTACTATGAATACATGGGATATAACATTGTTTGACACAGTGTTGTAGCATCAAATTCAACTTTTTTTTAGACAAAGTTATTGTTACAATTTTAATTTGAAAAAGAAATACTGGCTTGGAAATAAATTATACAGTTAATTTATATTATATAAACATTAGTTTATTACACGTGAAAAGTTCGGGCGTAATATGGAGAACACACGCTTAGCGCGTATTTATAAATAAATAAATGTGTTCTTTCAAAATGCGCCGTGTACTGTCAACTTGTACATCATTAACGGCCGATGCCAATAATCAATCGAAAAAAATTAGATTGAAGTCAATCTGTTTTGTTGTCAATTGTTTTCTACTTTTCGATTGGTCTCCTGTCATGTTGCCATAGTTTATTCACTACTGAGGTTGATTATTGGCAATATAGTATCAGAAAAACGATTGAGCTGTCAATCTAAAACGGCAAATTTTGGATTGGGTTTGTATATTGGCAGCGGCTGTAAGTGGATACTGTATACCTATGTAAAAACAACATTACTTTAATAGCAAATAAAACACTTTTTACTCAAGAACATTATTTTATTACACAATTTTATTTATGTTGAACATAACATTTTAACATCAGTTATATATGCTTGAGAGCTCCATCACTGATAGATATTAGCAACTCTACCCAGACCTGTAGTATTGTTAGCTTGCCCAGAATTGTCATCTAGACTCATGAGATTTACCACCCCAAAATTATTAAAAGAAAAATTACCACCCCTCAAAACTTATACGCTCTGTAATGTGATACTTCTGACATTTACTACTTCTCACAAAAGATAACAAATGAGTCAGCTGTATAAAGGTCTATGGCCACTACGACGTTGCATATCAACACTACTATGATTGTATCAGACAGAAAAATTTAAATATTCAATAAATATAATAACTACGGAAGCGTACTGGCCGATCATGACGATTTACGGCCGTTGTCTATAACTTATCTATCTTCAACAAGAGGTTAAAACAGTAACCATTACCATGTCGGTACAATTATATGCTTCATTTAACAGAGAGGGGCTCTACGTTCAGCACCCTTTGGCGTCCTGCAGCTGAAGAGAAATAGTTTACACAGTAGTCTTGTTCACTATTTTTCATGACAAAGTTAGTATGAAATATTAACACATTACTTATCCTATCACTAAAATATAGCTATTTATTTTTCTACATACTAATAAAATATTCTAACATCTATGGATATAAGCTAGGCTACTAGGTTACAAGCTAGCATTCTAACGATATTCCGAGTCTCCACTGGCGATGCTGTTGGCTGAAGAGCTGGCCGGGTTGGTCCAAATGTTGGGCTGCTCGTTGGACCCAGAGTACGTCGCCCTTGCTGGTATGATTGGAGATCTTACGCATACCCTATAAACATAAGACATTTTAAATGGAGAGGTACTAGAGTATAACATTTTTCAAAATCGTAGCGAATGATATTTATAATGAATTTTTAAGTTAGCCAAGATTTTCATTATTGTAAAGATAACCGCCAACGGTTTTAATTTCAAATAATTCATCCATAGCATAGACAATCTATCGCTCTAAATATTAACGGCATGATGTCGGGAAATAGCAGATTTTGGTATAATCTCAACGACTTTAATATTTCTTATTTTTAAACTCGTTTATTTCACACGTGTTAGTGCTTTGTTGCGTTACTACGTTATAGTCATGCATTTTGTTTATCGTCATGTGAAGTGCAGTAACATGCATCCATAGAGCATTTTCCACTGACCTAAGGCACTGCTGGGATCAGCTCAGGCCGAATAAAGTCCTACGAACATCATAAGTTATTTAGATTTCATTTCTATTGTTAAATAATGCATATTCATGTTATGGAAACAGGAAGGTTCATATCAAGTTGATTCAACTAGAATACGAGAAATCTGATTTATACTTGGGCTGATGATTACCAAGCAGGCAGGTCCAAGCCAACGGAAAGTAGGCACGAGCACTCATATCACCTCTAGTGTTAAAATAAGTAAATTACACGACTCCTCGATTAGAGTTAACGTTCTGGGCCTAAACAAATGTTACTTTTCTCTTCGGAAAGATTAATGTATAGAAATGACATTTGGCAGTCACGTGACTTCTGGTTACCAAATATCATGTCCATACATTTTGACCATCTACTTTCTGCAGACTTTCACGCCAACTGCAATTTTTCTAGGCCCTCTGTTCTCAGTAATTAATAAAAAATTGCAAAGTAATGACAATTCAGTTTCCATAGATTCAACCTGGTCTAATTCACATTGAACCAAAGATACGTTAATCATTATATCTCCAAGTAAACGATTACTAACGAGTTGACATCCTCCAGTTTCTTGAGCAGGCGTTCGTTCTCCCGACTCAACAACTCCTGGTCTCGCAGCAGCTGGTCCCTGACTCCGAACAGCTCTGAGTTCTCTGCCCTAAGCGCGGAGTTCTCCTCCATGTGCAGTTGGATGAGTTCCACCAGCTCCGACTGGGGCAGTTGGAACAGCTTGTTGCGTTCCAAGTGAGGGGATGTTGTGGTTCTTTGAAAACCTTGAGAAGGTGGGAGAATGTAAGACTGGTGTGAATGATAATGATAATGTGAATGTATATTTTATACTTGTTCAAGACTTTAGTAAGTTAAGTTAGCACAATATTTAAACTAGGTTTTGTTTTATTGCCTTAAATGGCGAGACGAGCATGCAGTTCGCCTGATCTTGAGACATGATGTTAAGTCTCAATATATCCAGTAGTTACTCTGGCTACAATGTCCTTCAATCCGAAACACAAAAGTGCATTTAAACTACTGTTTGGTGGGAGAAATAGACATTGCGATGGTACCACCCAGATGGATTCTCACATATGAGAGAACTACGACCGGATGTAGTTAGTGATGATAAGTCTCTGTTAAGTAAGAAGCCGGCCGGGTAGTTAAAAATAGAACGATATGGCACACACAATTTTACAACTAAGTGTCTGTATGAAATCACCCCTTTTGGAGCAGGCCTTTTAAACTATCATACTGGTCCAATGCGTTTGACTGAAATTCAGATACCTTCTTAATTTTTGTTTAGAACTTATGCCATTCACACAGCTATCAACTCTAATGTATCATAATGATCACCATCATACAGTTATTATGAAGAAAAGTTAAATAACTTACTGTAAGTATCGACATTGTAGTCTGTCTGTACATGTAGTGCAGTCCTTAGATGCTGGTTCTCTGCCTGAAGTGCTTCCACTTCTCTCTTCAGGCTGAGTATTAGAGCGTCTCTTGCGTCCTGGAAAGAACAGAAAAGGAAGAAAACGATGCAGAAGTTAATAGAAGAGACAATACAACATAGATCATGGAAAACGAATAATTGCAGGTATTGCCAATTTTTAGGCATTAATGCCTACAGCAATACCACCGCTAAGGAATTATAGCTCATAGGACTTGTAATAATGAATTTACTGCTAAAGGACTTGGGAATGCGAATAAGATTTTTTAATATCTGTGGTTCAAGTCAGAATCTAGCAAGTGTACAACCATAACTCATAAGTCCTGTGGACCTTTGCATTATTATTTATTAGCTATAAATTCTTATTTTTGTATTTACTTCGGTTTCCTATATAATTTGTGTATATTCAAGTTTACTTACCATTTTAACGATGGGTTTTGATTTGATCTTCTTGGCTCGTGCTGCATACCGCAGCGTGTTTATGGTTTCGCTTAAATTCGATCTCGTTGGAGCTATACATGCGATCTGCCAAGTTCCAATATATTAAATATTTTAAAACACGCATTTACATATATTTTTATTTTATTTTAAAGAATGGCGCATGATGGTAAGAAATAAGACCGCTCATGTAAACCAAACAACACAATGATTTACAAAGCAAAGCTTGGCATTCCACTGCGCAAGCCATGCTGAGACATATGATGTTAAGTCTCATTATATCTAGTAGTTACAATGTCTTTCAAACCGGAATACAACAGTGCATTGCTGTTTGGCAGAAGAAAGATATCCAAGCGGCCACTTATGGGAGACCTACCACCAGAAACCACCAGTTTATTGTAAAAGTTAATTTTTTGACCTTAGGAACAACATAACATTTTTGTATTTGTATCAGCCCATATACGTCCCACTGCAGGGCACGGGCCTACTCTACAATCAAGAGAACGATTGAGAGTGGTTAGGCCATATAGTCCACCACGCTGGCTTAGTGCGGGTTGGCAACAACAACATAACATAGTTTACAAAAAAGACTGGAGTACCCTATTGTATTTTTAGTTCAATAAAACGTCTGAATTCATGATATTACCATGTCTATGTGAATTTTAATTCTTACCATTAGTGTGACTCCATTTCCTGCCAAGCTATCAGCTAACAACTTGGTAAGCTTGCTGTCTCTGTACGGTATGTGTCCTCTCTTCTTGCCGTCACTCAGTTGTGCTATGCAGTAACCTGTGATTAAATGAATGTAGTATACAGACTCCAGTTGATAGATGGATTAGAAGCAGTAGACAAAGCTTAAAGGAAAATTGTACAAAGTACTTTAACCATTGCTAAGACGTTTATTCAATGAATGAAATAAAAATTTAATACAAAAATTGAAAATAAAACCTGAGATATAGAGAAAACACGCTATCAATAGGACTAATCTAACTAGAACTAGGCGAAATGTGGGTGTCCTGGCACCTCTGCCTACCCCTTCTGGGATATAGGCGTGAGTTTATGTATGTATGTATGTATGTAATCTAACTAGAAACTACGATAGTCATCAGTTTGGTCTTCGTTCCCACAGGAAGTCTGCTGAACATAGAACTCCCCCAATGATATCCACATCGACTGGTTGGAAGCAACCTGCATCCAGCGACTTCCTGCCACCTTAACCAGGTCATCCGTCCACCTTGTAGACGGGCGTCTGATATTGCGCTTGCCTAGTGACGATACTCATTGTATGATCTAAATTCTAAACACTAGCTAGAACCTATTATATGTCATTGAATATCCTTACCCAGCACCATAAGGCTCCTGTTAATGTTATTGGCCTCCTCCAAGGTCTTCCCGGAGCTGTGGGTCTTCTTGGTCATCTCGCTGCCGGCGAGGTCCACAAAGTTGATCTTGCCGTGTGTGGAGCAAGTGACGTCACCTTCCGTGCGTAGATCCCGTCGCACCCGGACACACAGCACGGTGTGGGAGCGGGATGAATGGGAGTTCATGGCGTGCGCACCTACTGCTCGGTTACGCATGCCTTTGAAAAGTTTGGGAGATAGAAGCGAAGTTATTATTGAATTGGATTGAAAAGGATTAGGCTGTAGTCCAGAATGGTACAGGTTGGCGAAAGTTTGAAAGACATAGGATCAATGATGCGCATGAATTCCTATTAAGTTTGATTGAGAAGACTTAGGCTACACTCCTGGTACAGGTTAGCGGATTTTAAATACCGTGGGAAAACTTTTAAATGTCTATGGAATCTAGTGTTTACCGTTAAAGTAATGGTAGTTGACTGTACCATATTACAGAATGGAAAATACATCATAAAATGACATCCAGTTATAATATTATCTTTCCGAAAGCAAGTTTAGGAAACCAGTCTAAACTTTTATTTAGCAATGTTACTTTGAAACTTTGTATAACATAAATAAAAGTTTAATAATTTACAGACGTCAGAACACTCCAACAATTATTTGTAAATTGTTACCTTCTTCCAACACTGCGAACAAGTCGTCTAATTCCTCGCAGTCCACAGTAAACAGGTTTTCTACATAGAAACCCCTGCTTTCTTTAGACCATCGCACTTGGAGGGGCTTTCTCGCACTGCCCGGATTCAATAAATCTATTACCTGAAAGATATAAAATGTAATTAATATTTAAATGAGTAAATCACTAAACACTTGCACGTAGAAACTTCAGACCTCATTGTAAAGAACTAGCAGGTTTATATCTAAAGTTGTTAAGTCTCTGGGTTTTGTTAGGGTTCTCAAGCATCGAAAAAAATATTTTGCTGATATGATTAATGTTTGTACATATCAAAATCAATAATTATAATAGTTCCTTATTTTTTTTAGTATTTCAAAGGACCGGCAAACGAGCAAACAGAATCCTGATGGTTAGTGATAACTGCCGCCCATAAACATTCACCGTGTTGCCGGCTCTTCAAATCTGGAGGAGAACAGGAAGGAACAAATCTGGGAAGTGGAAATGGTTATCAATTACTCTCTCAGCCTTAGTTCACTAGAGTCTCAACTTTACAAGCTTTAAAAGCTCCATAAGTTATGATATCCACAACGCAAGATATACTATATCGTCGTGTGGCTTTAGACTTCAGGACCCAAGTGTCAATATTGATTGGTTTTTTATTGCAGTCATACGCAGACAAACTAGCGGCCCGCCAAATGCTTATGAACTTTACAGAGACAGAAAACATAAAAGGCGATGCCGACCTAAATAGTATTTATTTATTCTCACCTTTTCATTATAGATCTCCAAGAAGGACGCCTTAAGTATGAAGTGGCTTTCGGGCCGATCGTGTATTAGTCTGAACAAGTACACGAATGATCGAACCACCAGCCCGTGGTCTCCGGAATAAGGACTAGCTCCACTCTCCACCTGATAAAATCGAAACTTAAAAAATTTGCATGAGTGGCATTTGATCATCTGTTTCAAAATGATATGAAAGCAATATTCAAGGTATGGTTCAATCAGGACATTTTAACTCTTGGCATTCACATTTTGATAGTGGAATTACCAATTAAATTAGTACATTGTATTTTTTTTATACTGGTCCGTCATAATGAATGCACTGGACCTGATGGTAAGCGCAAATGCTGTCCAGGCAAAATATCGGATGGCATCAGACGGCAGTCCCTTGCCATTCGATACAATTATGCCGGCCTGCTATGATGCCTCTTCACACTACGGTGGAAGGACCCAGGATTATAGAAAGGAAGGAACACGCGTAACGTTAAATAAGTCCACAGATTGACAGTGTGGCACAAAAAATAATTTGTTAACCATTGCAAGCTAGCACGCGTAGTTCTGTTTAGGAATGGAGAGGAGGGCACCAAATTGAACAAATCTTCACATACGCCATGATACAGACTGTAGAGTACTACGTAGTAGTTGTAGCGACTCATGTTCTCTAGTTGTTCCTAAAGTCTGGATCATTCAAAATCTAGATGGATGATTTAATGTCTGTAAATCTTTCCGTCCGTATGTTACGTTTGTTTCAATTTTATATTTTGTCTTTGGCCTATCTATGCACGTACTTTTTTTGGCAGTGGTTTACAGGCTTGGTATATAATGATCAGCTGAGGAATTTTAGCAATTTTTGTGAGCAAATAATACCTTCCCTATCCTTTTACTCTCTACTGTCAAAGGGTCGGTGCTAATTTTGGGTTTAACATTATATTTTTCCATTACTTAATAAGACCATTAAACCTTCTTTTTTGTCTCCTGTAATAAATTACAACTAATTTTGTCGAACTTGGGTGTTATTTTTCTACAAGAATCTTCTAAAAAATCATCCAATTCTGCAACCTCGCAATGTGCAAGCTAACTTCCCAGACAACAGCAGACAACGATCAATCGTCGATTGTCATTAGTGTGGTCACGACATACCAACATCGGCTCGTAATGTATGCACTAATGGACAGTTGGCGGTTTTACACTCGCCACTGTAATCACCACTTTGTAGCAAAGATTTTAAACGTTTTCAATGGAACTAGCATTCGCTGGTATTGGTGCTAAGTTGTAATTATGGTTTTGGAATTCTGTATTGTGATTGACTATTGTTTTAAGCTCTTTATACTTCGGTCTTATTCATAGGCAGTATAAAACCTATTTTAGATATCAAATATTTTGTCTTCCTTGCTCAAACTCAATTTAAAAGTCGTCCGAAAGGGACAAAACATTTGATAAGTAAAATAGGTTTGTCTATTGATAAGGCCGTTAGTAGTTAGTGTGGTTGACATAATGATATTGGTCTTAGGGAACCTAGACTTGAAGTATATAGATATTATCGTTTTCAATGACAATTTAACATCAAAGCTTATGTTACTCCGAGTATTCAGTGATATCTTACAACCATAGTTAGCTAGCAATGTGTTGAAGATACCCTTAGGCTCAATTGCACAAACTAACTTTGCCAATACCTTTGCCCTTGAAACTGTCAATTCCATACATTCGCAAGGTCAAATACATCTCAAATGTATGGCGATGACATATTCATAGGCAAAGGTATTGGCAAAGTTACTTGGTGCAACTGAGCCTTAATTTGTAATCAATTCGTGGTGGCATTACATTCTATCCTGCCAAATTCCATTTACAAAATAAACTCATTATAACGCCATCTTGCGCTACTTACTCAAACTACATTACCATGCGTGACAAAAGCATTTATCATCAATACCCTTGGAATAAAATAAGCACCTTTATACTATCCAAACATTCCAAGGTGACTACTTAAATCAGACACAGTCATTTGTCACGGCTATTCACACTTGACTTATTATGGATAAAACAAAAGTTTGATTAATAATGGAGAAGACACTACTGAGTATACAAACGTAGTGGATTATATCACGCAACGTTTTGGACGTGTAGGTTCGTCAATTATTAATACTTTATTAATATGGATATGAAATTGTATTCAAACATTGATTCGGATTTATTGAAGTGGTTGATTGAACTAATTTTGGAGTATAATTGGTGAAATTTCAGAATTTCTTGGTGTTATTTACTTGGATGCAATTAAATGAAAATATTGATTATATCCATAAATGTCATGCATTATTACGCTTCAGTCATTTTCTTCCAGTACCAGCCGGTTCACAAGGCTGTATTCGCCAGAGAAGAAGAAGGCAAGAAACTCTATTATGAGGAGCATAAAAATAAGTTCGGGTCTTTGAGTTAAATAAAGGTTTCTTTGCATCCAATGTTAAATTGTTGGTGTTCTCATATCCACCCGGATGACAACCGCCATACACAAAATAAACTTTTGTAAATGGTAGGGTCTTTCTGTCGTTAAAGCCGTGCAAAAGATTTAAATACTTTTGACCTTAGCCCTTACTCATAGATAATTTTAGTTGTCGATTGTTTAGTCTTCTTCGCTCTTAGTGTATTCAAAAGGCGTTCGAAAGGGGCAAAGCATTAGTTGGCTAAAATATATTGTAGGTTTAAAAACTGTCTATTCTAGCGCCCAAGCGCCTTTGAAATACCCTTGATCGAGTTCATTGTAAGCGCCCAAATGTTTTCAGAATACGACTTTGATAACATCCTAGCCTCTTTTGAAAAAAACATATCCAAAAAGTTTCTGTAATTTATATTATATGACTTGGGGCAATGTAATGATTCGATTACATTTGGGGACGAAAGATTGAAGAATGGTTTTTCAGTAACCTATTATTACTTTATTAGTTGAAACAATTGTGAAATTTTAAATTTCAACAAGATAGAGTGCGAATTTATCATGGAATCTTGGGCCGTAATGGATCTTACAATTATGTTCTTCAGAAAGGACCTTTGGGCGATAATAGAAGAAGAAGAAGTAAACAAAGATTTATTTATTGCTGATACAAATAGCATATATTAACATGAAGAGAGACAAAATAAAAATAATATTTAACAATAAACTAGAAAACAAATAATGGCTACAAGCTCAAAAAATCTCTGGGCGCTAGGACGCTTTAATTAAGGCTTTTAGAAGTTCTGTTTCGTTTGGTGAATAAGATTTCATAAACCCCTAAAGCTGGTAGGATACATTAATCCAGCCACGTAGTGACGATAAATGCAAGTACATTAATTATAAAACCTGCCACATGCCACAGCCCATATATGTCCCACTGCAGGGCACGGGCCTCCTCTACAATCGAGAGTACGATTGAGTGGTTAGGCCATATAGTCCACCACGCGGGCCTAGTGCGGATTGACGGACGTTACATACCATAAAAATTCTTACAAAACACTATAGCATGCAGGTTTCCTCACGATGTTTTCCTTCACCTTTATTGTACGTGGTGAATGACTATCAAAACACCCATGCATCCGAAAAATCAGAGCAGTGCCCTGGGATTAGAATCCGCGACCACCGTGAACGTTGGCAGTTTCGTCCCAACTCTCTCGCCCAATTACCAACAGGCCACCACACTCAGATATATAGTCGGTATACTCAGTTTCAAACGGGCCGGTTTATAAACATAATTATGTTGACCGAAGAGGTTATTAACAATCCTTCCCCAGAAGATACTCAATTTGGATTGGACCGAGTTTACCACCAAATACTTTGTAGTAACTTTGCCATTCCAATAACATGAGCGTGGAATGCACCGATTTGTACATTACAAAATCTAATCCAATTTACACGTAGAATTATGTGGTCATTTATAATTAATGGCTGTATCTGCGGATCAATATATAATAGTTATGTAGATGCACTGTACATTGATGGTAATGTATCGATCGTGACACTGACCACGCGAACTTGAGCTGCCCTCGTTGCGAGTCTAACCTAATACGTATTATTTATACGCATTCAGTAATATCATCATTATCTTTTGTGAAGTCCACTACTGTACATTCATATAACTTCTCCAAGGATTTGGTAAATGACCTGGATTTTGAATCCAGTATACTGTTACTTGCAACAATAATTGAGGAGTCCGTTTACATTGATAATTCAATTGAAGTTCGTAGTGGCCTGTTGATAAACGGACTAGACGTGACTGCCAACATGCCAACACAGTGGTCGTCGGTTCGAATCCCAGGGCACACCTCTGACTTTTCGGAGTCATGTGTGTATTGACAATCAGCCACCACGCACTACAACAGTGAATGAAAACATAGTGAGGAAACCTGCATACCATATTGATTTACAAGAATTTCTATGGTATGTAAAGTCCGCCAACCCGCATTCGGTCAGCGTGGTGGACTATATGGACTAACCACTCTCAATCGTACTCTCGATTGTAGAGGCCCGTGCCCTGCAGTGGTACATATGTGGGCTGATACAGGTACATTGTTATAATTCCTCTTTAATTATGAACGTATGTATGTAGAAATAGACTCACCAGTCCTGGTCTTCCAGTGAGGGTATGCGTCTTCCCGCTGCCGGTCTGTCCATAGCAGAAGACCGTGCATGAAAATCCTTCCACCGCCATCTCTAGTAGGCGCTTCACACCGGAATATTCTAGAACGTCCTCCTGTTCAACATCATGTTATTCATTTATGACTGTGCGAGGGATAAAAGTGTTAAAGAATGTTTTGAGGTATTGTAAATTTCTTTGGTTGGATGAAATTGTAGTAATAATTAGTTTTTATTAATTTCAGATTCGGTATTAATTGGTTTCCTTTTTTTTTAGAACGGTCACATGCTAATATAATAGTTCTATTATGGATAGTAATGAAATACGGCGTGACTCTAAAAATAAAGAAATGTAGGTACATTGAAAAATTCATTAACAAAGTTACTACAAAAACAAAAACTTTTTGTTCTCAAAAAAATGCTTATGCCCGGCTAAGTTTCACGAATACCTAAGCAAAAACTAATTGATTAATGTACCTGAGTAGCAGCAGGTTCGAAGACAACATTATAGGAGAAGACCTTGGGCTTCTGTCCCGGGGTGGTGCCGTTGCAAATGATCTGGCCCTTGCCCGGGAACTCCAGCATCATGCGCTCTGCTACGCTTCTCTCCCGGTCGTTGACGGGGCGGACCCTAGGAACAACAAAACAAGGAATATACCCGGTGGTATTATTAGTATTGTTGCCTGGGAAAACCTCCACGGTGAATACAATCTAATATAGTTACTAGTATACTTGAGTAAAATTTATAGTTATACTGAACAGAATATTGCTATACATAGTAAAGATACCGAAAAGTGAAATGGCTAGAAGCTTAAAATTAACTGAGTAATAATAGACTGCCTCGGTGGCGTAGTTGTACTATGGTACGGTTACAAAGCTGAGATCTCGGGTTCGAATCCCGGGTTGGGCAAAGTGATATTCGATTTTTCTATTCATTATCAGCCTAGAGTCAGGAATTTGTGGCGATATGCTCGCCACCTATCACATCGTGGGACGGAACATACAAGGCGAAATGTGGGTGTCCTGGCACCTCTGTCTACCCCTTCTGGGAAAAAGGCGTGAGTTTATGTATGTATGTAATAATAGTCACACACATCGTCGTTACACAACACTAAACCCCACATTTAATCTTGTAGTAGAGACTAAAAGATATTTTTTGGTCTCGCAAACACAGGACTTACACAGGATAAATTACTGTGATGTACAGAAATAATGGTGTCAGCGTGGGGGGAGTGATCTGTGGCGTGGGGGGACGAACCCGCTGAAACTTAATGTGCAATATCAACCTAATTTAACAATATTGACGTGTTTTGCCATTTTATGCCCTCCCAATTTGATGGGCTGGTAAGACATCTATCATCTAAGCTTCGATCAAATATATATTTGACATATTTGATCAAAGGATCCAAGCGTTGTGGATATGGATAGGCGTCAGGCGACATTGATCATATCAGATGACCTGTACATTCATTTGCAGATCAAATTGAATTAAAAAAAATGTACCTCGTTTCCATTACTTATATGTAGGGATTTTCAGTATTTTGTAAGATAAAACGAATCACTACACATACTAATAAAACAAGCAGGATGTACCTTATAAATAGATATTCACGTTTTTCAACAAAGAAGGAAAGTATCCATTCTACGTTATAATTGGATAGAACATCGATTTTTAGTGTCATCAATGGAATCTACGGCCTTGGTATGCACGCCTGTCGCTTGGGTGGACGCAAGCATGGGTTTTTAGAAACATAATTCGGCAGCTTACAGACTGTATGAAGTTAAAGCAACATTATGGTTTTATTACCCAATGGGTATTAATGACATTGAAATAAACGTATTCAAGATGAGAAAAGTTATCATGATAAAATATTAATAATATACTAATAATAATATTAATTAATTAGTATTAATTAATTAATTAGTATATAAATTAGCTTAATAAATTAATTGGTCATTAAACGCATTTAAAAAGGGATGGGGTTCTGTTTAAGATATTTTAATTTACAAAGATTTTTAATATTTAAGTAATTTTATTTATGTCCACAAGAAAATATAACTAAAATAACTTCAGCATACATACAAAAATAATTAAAGATTTCATCCCGAAGAGATAAGTTGGTATATCCTATTAGTGTATTATCTATGGGTCGGTAATATATAAATACTTATAGAGTGAATAATGATTCATATTATATCATGTTACCTGACGACGACGTTAATGTTGTCTTCATCAGAGTTGAGTGTCGAGCTAGAACCTCGGGTGCTTCTGTCCAGACTCGCCGCTCTACTGCTGCCGCTGGACAAAAATAATGCAAATAATATAACCCAGCCATCCATCAGCCAAAGGAAGTCCACTGCTAAACATAGGCCTCCGCCAATAACGATTATATAATCGTTATGGCGAAATTTGGGTGTCCTGGCACCTCTGCCTACCCCTTCTGGATAAAAAGGCGTGAGGTAATATATGCATGTGTAATTGTTATGGTACCAAAAGTGAAACACAATTTCATGATTTTAATAGATAGTTTGGAGACTATCCCGCCCTGATCTCTGTCACTTAGTTCCTGTAAGCTAGAATCAACAGTGACTCGCATTTTAAATGACTCCGAGCCCTGAAGCTCAGCTAGTCTCTAGGATTTCGTATCCAATAGCGAAACCCTCACATGAATACTTATACCTCTGGATAGTGACACAAATATTTTCCCAACACTAGAAAAAAGACAAAACAACTAAGGAAAGCTATGCTCGAAGTTTCTTTGGAAGACAAAATTCGAAACCAAGTGATCAGTCAGAGAACCAAGGTGCCGACATAGCTCTGACAGTTAGTAGGTTAAAGTGGCTGGCCAAGCGGCCACGTATATCGCAGAACAGATAACCGCTGGAGTAAGATTATTTCGGAGTGGAGACCGCGTCTTGGCAAACGTAGCGTGGGGCGCCGTCTGGCCAGATGGCGAGAAGACTTGCACAAGAGGCTTGCTGGCAGCGACTGGATACATAAAGCAGTAGACCGGGCTCTATGTACCTTGGGAGAGACCTATGTCCAGCAGAGGACTGCAACGAGCTGATGACGATGTCATAAGTCACAATTATGTCGGTGTAAAACAGTAACATGTAGGGTCAAGACTTGTGACTGTTGAGTACCCATATTTACTTATTTATAGTAAACACGTAGATTACGTTTACAAATTGAAAATATCCAATTCTTTTTCAACGCTCAGGGTCAAATGCATTTGTCTATGCATACATTTTGTTTGAAGTTGGCAAATTGTCTCTGAATAAACAAACAGTGAGGGTTAGTGCGGCAATTTGTAACATATAGCCAGTTGTTAGGATGATTGTCTGCTGTTGACACTGACGCATTTCATACTATTATTTTTACACTTGAAAACGTATGTCATTATATTATTATTTACTATTTAATATGTACTCTGTATTGGTTATTAGGATAAATTATATCTCGTGTTGTCTGCAATATTGTAAAAAGCAATAACGTAGTAAGTTCTAGTTATGTACAAAATATCATACGTCCTCACATACGGCATATCTCCTCCCAACAGCATTATATTTAATTTGACCCATTAATTCAGTGTTTCTGAACCTTTTAGTCACAGAGGACCATTTAAAAATCTATCTAGCACTTGACCACCCAGATGGTTGACTGGTTTAGTTCTAAGTTAATAAAATAACGAAATGTAAATAAATAAATGGTCTTTCCATCGATCTATAAATAAAAATATGCAAAAAATATTTACAGGATGGCTTGAGACCACTTTCAATTCTTCCAACGACCACCCTTGCCTCTTCTAATCCTTTTTCCTTCCTACTTCCCTTCTGATCTAATGGTCCGGTAATTCATCCATGATCCAAGCGTTATGGGTGTTCACAGGTGGCAGTGATCACTTATCATCAGGAGACCTGTTTGATCGCTTGCCGGGCCTAATCATAAAACAAATCAAATAAATTACGTTATTTTCATTGAAATTACAAACAAAAAAATACTGTGATTTCCTACTACGCTAACTGTTAAGTTAAACACTCCAACATCATTAAAAATGAAAAGACTTTACGCCAAGAATGTAAAACAAAGTGGCGTTTCCTAGCTAAGTGAATATAACAGCGTGTGTGATAAATTATTCAAATAGTTTCCCGCCAATCAGTCCGGATTGACAGCTCGGCGCTCGCCCGGTCCCAACATGGCCGCTAATGTCAAGGGCTGTATCGACTAGGAATAATTAAGTTATAGATTAAAGTTTTGCGCTGATTTGAATTAGTATACAAAACAGGGCTCATACTGATTATTTTTCAAGATTACATACCTATTAAGAGTTCAGTTTTTAAAAATGTTAAATGTATCTTGGAGATTCGCAGAGCGTCAATGCCCAGTGTAATTATAAGGCCTGTTACAATAAAACTTGGATTAGAGAAGTTGCAATGGCCGGTGTGACGGTGGGTTAGTCCAAAAATTTTGAATTAAAGAAAGAAAGAAAGAAAATTATTTATTTGTAACAAGTCGCAGTAACAAAACCAAAATATTAAAAAAAATAACTATCTAAAGGTCCCAGAAATTGACCAATGGGATCACAGATTTATCGACACGCCCACATTTCACATTGATTTCCCTTGATTGATTAATTATAACAACCTGACAGCCTTAAAACCTAAATCTCGCTAAGTGCATTCCGTTTTGGTCTGGTATAATTGTCTCGACTGCCAAGACTTGAGATATGTCTCTGAGAGATAACCATCTCTTACTGAAGAATACTGTATTTGGATTGCACTACATTTGCCAATAGAGCATTAATTAAAAAATGCATCAAATGATACAATGCGACTTTACTGATTAAAATAATTATATAGTAGCAGTTTTGATAGCATCGCGCTGTCCACTCGATTATATTGTCATTTGATTGGATTGAATTTGGCGAACGATTTTCATGCTAAACCACAGTGGTTTAGCATGAAAATCGTTCACCGTATACCTTTTATGAACGTGTCTAGTGTTATTTGAGTGTTTTATATCCGCTGAGTAATGTTCGTAACTTATTTTTCATGTATCTGATATATGAAATGAACAATTATTATTTTCTTAATAATCTTCATCCTCAAATTTACCAGAGACATCTGTCATGAAGATATTTAGAAGTTTGCTTACAACGATATGCAATTGTTTATTTAATTTATGTAAAAATCTGAATAAATCTGAATAATATAATACATTAACACCATAATATATATGTAATATAAAATATCTTTTGAATACTGACTTCAATTTCATTACATTGCACCTAAAAATGAATGCACTGAATTCCAAATAGATAATTATCAATGAATTAGAGATAGAAAATATCCTTTTACCGCTCAATGGAATTTTCTGGTCTTGTAAAACCGCTAATCCCGAAATATACCATTTTTAAATTTACTTTTCGACATTCTCATTCATTACATACAGGACTCCAATTCAATGTCACTGAAAACAAAGTTCAAGGATTCACCCGTTGAAATTAATAAAAAAAGCCTTTACACAACTAATTAATCGTTATTTACAAAATTTACCTGAAAGCAACCTTTATTTGGATCAAGGTTATATTAATAAGCTCTATTCAAACAGTGTGGGTGAATTTTTGGGTGACCTTTGCCTAGATATTGATAGTCTGTTATTACATATCAATATGAGTGTAGAATGGGTAATGATTGGGCGGGTATCATTACGGCAGCCTTTGAGAATTGGGAGGTGTTTTATCCAATATTATTCATGTATTTTACTCAGGATAAAAATGTCATATTTGAACTACGAAGAGTATTTTAATAATTCGATATTTATGATAATTGCTCGCCTGATGAACATCTGTGGATGAACATTAAAAACAGCAAAACTACTCAGAACTTTTTTGTACAATTGGTCTGTTTGCTCGTAGGAAACAGGTCATCTGATGGTAAGTGATCACTGCCGCCCATAAACACACAACCCTTGGATCATAGATATGTTGCGGGTCTATCAAATCAGAAGCGAGAAAGAAGGGAAAAAGAATAGAAAGGAGAAAGAGGTATTGGTCATCCGGCAATCTCACTTACCGAATGAAACACGACAGCTAAGCTGTCGCTTTACTTCGATCTCTAGTGAGACAGCGGAACCACCTTGGTCGAGCCAGCCCATTCATGCTGATTACTGAGTCATGACTCACAACAACGTCGTTCTACCACATTTCAATGATTTCATTTTTCAAGATATTATCACTAAGCATAGCATGGCTCTACATTACACTTGTCACCTTAAGATATTAGGTTTTCGACTACGGTTTTTGCAATTCGGGTGTAAAGAATATTCTGTCACCAGCTTTTTCCTACAATATTCCAATGGCAATATTACTCATCGTAGGAAAAACAAGAGCTAAGCTGTTACAAAACTTCGGATTTTTGTGTTTTCTTATTTTTATGTGCGAGTTGTATTGTTGGGAGCAAATCTGTTTTTCTTACTTTCTCTCTGTGAGACAGTATCATCACCTAGATGGAATTGGTTCATTTCTGCTTTAGTTTTAGCGACCTACGGCAAGGCTCTACCACTTGCGAGAGCTCTATGAGAGTTTCATTCGAAAAACGAAATTTAGCTGAGTTTCACTCCATGTTATTCGGTATGTAACCTTGCTTGATTGCAGTGCACAATGTAATTTTTGAATAAAAATATCTATTACGAAACTAACTTTTATAGGACTCCACATTTCTCACTGTGATATAAACTAGCGAACTTTGAGTGGGAGTATTCCCTTTATCAGCTCGTTTACGTAGGAATAAAATTTAAAATATAGCAGGTCGTTGGGTGTGTATATAGTATGCTAAATATAGCATATTAGGTTTGTATAAAGTACAATGCGTTTTTGTTACAACAAAAAGCATTACAATTTTATCAGCACGTTTTAAAATGATTTCAACCCTTATCAACAATTTACTGTTGCTTAAATCTACGTGAAAATATGAATCACCATTACATATTACTCACAAGAAAGTGTGAACCCTAGTTCCTAAAGCATGTTACAGCTTGTAAGTTCTAAGTATCGCTGACCGCATTGCGTGCCAAGTGATCCGTATGATTTAGCATTTCTGCTGAAATCACTACCACTTTCATGAAGTCATTCTTAGTCATCCTGTGAATATCATTTATATGTATTCAAGGTTATGAGTTGTGCAAAAAGTTCAAATGATAAAACCTAAGTATATTATGTTTCCGTACCATTCATGATTTTGGAAAGATACCTAGAATATAAATGCCAGAGAATAGACATAATAAATAAATAACACCCAACAGACACATACATAGTCTTGACCTCACACTAAGATCGTGTTTTGTGTCGTGGGTATAAGGAACTTCGACAGACTTTTCCGTCTCACAGACACCCATACGCACAAGAAATATTTGTGGCCCGCACTAACATTTCTCTCGGTGCGTGGATCAAACCCGCGGCCTCTAGTTTAAAATGCGGCGTCTAACCGAATGAGCCACGGAGGCTGTCAAATAATATTAATATTTTTTTATTATTATTTACAGCACTGTACTCTAGTATAGTTATTTTTTATTGCCGATTCGTAGATCCATCTACATTTAGATATTGTAAAATTATTTGTCTTTAAATTATACGAATTTTATATTCTTGATAGACCTTTTCCGGAAACTATGTAAACTTTTCCTTCAAGTAAGCGTTTAAAGATGTTTGCACGGCTAGAGTTTGTTTTGTTTCTGTTTATTTATCGGAAGTTTGGTAAATGAATGAACACTTTTTCAGTCAAAACATTGTGTGCGAATGAGATGTTTCTTTAAGGTGCATCGGAACAGATGTATTTTTTTGTTGAGCAACGTTTTCAAATATTACTCACCAACTTATATTAACAAAATATTAGTTACTGTGTTATCAAATGTTGTCTAACTTTTGAAAAAAGAATACATTTGTTAACAGTCCATAGCATTGTGAGAGAATGTTATTGTTCTCTGTTCAATTTTGTCGTATTCTGTTATAGGCGCTATGGAAGCGATTTAATAAAAATCAAATATTAACAAGTAGCAAACAAAAGTTATAGATTTTGGTTGAGTATTATTGTGTTGTAAAATGTTGCTCAACAAAAACCAGCGGTTTTGATCATTACGCGTAAGTTCAATCGTGAAAAAATAATTCTCAATTTTGGGAATCACTTCTTAGACGAAATCTAATTTATTATTTATTTAGTGACATTTTTACGGTTATCTTTTTGAAATTTCATATATACTAAAGTGCCTATCCCTAATGTTTACATGAATTTAAAAACTTTACAAAATTCCCACAACTTGCAATATGGCCAATATGTCTTGGCCAGCGTGGTGCAATAAGGTCTAGAAAGTCTATCTACCCAATTTTCGATCATAGAGATCAAAATATACGGTACATTAAAATATACATTTAGAAATAAAATGTAAAAGTAAGAACTTAGGTGCCAGTATTAATAGTTAACACAATATATTTTTTCTTCTACTGTCATTAATCAAATGAAAAAAGTTGCGTGCGGGTTCGCGGAAGCTTTACAGCTAATTCTTCGACTACAGGGTAGCTGACCGATAAGAACTTTTATTTTAATTGGGTTACGTATACAAATTGCATATTTACTAATGCGAATTAACTTTTAGTGAGAATTTATTTTAGAAGGATATTTTTCACTTTTGTTAAATTTTAATCAAAATATACTCGCAAAAGTACTGGCAAACGCATAATAGATTGAGATATTATAAAATAATTGTTTGAAAATGACACTTGGTTACGGATTTGGAAAAGTGGAGTTGCATAAATGTAATTAAAGGGATTTAGTTCTCCATTTAAGATAATTTATATTATGGTATTAAGATTATATCTATAGAAGTCTAAATTAGTTCCATTCGATGTGATAAACTGGATTTTATAGTAAACTACCGACCCGGCCCAGCTTCGCCCGGGTACAAATAGATATCTGTACAATAATATGTACGTATTATACATATAAATCTTCCTCTTGAATCACTCTATCAATTAAAAAAATCGCATCAAAATCCTTTGCGTAGTTTTAAAGATTTAAGCATACAAATGGACATAGGGACAGAGAAAGCGACTTTGTTTTATACTATGTAGTGATATGTAAAAAAGAGAAAAGTGGAAGTATCGAATGGGTTTTATTATTTGTAGTCGATAGTATAGGTCCTTGCCCAGAGTGTGTAATCCTACACTTTATATTCGGTGACTGCCACGACGGCGTGGTGGTATTACGGCATATTTACAACGCTAAGGTTCAGGCTCAAATCCGGGGTTGAGCAATAATATTATAAATTGACATTAGGAACTGTTAGTAAAAAGTTGTGAGCGCTCGCGTTAAACTTTTCAGTAAGTCTTGTTTTGAGTTTCGCCACGGCACTCGTACGAGTTGGTTGTGTTCGATATCTTGTTAATCGTGGGTGCATTTATTGCGTACAGTGATTTCTTTTGTTCTCGGCGGCGCGTTGTACCGCTCGGTTGCTACCTGGCGGCCGGGTCGCTGATAACGATGCGTCTTTATTTATACAAATACAATGAACATTAATGCAATTGAGAATGATATTTTACAACATAGTGATGGCGATATGAGCGAAACAGAAATTGTTGGTGATGTTATTATGAAAAATCAAGAATTAGATTATGCAAAAATGGAGATTTACACAGATATGTCTGGAAGACCAACTAAAAGGGGGAGACAAGAGGAAGAAGAGGAAGAGGAGTGGAAAATAATAACGAAAGATAGGAAAACAAAATCGAATAGCGAGAAAGTTGAAATATACATCTCATCGAACGAAAGATTGCCTAAACTTTTTGCAATGGCTAAACTATTTAAATCCCTTGGTTTTCTCGATATAGAAAGAGTAAAATTTTTAAGCCCTTTTAAAGTTCGAGTTGATGCCTGTAGTGAAAAAACTGCACAGAAAATAGAAAGTAGTCAAGAGTTATTAGACAAGGGATGGAAGATTCATCGAGCTTTGGAGAATAACGTGTCATTTGGAGTTATTAAGAATGTGGATATGGGAATGGGTGACAAAGAAATTATGGAAAACATAATATGCCCTGATAATGCTAAATTACTTTCTGCTTATCGTCTTAATTATCGCAACAAAGAAGATGGTGGATGGAAACCAAGCGAAGCAGTACGGCTATGTTTCAAGGGCTCATTTCTTCCAGGCTATATAACAGTAGATAATTTGCGTATAAAAGTGAGTCCTTACGTTTTTCCGGTTTCGCAATGTAGTAAGTGCTGGAAACTTGGTCACATTACCAAAAGGTGTCCATCAAATGCTGTGGTGTGCCCTAAATGTGGAGGCAAACATACAAACTGTGAGACTACACATTTTAGATGTGTAAACTGTAACGGCAGTCACATGGCATTAGCGAAGGCGTCTTGTCCTGCATTTATCAAAGAAAAAAAGTTGAGAGAAATCATGGCAGAATTTAACTGCACCTACAGAAGAGCGCTGACCATGTACGTGCCTCCACACCTTCCTAAAGCAGATGACTTACAAGGAACCACACAAACACTCAAGTCAAACACTATTGTAGTAGACAGTGCCCAAACTCCTGTTTCCATGTTACAAAAAACACCAACGTATGCGAAAGTAATGCATGAAACGGCTGCTAGTCAGGAAAACAGACAAAAATCATCGCTTCCATTATTTAAAAAACGACAACGGAGACCATCATCGCCTTTCGTTTGGTCCGAAAACGTAGAAGTAACGCCTGACGCTACAACACAACATTCAGAAGATATGCTTCATGAAGAGTCGAAGAAAAGAACTGTTCATTTAAAAGAATTATTGGAGAGAATAAAAAATGCCGTATTTATTAAAAATGCAACGATTCAAACTAAAATTAAGACGGTGATTAAGTATTGTGTGGAGTGGCTAGTATTACTGATGGCAGATTTAATTCCAGAATGGCCTATGTTACATAGTATTTTAGATTTTTTATTTAGTGATGGATAACACAATTAAAAAAGTAGTCAAGTTAAATATTATCCATTGGAATGCTCAAAGTTTAAAACCCAAGTTAATGGTACTAGAACAATTTTTATTGCAAGAAAATATCCACATTGCTGCCCTTAGCGAAACTTGGTTAACACCAGAAACCAGTATTAAGTTAAGTGGATACAGTATTTACCGGAAAGATAGAGAGGATATGTATGGCGGTGTTGCGATTTTAGTTCACAAATCTATCAAAGCAAGTCAGCTTTCTTTAAGGAATATTAATCCTGGTATTGAAATGTTGGGCATTAGAATATATAATTGTAAAGATATTCATAATTTTTTGGCCATATATTGTGCGCCTTCTGTTCGAACCAATCAACGAGATTGGGAACTTTTATTCGGTGAGTGGAATAAAAAATCACTAATTGTTGGCGATTTTAATGGACACCATTTAAATTGGTCCTGTAAGACAAACCCTAGAGGTATACAAATATTTGAGGCACTTATAGATAACTCATTTATAACATTAAATAATGGTGAGCCTACCAGAATTAAGTTAGTAAATAATTTATTGCAACAGTCATCTCCGGACATAACCTGTGTAACCACTGATATTGCATTAAAATTTAACTGGACTACATGTAATGAGACATTAGGTAGCGATCACTTGATTGTTAAAATTAGTACATATTTTAATTCAAAAACAGATTTGATAGTAAGAAGGAATTTTAAAAAAGCCGATTGGTTTCTGTATAAAAAACGATTAGATACTGTATTCGACAATGTAACGATGGAGGACAATCTACAATTATCATATAATAAATTTATTGACTGTATAAATTCTATAGCAGACATACATATTCCGTTTATTAAGTGCAACACGAACCCAGATACAAAATTTGTTCCCAAACCCTACTGGAATAGTCATACTTCTAAAGCAGTAGCAGAACGTCGTCTAGCTTTATCAAGGTTCCGACGAAATCCTACGCCAAATAATTTGAAAGAAGTACAAGATAAAGTCAGAAATGCACAACGAGTAATACGCAAAGAAAAAAGCAAAGCTTGGCAAGAATATTGTTCGTCAATAGATAGTTCTACATCTCAAAATGAACTGTGGAGTAAATTGAAATGGTTCAAAGGTATTAAAACCACAAAATCGTACATAAACGAGGATAGTGCAAATCAGCTCCTTAAAAACTTATCCCCCGATTACGTTTGTCCGGAGGATCCAATCTTTGCTGCAACTAATGGTATACTAGAGACTCCGATACTAAAGCAGGAATTGGAGCGTTGTATGCGGCATAAAGACACTTCACCCGGTAGTGATCAGGTATCGTATTCAATGTTATCAAACTTACCTGATAATGGGAAAACTTTTCTATTGGCCTTATATAATGATTTTTATAAATTCGGTTTTGTTCCCATACAATGGCGTGACATAAGGATTGTGCCAATCCCAAAGCCAGGCCGCGAAAGTCAATATGTCTCGGCCTATCGTCCAATTTCGATGATCTCTTGTGTTTGTAAAATTTTTCACAACATACTAGTCAGTAGATTAGAGTGGTTTGTGGAGAAGAATCAGGTTTTGTCCTCAGACACGACTGGCTTTAGGAAAGGACATTCAACTTATGATAATATAACTAGACTGGTTTCAGATATCCAATTAGGATTTTTACACAAAAAGTCTACTATAGCTTGCTTTATAGATGTTGAAAACGCCTATAATAATGTCGATATTATATATCTCTTGAATACTTTAGTTAAAATAGGCGTAGATGGTCAGATATGCCGATACTTATGGTCATTTTTAAAATATAGGAAACTTAGTATTAAGCTGGAAAAATCGTCACTTTGCCGAAGTACACACCGAGGATTGGCACAAGGCGATCCGTTGTCACCTTTATTGTTTAATATCGTGACTAGTCACATTTGCAAAGTTATAAACAATGTGAAAATCTCACAATATGCGGATGACTTTGTGTTGTATATAAATTGCACCAAAACTGAGGAAGGTTCTCAAGATTTGCAAATAGCTATAAATAAATTAACTTCGATTCTTGCAAATATAGGTTTGACCATATCTCCATCAAAAAGTAAAATATGTGTTTTTAGAAACAATATTATAAGGAACCCAATAAATATTTCAGTTAACAATAATGTCTTAGATATAGTAGATAACTTTAAATATTTGGGTCTCTGGTTGGATAAATCTTTGCGCTGGGGGACACATATTAATTACCTTAAAGAAAAGAGCAATAAATTAATTGGCCTTTTTAAAATACTTGCGGGATCGGGTTGGGGAATGCATCCTCGACATCTTCGACGTTTGTACATAGCTTGTATCCGGAGTAGGTTAGATTATGGGTGTTTTATTTATGGTAATAGTTGCAAAAGTAATTTATCTAGATTAGATAAAATTCAAAATCAGAGTATGCGAGTAATTGGAGGGTTTATCCGTACCACAGCTATACATGTCATGGAATGTGAACTTTACCTTCAACCGCTGAATGTACGTAGATCCTATCTTGCTGGTAAATATTGGTTACAGAGAAAATCGCGCTCCACTGGTTATATAATGAATTTATTGAATGAGTTAAGTATACAATATAATAGGACAACTTGGCGACGTAAAACAAAACCTACATTAGTTATGATTCATGAACAATTTAAAGATGTTCCTATTTACATTAATTCTAAAAATGAAATGTTCTCCTTAAATAAATGGGTCAGCAGTGTGGATGTATCCTATATAAAACCTAATGTTGATGTTATCCATAACCCCAAATATAAATATGATCCATGTTATATGAGGAACTTATGTACTAATTATTTAATTAACAAATATAACAACTATTATAAAATTTATACTGATGGGTCTAAAGAAGGTGTTTTGTCAGGTGTGGCTATGTTTGATCCCCAGATGAATTGTTATGTGAAATTAAGACTGGAAACAAACATATGTATCATGAACACAGAGCTGATTGCTATTGCAGAAGCAATCTCCTATATTCAATCTTTGGGCACTGGTATGTACGTCATTTTGACCGATTCCAAAAGTGCGCTCCAACATCTCGCTCGGTGTACGACAAATTTTCGAGGTGCGCCAATAGCATACCATATTTTACAATCGCTAGATGACATGAAAAGCCATAATAAACTCATCATACTTCAATGGATACCGTCGCATATTGGTTTGCCGGGCAACGAAGTAGCGGATCGACTAGCCAAACAAGCCCTTGAAGATGGTATCTATATGAACTGGCTACCCTACCACAACGATTACTTGCCCTTATTAAAAGAAAAATGTAGAAATATGTGGATGCAATACTTTGATGAAAGATCATTGACCAAGGGAATTTGGTACAAGACAATACAGCCTCAACTACCTAAAATTCCATGGTTTGACAGATCCGGGCTATCCAGAACTGATGTAATAACCTTAATGAGATTACGAGCAGGACATATTCCATTGAATAGCTTTGCCCACCTCATGGGTAAAACTAATTCTCCATACTGCGCAGAGTGTAATGTAGTAGAAGACGTCTACCATATTTTAATAGAATGTGTTCGAATTGAAAAGGAAAGGACAGAGTTTATTGAAAAATTTGGCAATGACCTCTTAATGACTGGGAGATGTAACTATATTTTGGCTTTTCCACTATCGGAAGAAGCAAAATTGTTGTCCAAATTTGTAATTACGGCTATGAGACGTAGAAAATAAGCAGGTTTATATTATCATAATTGTTAAGTGTAGCATATTAATCATATTGTCTTTTTGTCATTTTAAGTGTATCTTCGAGGGTGGCATTATCTATGTGATCAAACCCTCATAAATAATAAATAGAAAAAAAAAAAAAAGTCTTGTTTGTTAATTGACGTGGATTAGATGATGCAAATTATAGCAAATCTTGATTTTATTATTGAGTAACGCGCGGTATTGTGAAATCTAAAACTAAAGGAGAAATATTTGAAATGATGTATATTATATTTAAAATAATACAATAAGTAAAATACATCCAACGGTCAAACATATTTTGCTAAACATAAAAGAGTTGAAAATATTTCACTTTTCCGTAGTTCTTAGCCTACATAAGGTACCAAGTCTCATGTTGTAGATATCAGAAATCACAACAGGATTTTGCTCTCACAACCAAAGCTTAAAATAATTTTGGAAGCAGACATTAGTTCGGTGCGGGGATCGAACTCGTTTTGCTTCACAGCAGGCTTTCTTACTAACTACGCTTCGGACTGCGGAAGTCGTCAACTTATCAATCGTTCAATGTGATTCCTAAATTACTTCTGCATTTAAAAGTATTTAATGACATGTAATGATCGTGTTTTTTTTTAAATTCGTAATATATATTTTTTAATTTTATAGCTCTCTGTGTATTTTCGTAGTTTTTTTTTTTATTGCAGTGAATGGCGAGACGAGCATGCCGTTCGCCTGATGGTAAGCGTTGCGACCGCTCATGAACAGAAGCAAAACCAAACAACACCTTGATTTACAAAGCAATGCTTGGCATTCCACTGCGCTCGCCATCCTGAGACATAAGATGTTAAGTCTCAATATGTCCAGTAGTTACTCTGGCTACAATGTCCTTCAATCCAAAACACAACAGTGCATTTAAACTACTGTTTGACGGGAGAAATAGACATTGCGATGGTACCCACCCAGGCAGCCTCTTACGTATGAGAGACCTACCACCAGTTAATAATTAAATAATCCAATCAATTATTTTCTGCAATTTACGAACTTGAAGTATTACTCAAAAGAGGAATAAGGAGAGTACTAATAAATAAATAGTAAATACACCCAACAGTCACATAGTCCTGATCCCACATTAAGATCCATTAAGTCTTGTGAGGTAGAAACTACGAGAGACTTTCAGGTCTTACAAACACCGAGACCCGACACAAATGCTTATGGGTCTCAGAACTGGTTACTGATGGTAGGTCTCTCATATGTGAGAGGCCGCCTGGGTACCACCGCATTATCTATTTCTCCCGCCAAACAGCAGTGTAAATGCACTGTTGTGTTTCGGATTGAAGGTCACTGTATCCAGAGTAACTACTGGACATATTGAGACTTAACATCTTATGTCTCAGGATGGCGAGCGCAGTTAACTGCCAAGCATTGATTTGTAATTCAAGGTGTTGTTTGGTTCTATTGTTCATGAGCAGTCGTATCGCTTACCATCAGGCAAACGGCTTACTCGTCTCGCCATTCATTGCAATAAAAAAAAACAAACATTTGTCTCGATGCGGGATCCCGCGGCCTCTTGTTTCTCAGTCGGCGTCTAACCAACTACGCCACGAATTCTGTCAAATACATTATTATTGTATAAATGATTTCTTACCTGCCATTCCTGGATCGACTGCGTATACTACCGTCATCTCTTCCAGCCCAGTTCTTGGAGATGGCAGGTAAACCCAGCGAGCTGTTGCCTTTAACAAGCCCTTCGCTTGGCTGATCTGTGCTTTTTGTTTTGCGAGTTTTCAAATCTTTTCCTGGGGACAAGATTTAGATTTAGTAAAAGCAATATTTACAAGTAAGTCAGGATTCAGGAAATATTAAGTATGAGATACCTAACTAAATCAGAGAGTTGTATAGGTGCGTTGGAAATTAAAGTTTTCTTTCTTATTAAGCCACGTAAAAATCAGGCTACATGGCATTTGGGGCGTAAACGTATAGTGCATCGAATGATTATTTTAGGATATAAAGAATCAAATATTTTGTTTGGAAAAAAAAGTCTTGTAATATTTAAAACATTAGACTATAATATTTTTAGTATCGTTCAAAGTAGTTATACTTCGTAGTTGGTTGGTGTGCTGTTTATCAGAGACTAAACACTAATGGCGAAAGAAAAGAAACTTCGTTTTACACGTCTGCCCGCCTTGGGACAATTTACGAATCGTTTTTTTATTACTAGGAGTTATAAAAGGGAAATAAAAGTTTAACAGCTTTCTTCTCTCAAAAGCGGTGTTTGTTATTTGATACTTATAACTTATATAGGTAACTATTACAGTATATTCATATTACAAATGGTTTTGAATTATTATTGAAAAAATATTATTTAGAAGTTGATATCCTATGATTATAGATATATAATGAAATGAATCATTTTTTTAGGAATCATTACGCATTTTATGGATTTAACTATTGTTTACGTAATCGTCAAAATATTTTTATATCAATGAGTAGATAACTGTATTCCATTAATTAATGAAAGCTGATAGCATAATTATTGTTAGTGCAATAGTACAGTTGAATATGATTTAATATTGATATTCAGCTGTACTGCGGGTTGTGCATCTGGTTAAGTATTAATGTATTGGTACTTGAACCGTTTAAATGTTTTGGGTTCGATTGCCAGTTCGGTTAAATTGACATAAGGCAGACGTTGATCGCTAAAACGAAAAGAAAATAGTTTTGTCCTTGAATTTAACTGCAGACAAGTTACGACCGACGGTCAACTGACCCCACTCTAACTGAAAAGAAGAGAAAAGCAAGATAACTTTGTGAGGAAATTGTAAACGTACCGTACTTATTAGTCCCAATCAAAGTCTCCGCGGATTTAGATACGCTTCTAGAAAGCGCCGTTGGTGGTGCTTTCATAGGAACAGCTTGTCGGTGATGGTAAGTCATACCGTTGTTCATAGGACGAAACAATTGAAGATTCTTCAACGCCATCTCTCATCCGAAATCGCATTTTCACTTTCAAAACAAGTTTTCATAACTTCCCAATTGTCTATGCACCTCGTAAAATAACAATAAAATTCTATTTACGATAAATGTAACAGTAATGCGGGTTAAAAGTCGTTTCAAACCGAATAATAAAATAGTTTAATGGCGTCAACCATGCGTCAACACACACTTTTCTTTTTTTTACAATTGTCATTATAAAATCGATTATATTTAAATCACTCAATTAAAACAATAAAAAACTGTATAAAACCCTATGTTTTATTGCGTAGAACAATTGAACTGATATTGATTGAAAAATAAATTTCAAAATTCATTAATTGACAGCCGATAGTAAATAATGGCGGGAAATGTTTTTACGTGGCGCGGCGATCGTCATCGACTAGCGCGTGGCACTGACTGAAAGCCTTTTCAGCCAGGGTAACTCATTATAAGCGTTTGGTTCAAAGCATATTTGTTTGTTATCGTAATTGTCGCCTGCGGGCGTGTGTATACAGAATATACAACCTATATTTAGTATTAATCATTGTAATGATTTTATATTAAAAACTTCGTGGTAGTAGCCGTTTATGAAGCTGCTTATGGTTTAATTA
Source organism: Hyles euphorbiae (assembly GCA_023078785.2). Taxonomy (NCBI): domain Eukaryota; kingdom Metazoa; phylum Arthropoda; class Insecta; order Lepidoptera; family Sphingidae; genus Hyles; species Hyles euphorbiae. The sequence goes on from CM041036.1 coordinate 2,320,601, forward strand.
TTAAAATACAAACTGAACTAATATTATATGTATGTACATAGGTATTGTGAAGTTCTAGTTACTTATACTTCGGTGCACTAACGTCTTCTGATTGTGGAAAGAAAATTACTATTTTCAAAATATTTTATAGCTAGGTAATATAAAAATAAAACTGAACTAAGAAATCCTAAGATGAAACCAAAATACCGTTCATTGCACGTAACCATTTTTAAAACGAACTATTTTTCATTTTACAATTATTTTTATGTTACAATATACTTAAAGCAATTATGTAATAATTTAAATCAAACGTGAGGATGCTATAGTCAACTGTGGCATGACGAGCAAATTCTTTGCCAAGTGATCAATAATAAATTAATTAGAAATTAAAATGCCTAGAGGCAAGTGATCGATTCAATGTCTTCGGTAACAACTACTGTATCCGCTCGTAAATATACATACGTCCCATTGCAAGACTTCTATTGAATTCTATTGAATTGCCTTCTCTTCTATTGAAAGTACGATTGAGAGGGGTCAGGCCAGATAGCCCAGCACTAGTGCGGATTGGTGGGCTATTCATGCCATAGAAATTCTCACAAATCTAAAAAAAAAACAATTACTTATACTCTAAAGTGCGTGGTGGCCTGTTGGTAAACGGACTAGACGCGGCTGCCCACATGTTCAGGGTGGTCGCGGGTTCGAACCCCAGGGCACACCTCTGACTTTTCGGAGTCATGTGTGTATTGATAATCAATCACCACGCACTAAAACGGTGAAGGAAAACATCGTGAGGAAACCTGCGTACCATAGCGATTCATAAGAATTTCTATGGTATGTAAGTCCGCCAACCCGCACTAGGCCAGCGTGGTGGACTATATGGCCTAACCACTCTCAATCGTATTCTCGATTGTAGAGTAGGCCCGTGCCCTGCAGTGGGACGTATATGGGCTGATACAGTACAGTACAGTATACTCCAGCACCCCACACTTTCTAGCAAGAAAATGTATGTATTTTACTCCATTTTTAATCTTAAACTCATTATCAATTATTTTTTAAATTTTTCATATTATATGAAGGCGTATTTCTTTAGTTTTTTAAACTATAATTTAATTCCTTGCACTAAAAACATCTAATTACGGAAGCCAGTTGCGCGCAAATAAACAAATTTTAATTAAAAATAATCTATTGATTCTGTATAAGAAAATGTCATATATTTTAGAAATTATTGTATTTTTATAAAAACCAGAAGTGAAATTGCATTTTCAAAACCAACAACCATTTATTCGTACAATTTAGATATTTCTAACAAATCTTAATACAATAAGACAGAATCCTTCTTATCGCTTCAAAGGGAAAAACAATACTCTAACATTCTACCGAATTACAAATTTAGGCAAGTTTAGTTTTCTTATTTAATACAGCCAGACATCATCCACAAAGAAGGTGAAGGTTTGTCATCTCCTCTACGTTGTGTGTAACATTTTTCACTATTCTTCTAACACGGCCTCTCCTGACTGGAGGACGTCCTCGTGCTCCCTTCATATCTCATGCTTCTAGACACCACCGAAGAGGAAGATGCAGGCTCCGTAGAAGCTTCTTGAAGCACTTCCTCGTTGGTCTTGGCGATTTGCTCAGGCCTCCAGTGGCCTCCACATAGCATCATCGTCTGCGCCTGAGAACATAAAAAATAAATAAACATGTTGGATCAGGGCGCCGGTTATTACCGAAGACACGTCGATCCATTGTTGTTACATTGTTGTTGTCATATATTGAGCAAAATTATAAACACCAGAGAGGAAGCACAGTGTTAGCTATCTCCGATCGTAAGAAATAGTGGCGCGTCGTTGACTCATTTTGTTACAGACCACAACATGACATAGGCACAAAGTTCGCATATCATAACAGTTGACCAACATGGCAGTGACACAATGTTAGTGTACCAAAGCTGTCTATTAAGCATGTATACCAGTTGAGCCAGAGCTCGATAACATGGCAGAGGCACCAAGTTAGCATACCATTCGGCTCAACAACATGGCAGAGGCACAAAGTTAGCATACCATACGGCTCAACAACATGGCAGAGGCACAAAGTTAGCGTACCATTAGGTGTTTTCACTTTGTAGTAAAAACACGACGTTAACTTGCCACACAAGTCAACCACACCACTTGTGTGCCACACAAGCTTAGCCTCGAAGAAACCGGCACACGTATCGGGAGTCCACTCCCCTCGCCATGGCACCACAAACTCTGCCGCAGCCTGGGTCGTCTTCCCATACGAGCCTGCCAGCACTTGCAGCTCGTAGCGACCACCGGGAAGCGCCTTGACCACACGATATGATCCGCGCATGCCCGAGTCAACTTTACCAGAAGCTTGTGCCTGTTACAAAAACAAATGAATTAATTTCAAATTGTCGTGGAGACCTAGCAGTCTACTGTCAGCATTCACAGGTGGATCTTTTTGATGCTAATTAGTCACTAGGCGCTAAGACACCCTTTGCTTACACATATCTCTTAGCACTTTACAATTGGGATGGAAGTTTTCCAAGACAACGCAACGTCTCGAACAAGATGTCAAATGAGTGGCGTAGACACTTCGATGCCCACCAGTAAATTCAAAGGTGATAAACTGGAAGTTTTCTGCTTCGTTATATTCAAAACTAATTGAAAACGCCACATAATACTTGACCACACGCTCTGTCAGTGATTGCACTGTATACGAACCATGTTAAGTAAGGTTTAGCAGTAACGTTCAACTTGCCCGTTGGAGTGGTACATTTCAGAGGTGATTAGATGTGTGTCAACGCTTAAATCTGTTACAAGCTTTGTAAAGTCTGTACTTAAAAATGCTGGAATACCAAACAACGAAACAACATTTGTAAGACGTATTTTTTAGTTCTAAAGCATCTTCACCAAACATAGAATACAAGAGAAGATATTTAGAAAACGCATCAATTACAATTAACAACACACATCTATAATCGTTAGACTGGGATAAAGTTCCTAGTGCATCTACACGTATAATCGAAATGCAACACTAGGTTTTTCCCATAAATGTATAAGTTGATGCGGAGCTCTAGGGCACAAAGCACAGAAGTCAAGAATCTTCTCCTACTGGACTTTACTTATAATGCAGGAGATTATTCTTTTGAATACAATGACTAAAGTCTAATCGCCCTTCTGCTAACTTTTAAATTAACTGATGTGTCTCTTCATCAGCAGCTTGTGCTATTTGAGCCCAGTTTTGCTCACTGCTTGCTTTGCAAACATTAATCGGATTGCAGTTCAAATAGTCAGCATGCGACATAGAGATACCATTGTGCTACTCCAGAGTAAAATTAAAATCTTGCAGATATATCCACCATCTGGCAATACGCGGTAACAAGTGCTTTTGTTGCATAGCTTTCAATGTGTTACAATCAGTTACAAACAATGAAATGAACACCAACCAGATAATGGCTATAATTTTACAAGGCTTTAACAACGACCAAAGTCTCAAGCTCGTAAGAATGCTACCTTGGCTCAGCAACCTGAGTTCGTTTACTAAAATAGGCAACTATTCGTTTATGCCCCTTTTCACGAACCTGATGAAGCATTGCACCATAACCAACAGAACTTGCGTTCGTATGGACTTCAATAGGCAAACCGGTTCATAAATAGCTAAGATTGGTCCGCTTGTAAGTCGCGAGATAATATCTTGCCGTGCTTATTATTTTTCACTGCCCTTGTAAGTTTGTTAATCGGAGCAGTCTTAGTGGCAATCCTTTGTAGCGGCGAAAGTAGATCGCTAGACTCAAAAAATGGCGAACTTGTTTAACAGTCCTTGGAATGGAAGCCTCAATTAAAGCTTGAACTTTTTGTTCGCTCGGCCACACCTGACCCTGACTAATAGTCCGTCCCAAGTATTCTATTTTGGTAGATAAAAGACCTTTCTTCAAATTAATAGAAAACCCAGTCAGTCTGAAAACTGACCTTTCGGAGAAACAACAGGCCCACATTAATTGTATTGGTTAGTATAAGCACTTCATCAATATACAACAGAACCTCACCAGACTCTTAAGTGCGGGTGAAGAGTTTTTGATATTATACGCTGGTAAACATTAAGTGTATTCGCTAACACACAGGACATCTTTAAATGTTTATAGTGCTTCTCTGGTGAAATACCATAGCCAAAGCAAGACCAGTGAAGGACTTACGTTTACCTAATTGATCAATACGATCATCGATCAACGGTAAAGGGAAACAATCTTTACCTGTAATTGCGTTGAGATTACGATAATCAACACACAAAGTCGCACCCATTTTATTTTTTTGACCAATAGAATAGGGCTCGCATATTCTGATTCAGACTCTCGAATAATATTCATTTCCCTTAAAATTTCTGGATACGAAAACCTATAGAGTCTTTAACTGGTGCTGTGCTGTTTAATTTAATTGACACACAACCAGTTTTAACTGTGGACGTCGCTGTCCCAGATATAAAAAAGTTCAAAGACTCCTTAATTAAATCAGACAACTTACTTAGATTTTGATCAGTGAAAGCAGAATTAATCGGAATCTGCGTTGTCGGTATAGTACTCATAACGTCATGTGTAAGACGAGGCCTGTAAGTAAGGTACCTTTTGCTGATCACAGGTACGAACATAAAGTAACACGCTCGCGGCTCAATAGATCAATACCAACAATAATGGGACTATAAATTCAGGCAATACGGCATGCAAGTCTACTTCAAAAGTAATCTCGTTAAACTCTACAGGCAATGTGACTAAGTTGACTCCATTTCATTACCACCTATACCTCTCAAAACTCGAAAAGCTGGCTTCCGCACAAATATAAAATTGATTAGCAACAATAAAGAAATCAAGGATATACTTGATCCGCAATCTACGAGTATAAGAATATCGACAGGATTTCCCTGTATGGTTACTACAACAATATCTTTCGTATTAAAATAATTTTAGATTCGGAGATCCGTAATACCCCGTATGACTATTACTGAAGTAAGCTCATCATTCAACCCCTTAACTATGCGTAGCCTTAACAGATACCTACGGGCATAATAGGCGTACGTCGGGTATTTCTAAGAGTTGGTACTCATGATCTCATATAAAGATATTTGCATCATCTAGTATCATAGGGCCACAACGGCTTAAACTCCTTGTTAAAATTACTCCAACTACGATCACTGCTAACCCATTCGTTAAGCCAAATTCTAGCATTACCTTTCAGACAATTACCGATATGAGACAGACACTCGTTATCATTCCAACGGTTTAAAAATTTAGCACAGTCAACATTCTCACACCAGGTATCTATATTGTTGATGCTGGAACCAAAATCAAATATGTAATAAGATTGGTTAGATCTCACCGTCATATTAATTAAATGTATCGCATCAATGATACGGTCAGTGGCACTGGTGTTACGGCCCGTAACAGCACTAACGTGACACCCCGGCGAAGACGATACAGCAGAGCGTCGATCTTCTATCAGCAGCGCCCGAAACTCGGCTCCAGTCATAGTCCCTGGTCGCGGCCGTGGTGACGACAGCGCAAGTGCATCGCTTGCGGCTTGCGTGACCGCTCTGATGAAAGCGGTGTTGCTCTTCCAGTACAGTCAAACGATCTATAATTTGTTGCATTTGTTTAGTTAGCACATTATTAGGAGAATCATATCGTTGTGAAGCTTACCTAAAACGAAATGTTCGGCACCTAGCACAAAAATCACTATCATGTAAGTATGCAGAATTGTCGCTAGGACGCGAGCTGCGACTCCTAGACCGATTTATACTTTTTTCTTAGGTATTTCATTTATTGTTAAGAATCGGTAAATGAACTAAATAACAAACGGTTAAGTAAGCTTGAATAGCTTAAAAGCAATGTTAATCACGAGAAGTATTAAATTTCAACTCATAAAGCTATTTGCGATCATGCACAGATATATTTAAAACCATTTGGTAGTAAGCGAAAATTGGAACATACTCACCAACATTTTTCGGTTGTATACATTACCAAACAAACGCATTCGCTGCACCCGATTCACGTAACGGCAAGGAGAATAAAATAATTTCACTTGCGTACCACGAGAAGAAGAACCTTTAGTCAAGCGACATGAAAAACTGTCGTATATCAGGAATCCAAAGCGAATAAGGTCACGTAGAAAATCGAATCCCACTTCTGATTTTATAAAAACCAGAAGTGAAATTGCATTTTCAAAACCAACAACCATTTATTCGTACAATTTAGATATTTCTAACAAATCTTAATACAATAAGACAGAATCCTTCTTATCGCTTCAAAGGGAAAAACAATACTCTAACATTCTACCGAATTACAAATTTAGGCAAGTTTAGTTTTCTTATTTAATACAGCCAGACATCATCCACAAAGAAGGTGAAGGTTTGTCATCTCCTCTACGTTGTGTGTAACATTTTTCACTATTCTTCTAACAGTATTGTCATCGGTCCTGGATAAGTATGCAAAATTTCGAGCCAACCCAAGGTTTTGAAGTGCTCGAAAATCGACTTTAAAGATTCCGTACATATACGTTCGTACGTATATATATACATACATACATATTTACATACATACATACCTACATACAAACAGGCGAAGTTAATAAAAGCGTATTAAAGACACGTACTTCCGAAATAATTTATGTTAGACAGTCGGATGGTGGTAAAATTGTAAGCCAAGTAATTTTAAAACAAAAGAGTGTTGTATGGCGAGTTGCGCCGACCCACTGTAAGATAGTCAGGCAGAGGTCTACCTCATTATAATGCACAGTTGACAATAAAGACCAAGATTAAAGTTGTTGGGAAATCAATTTGGTGTGCTTCCGCTTAGGTTAGACAATAAGTTGAACTTAAGATTATATCTATGTCATAGGGAGATATTCTGTAACATTCCGCCCCCAGTTTCCTTCCTCAGCCGCGAGAAATCCTCTACTATACACAGGGTATTCTTAGAATTTCCTTGGCAACCTATTGAAAGCGGCCAATTTATTATGAAACACTTACAAATAGAATTCTTAGTTAACTATCTCTGATTTTAACAAATCAGATATATATATTCCTGACATCCCTTCCTATTCTCAACATACCGAATTCAGTTATCCCGTGCCCAATCGTGAGCATATATGGACTGAATTCTAATACATTATAGATTATGCGATACATAGTACATACATATTACTGTGAGGTACAGAGGTGCTTCGTGGGTGTCCTACGTTTCGCCTTGTTTGTTCTGTCCTACGATGTGATAGGAAGCTAGGCTATCGCCATATCGGCCACAAATTCCTGACTCTGGGTTTCCAATATCACTGCCCGACTCGGGATTCGAAATCGAGACACAAAATATCGATGAATATTATAAAGAATATTCAAGCCAAAAATACGCATTTGTCTTTGCCTAAATCCAACAGATAGTAAAATGAAAGCCTTATAAGAGTTTAGACATGAAAGTGAAGTGAAGTGGCGTGCATTATGTGAATTGCGTAGTATAAGGGAATTAATATATAATGAGCCAATAATGGCGGATGATTGCGAGGGTGTCAGGGGTGGCCGGTTACTGACCCCATTGCCCTTGCACAGGGGGTTACTGTATAAAAACGATAGGAACTTCGAATGTTCGGACGCCGTACGTAACATAACGCCTGAAACCATTGACCACTTAGAAGACAATATTCGCCGATATACGGCCACAACTTTTTTTTTTTTTTTTTTATTGCAATGAATGGCGAGACGAGCAAGCCGTTTGCCTGATGTTAAGCTATACGACCGCTCATAAACAGTAGAAATATTCCACTGCGCTCGCCATCCTGAGACATAAGATGTTAAGTCTCAATATGTCCAGTAGTTGCTCTGGCTACAATGTCCTTCAATCCGAAACACAACAGTGCATTTAAGCAGTATTGTTTCAGGGGAGAAATAGACATTGCGGTGGTACCTACCCAGATGGCCTCGCACATATGAGAGACCTACCACCAGTAAAAACTAAGTAAGTAACTGTTGGAAAAAGTCATAGAAAATTGTACCCCCAGATTATGCTACGTCCGAGCCAGCCGTAACTGAGTCATATGCCAGAATTCATATTTAAATTATAATACCAGAAGAGTATCTTTCGAATAAGGCCAATTTCAAATCAATTTTAAAAAGCATCTTTTATTCCATTTCAAAGTTCTATACCTCTATAAAAAACACACTTTATAATAGAGAGTAGTATTGATTTTTAGAAGTGGAAATCTTATATCTTACTCCGGACGTGGAACATCCGAACATTCGAAGTTCGTATCGTTTTTTACAGTGTAACCGCCCAGGCTGTTTGTAAGAAGTCAGTGTGTTTGATATTATTTAATTAACCCATTGACTGGAACGAAAAATAAGAATCTTCTTTTTTAAATTATTTGTGGATGGTGGCCTGTTGGCAAACGGACGAGACGCGTCTGCCAACATGTTCACGGTGGTCGCGTGTTCAAATCCCAGTAGACACCTCTGACTTTTCGGAGTCATGTATGCATTGGTAGTCACCACGCACTAACATGGCATAGTAAACCGTCATGAGAAAACCTGCATAGCATAGTGATTTATAAGAATTTCTATGGTATATAAAGTCCGCCAACCCGCACTTGGCTAGTGTAAGGGATGGCTTAATAGTATACTGGATTGCAGAGGAGGCTCGTGCCCGGTATGTGGGACGTAAATGTACAGTCTCACGTAAGTTTTTTACGAGACCTTGTCACCACACCACTCATGCCTTTAATTCTTAAACTGGACATCACAGTCTGTTTAATATCATATCTGTGTTGGAAGCCTGTGCGCAGCAGAGAGACGATTATAAGCTCACATCAACTCATATATTTAATTCTTTTTATCTCTCTAAACACCGGTTGTTCTGTTCTATATCACTCTATTGATAAAAGATTCCAAATCGTTACGGTTCTCGAATAATTCCATATTAAAAAGCCTGAGCTATTAAAACATTTCCTGCATATGTCCTACTAGCCTAAATATTATCACAGTCATGTAATTCATCGCTATACGATTAAATTTTATCGATTGACCGTCAATTTTGAGGGCAGCGTGGTTCAGTTGATTTATCAAAACAAATTATTGCAGACAACTAGGTCACACACCGCGGCCGCTTCGCACTATTCCAAATTAAATTAGAATTTCAAAAAAAGGAATGCAATTTGAGTACAGATATTTTAGTTCTACTTTCAATCGCTACAATAATATAAAAAAGGGGGACATTATTGCAGTGGAACGCAGCTGAAGGAGTTGTGCGTGGTTGTGCGTATTTTGCGCTGCAGACGCAATGACTCAATTTTATATTTCGAAAAACGTTTTGACGATACCGTTTTTAATATTATCCAGAAATGTTAATTTCGCAATAAAACGTTAAATAGTGTTATAGGAGTCACATTCCGTTAACTTCAAATACTACGTCATATCATTATCCGTAGATTCTTAAATTCTTTTAAACTATACTTTTGATGCCGTTAAAGTTCACATTAACAAGAATGAGTTTCCCACCAAAATATAACATGACATCATAACAGTTTAAGCAAAACCGGTAACAAACAACACCCCATCTTCACACATATTCAATTGAACTGCTCATTAGTAAGTGGTACAATACCAGGGTGTACACGGTCCGCTGGACGCGAGAGCACAATGACGTGCGGGTCGCGGTTCGATGCGCCGCCATTTTTGATTCAACATTACGTTTTATTGTTTTCATTGTTGGTTACGGTACGGTTTTCGATTAGTCTACATGAACGGACAGATTTCCCGGGTTTTCTTGTCTGGCAGGGCTTTATTGTGCTGGACCTCTGGCACAGCTTGGTGTAACTCATGCTGGTCTATCTCCGAAATTCATAAGAGTACTTATTTCTATCTGACCTAAAATAAAATCATAAAATTATAATTCATAACAATTATACTTTTTAAATTTCTATCATAAAATACGTACTTTAATCTCCTGTTTAATTTTTCGTGATGGTATTTGAACTATTCACAAATGTATGTGTACAAAATAAATCATATAGATTCGACAGGAATGCATTGCTTTCTGCAATGTTCCTTATTTCACCACGGCGCAGCGTCTCAAAGCGCATTGACTTAAAAATCTTAATTGAATGTATATTTTCTCACCATGTTTTACTTCACCATTCGCGTAGGTACGGGGAATTTTATAATGAATACATTTTACATGACTTCGGGAACCAATATTTTATTTATTTTTAAGATTCCATACCTAAAAGGTGAAAACGGAACCCTATTACTGAGACTCTGCTGATGAGTCCGACTTGGACTTGACCGGTTTTGTTTTCAATAAATTATTAACTTAGAACAATGGAAACACACAGCGTCGTGTTAAACAATAGGACTTCCTCTTCCTTCATTTAAGTTCATAACAATTTGTCTCTTCTTTAAATTCAATGTTTCTATATGTCCAAATAACTATGTAAGTAATGTTAGTTTCCAAAAATGCGGTATTCACACATCGTTATCCATAAAGGAGTGGATATTAACGGTATTTTCTCATTTAACTGTTTTAAAATTATAAAGACCCTTTCCGGTTCCACAATTAATTGTTGAAATAGTTAAGTTTCTTCAAATGTTTCTTCAAAACGGTTGTAACTACTTTCCTTTTTGCCGAAAATTGTCTTAAAGATGCCAAAGCTCGCTTCCTCAAGATTCTCAAGTGAGAAAACATTTTTACTGGCCTTTGGGAACTTGTACTTATCCAAACATTTTCCTGAGTTTTCAGCTAACTAGAATTTTTTAAATAACTTTGTCGGAATACAAACTAAACAATCAAAATATTGTATGGATATCAAAGCAGTCATGTTCTATGTGTTGAATTAATGTGTTTCCAATTAGGAAGACCCAATCTAGGTAATTTTACATCAAAATCTGTTACTTCGTGGCTTAAACATCTAACTACAAATATTGTGTAAGAATCTGTTAAGTATTATTTTTCAAAATAGATATTCATAAATTCACTATTTATTTTGCTCATAAAACTCTGGCGTTATAAGCCAAAAATATCAAATGACTGCGTAAATACATTAATAAAATTTCTCAGTATATTTAAGGACTGTGAAATCAAATGTTTTTAAATATTTAACAAGAATAGTTTGCAACAAATCCCATATAAAAATGAATAAATTATTCATGACCCCGAACCACAACAGTTTCACTAATGACAACAAACGAGTAATGAGTCGCAATGTAGCCTTTCCATACATTTTGCTCTGAAACGGATGGGTAAACAAAAAAGCCAACAATTTACTATCATTATTTTAACCGGAGGGAGCTATATTGACGGTCAGTTGCACGTTCGAGTCTGCACTTGGCGGACTCGAAATTCAAAAATATATTTTTAAATTCTATGTTTAAATCATAGACAATATAGTGTAATTTAGAATTATATTTTAAAGCTGGGCTTCCACACGCGCCAACAATTTCGACTGGACGAAAAAAAGTATAATTTCTATTTTTAAATTGCGCTCAAAGGACCAGTGATGTACTTTTAAGTTCATATGAGCACGAACTGGTTTACCGGTCAGTATCGTTTGCAAAGGATCAATTGTTTCGCGTCGAAGATGCCGCGGCTAACTATTGTGGTAAGTTGAACTTAAAACACATCTAGTATATGTTTAAATTATGAATATATTATGACAATGATAAAATGCAATATCATGATCGGTGAGAATAATTTGCTATTTTTAAATTAAGTATATTTTACAATAGTCAAATTTATTAATATAAGAAAATATTCAAATTAAGTTCGCAGATTATTTTATTTTGTTATATGATTTCGCTTAATCTTTGATTGAATTAACCAGTTGCATGAGAATACTGAATACTGTTTGAAAGAATTTCTACATAGTCAGATTTCCAGTCAGTAAAATGTACATTGAACTATTTAAATCTGTTAAATTGACCTAAAAAGTAAAGATAAGCCTTTCAGTACACTTGGAATTTAATGACCATGGGACTCACGCTAAAATAAATATTAAATCAACTTAATTTTATAGATTTCCCCTAAACAGTGAAAAAAATTACTATTTTCATTTTTATTAAACTTTCTGTAATCATATAAGCAAGCATTTTCAAAATCGTTGCAAACGGCTATTTTTAGTAGCGCTCCACTAGAAATGTACTGGACGCGCGCGCACCACTTACGTCGGAACAATTTACGTCTTTACGCTCTGCCTACATATTTATATATTGAATTATTTTATTTGTAAAACTGCAGAAAAAAATAACGTTTAAAGATGGTAGAAGAAACTGGTGGTAGGTCTTTTATAGCTGCCTGCCTTTTGTGGCTATCTGGGTGGGTACCACCGCAATGTCTATTTCTCCCATCAAACAGCAGTTTAAATGCACTGATGTGTTTCGGATTGAAGGACATTGTAGCCAGAGTAACTACTGGACATATTGAGACTTAACAACTTATGTCTCAGGATGGCGAGCACAGTGTAATGCCAAGCATTGCTTTGTAATCAAGGTGTTGTTTGGTTTTGCTACTGTTCATTAGCGGTCGCATCGCTTACCATCAGGCGAACGGCATGCTCGTCTCGCCATACCCAGCAATAAAACAAAAAGATTAATTACAATATCCACAACAGTTTCCACAGATTATAAAATCACTTAAACCAAACAAAATAAACAGTATAATTGAGAACCTCCTCCTTTTTTAAAGCCGGTTAAAAACCAAGGTGGCGTAGCGCGTTATTCGTACGCATCTACAAAATATTAATTGATATTATCAATATTGTTCAATACTATTACGTGTGATTTTAATATTTTTCTCGTACTGGGGTGGATGTTATTTCATTCTTAGCAAGATCAGATCAGAAATATCGTGAACAGAATGTATGAAGACTGAGTAAATTGAGATACAGGCATGAATATTAGCAACTTCTTTATTTAATTATGCTTCTATATAGAGTATAATTGGGTCACGCACATAGCGAGAAGAATTGATGGCCGTTGGGGAACAAAGATTCTGGAGTGGAGGCCACGTGCAGGCAAATGAAATGTCGGACGCCCGCTGCAACGTGGATGGACAACCCCGTTAAGGTTGCAGGAAGTCACTGGATGCAGACAACTTGCAACAGGTCAATGTGGAGATCCTTGGGGCAGGCCGATGTTCAGCATTAGACTTCCTGTGGCTAATAGAGAGAGATAGAGTATAAATAAAGGCTCTTAATTCCGCCCATTATTTATAATGCTGATGACTAGCACCTCAAAAAAGTTTACATCATCAGCAACAACAAAAAACGAAAAAATATCCTTCAGTAAACAAAAGATGGCATAATTTGAACAACAATGCGGTAACCTTTACGCAATTGTCCACATTCAGTACGTACCACATAATTATAAAGTGATTATGACCCGTAACGGATATGTGTTAATGGCGAGACAATGCTTTACTAAACTCAATGAACATATTATAATTATGGCGGCTTTTCTAAAATATTTCGTTTTGTAACGTCCGCTGACTGCTGCTTATGTTACTAGATAATAACGATAGTATGTTACTGATTTGGGTAATAGGAACAATGAAAGGCTTTTCAGTGTCACAAATACCTAGACCTGGAATAAACCTAAGGATTTTGTAAAAAATTGTCTCGGTGCAGATATCGAACCCGCAGCCTCACGTTTCACAGCCGGTGTCAAATCAACTGTGACACGGAGGCTATCAAATAATAAACAAATAAATAATATATAACACCCAACAATCACATATATAGTCCTGACCCCACACTAAGATCGAATCTTGTGTCGTGGGTATCAGGAACTACAAGAAACTTTTCGGTCTCACATACACACAGACCCGATAGAAATATTTGTGGGCCACACAAACATATATCTCAGTGCGGGGATCGAACCCGCGGCCTCTCCTTTTACAGGCGGCGTCTAACCGCCTTCGCCACGGAGGCTGTCAATGTTTCTTTGGTTAACCTGATTGTAAATATTAATGATAAAGAAAGCGTCGACCAAAAGTCTGAAAATGCAAACGTACGTATGTATGTAGAGTCAAACGAAGTATCACGATATAATATGTCTTGTGGGTGTTTTAAATTGTGAGAAACTATTTTAAGCCAACACTTTATCTCTAGGGTCAATAATGTAGAGCACAGTTTGCAGTCACCCAGGGTGCTAGAATTAAATGGGCGCTACAGCGCAGTCATGGTATTTCTCGCAAAGATTTAGATGGACAGAAAAAAGGGTTTTTTGGAAGCCGCCACACCCGTCACTGCAACTCATGTAAGAAAGGATCAACAGTGGCACGCATTTGGATAACACTGAGCTTTGAGTTTCGGCGAGCCTCCACGATTGTCTAACTTGTCGTTGACACGAAATCAATCATGAAGATAAGAGGGTTGTAGCTATCGCCCCAAATTATCCAGTATAGAATTAACCATGTCCTTAACGATTACGATCACAAAAACATTTGTCTCGCTTCGGCGATCAAAGTTTGATATCCGGCTTCTCATCAACTCCAACAAGGAAACTGTTTAAATATTCAAAACACGTTTTGTTACAAATATTTGACCCAAAATTCCCATAGATGACCTCAACTAGACAAAAGATATCGCAAATACAATAAATGTGGAGCACTTTGAAGGCCGGCTATTGTTTTATATAGGAAGGATATAATTTATGGACAAATTACATTAGTTATTCGTGTTGCCAAAATTACGTGTACGCGCATTTTTGCGCAGGTTTTGCAATGCATTGTAACTTTGGAAAGCTAGTATTCACTGTAGTTTATAGAATCATGGTGATGGCTTCTCATCGGGTCTTTTTATCTCGTAGTTAGTTAAGTAGCTTTATTTTTAGCAATGAGCGCTCTAAGAATGTAGTATAGAGGCGTTGTCCGCCAGTAATTCTAGTAATTGCTCAACCACCTTTCCAAAAAAATAGTTAGATTTTTTTATTAAGTAAGAATGACAAGAAGAGTATCTATTTGAAGGTATGCGTGACGCATATTAATGGACAAGACCAACACCACTTATCATTAAGCATTGCAGGTCTACGCAAGGTAAATAAACATTAAATATGTCTTTTTTCAGATACTCTCGCTCACTCTAGCATCAATACAAACGCTATCAGCCGAAGAGACTATCCTATCGTCAGTATTAAGTCCAACAAACCCACCGAAGGAGCTTAACCGACTAAGTCGAAGTTACTACGACTACCGGTACCCCAGGCCCTTATACGATAGACTAGACTACGACAGATCCCGGTGCGGAAGATGTTACGATGACGATGATGATGACTACGACTATAGGAAAGACAGGAATGACGACAGAAGATCAAGACCTCGTAGTAAAAGCAGAAACAGATACGACGGTGACGATGATGATAGACATATCGACGATAAGAAGAATAAAAACGGGACTGATGACGATAATAGTGATAAGAAGAGTGACAGGCCTAGTGGAGGACGTCGTGATCGCGATAGAGATCGTGATCGTGATAGACATAGGTACGACGACCGTGATAGATACAGGCCTGATTACTATGATAGGTTCTTGCGCGATCCCTACAGAGAGCGGGATTATGATCGGCCGTACTATGATGACTACTACAGAGAGAGAAGGCCTGTGTATGATAGATATCCAGATAGGTATGATGACTATTCTGGAAGATACGACTATGGATATTCTGGACAAAGAAGACCTTATGATAGATATGATGATGTGTACGGAGGATACGGTCCCAGTGCTGGTCAAGGACCTCACGGCAGGTGAGTTTTGATAATTTTAATTGAGATTATGCAGGTGTAGAAAAATCGTAATATTATTCACCATATTATGGTATTTAATTTAATTCACATGTTACTCATCACCCCAGGTAGCATTGTATAAAATTTCAAATAAGAATCTTAGACATTTTTTAAAATCAAAAATCGTGATTTTATTTTCAAGGTTTTTGGCCTACCTATAAAGATACGAATTTTTCACTTTAAACTAAACTTCACTTCGGTTCGGTAACTTACCTTAGTCGTAAAAAGACTAGTACAATTACGGATTAATCAAAAGCCTTGAAAACTAAAAGCTCGATTTTGGACAAAACTACCAGGTAGTTTTCACAAACTTTGTTTCAAAATATACCGTATGTCAATATCAGTATTTCTATGGTATCTAAAATCCGCCAACCCGCATAAGGCCGGCGAGGTAGATTATATGGCCTAACCACTCTCAATCGTACTCTCGATTGTAGAGATGACCCGTGCCCTGCAGTGGGACTGATATGGGAGCATACATATAAATAGCGAGTAGCGACTATTTAGTTTACACTAAACATGATGGTTCTTTATGAGCTAAGAAAGCTTTCCGGATCAAATACTCCGTGTTGATTTACTTAAACCATAAAAATCACTGGATGCAACAGGCCGCTATAGAAATCTTGGTGTAAGGCCTATATTCTGCCATGAACTTCTTGTGAATAAAGATGACTCTGTACTGGGGGGTCACTCTACTATCCGAAAGGAAACTAGAGTGTTCCAAAATTGTACGAAAAAAAAGTGGTATGAAACGAGCCTCCTCTACAATGGAAAGTACTTTTTAGATGATCTGTCAGTCCATAGAATTCATGATTATGAATAACGAAAATCAATTCATTTCCTTGCGTTTTATTAGTTGTTGTCGCGTGTATCTCCATTAATTGGTAAATTTCCACACTTGATAAATGTGCCTTTATCATTTAAGCTCTTAATAATTACAAATTGAAAAATACTTCTGAAACATAGTTAGAAAGTAAGACTCATTATCAAATTCCAAGAAGGTATTATAGCATCACATAAGTATTTATGATACTTATTGTAGGTCTAACACGAGGTTTTGTATTCAAATCTTAAGTCAATTCAGGTGTTATTTTCGAAAGCGTATACCGCTGATCGATATGAAATTTGGTATAATAACATAATATGTATTTTACTCACAAATCATAATGGCGTTTGCGTCAATTTTCATTATAATATTCTTGATTAGGAAGTCAAAATACGTTGTTAATTAAATTTAAAATTTTCGGAAAGTGTGAATTTTCTTTATTCTCAATCTCATAGCTCTTGTAGAAGACTAAAATTTGTGCACGGTTTGGCATTCGACCCAACCATTATCACATTTGGGACGGCAATCAAACTCAGGAAAATGTTGGTGATATCAATTAAAAAGGTATAAAATAAATTGGTTCCACATTGACGCTGGATCAAATGTGATTAATCATCCTATAAAGTTGCAAAGTTCATTCACACATAATATGTGTTGACCGCAACTTTAATAATGCATTACGATGTTACCCGTGAACGCTTTCACACAAACGCTATTGATATTGCCGAATTGGAGCAATAACTGTATGTGGATTTCGCGCCATTGTTCACTTTGTCTCGTTTGTTGAACTTTTTGTAATGATAGCCAGTTATTAGCGTAGCCAATTGATTTAGGTATTGTGAATTCGAACTGTACTCACTGATTCATAATGTTCTGTTTTATATTGGCATCAGAAATTGACTACAATGCATCTGGCGGTGAGAGCAGTTGAAATCAAATAGAGTATCCACACGTCGACACAATATTACAATATTACTGATAGACACAGCCTTAACCTAACTTCAACCTACTTCCATGTGTATATCTTCTCCATCCCTATAGGGCAACAATGGCAAACCAATGGCAAGCGAGCCATGTACGGCACCCGACATTATATTTTGAACTGATCATAAAGTTCATCATGAACTGATTCTGTTCAGCGCTCACTTGTTATTGTAATATAGCATTTTTTATATAATATTGAAATCGAAATCATTTGATGGCACATTTATGGCCTGATTAAACATTTTTTTTTATTAAAAGGCTTTTTGATGGATAAATGTACCTATGCCATTCTTTCTAGAGGAGTCGTCAAGTATCGTGTGTGGTATCGATACCACGAAGATACGAATATTTTACCAAATAAACAGAAAATATAAGATTAAAACATGTTTAGTATTGCACCTGGTTAACAAAATAATAGAGGAGTTTTACCTACCATTAAAACTCATATTATGTCCAGAGCCTTATTCGAGGCCT
The DNA here is from genome assembly GCA_023078785.2 of Hyles euphorbiae. NCBI lineage: Eukaryota > Metazoa > Arthropoda > Insecta > Lepidoptera > Sphingidae > Hyles > Hyles euphorbiae. The sequence goes on from CM041036.1 coordinate 2,338,669, forward strand.
TTAAACAATATTTGAGATGGCGTTCCTCCGTTTCCTGCCGAATTCCATAGTAATGGGCGGTAATTCCGTTAGATGGCGCTAGGTTTGCAGTGTTTACCAGGTTTTGCGCTCGCCCATATTCTTCATTGTGTCTCAAATTAATATATTGATCATATAATATACATGAATACACATATATGTAATATATAGTACAGTAATACCAGGCAGAACTTAATGTAAGGCCTCGAATAAGGCTCTGGACATAATATGAGTTTTAATGGTAGGTAAAACTCCTCTATTATGTCCTTCCGCCGTTATTCGAGGCCTTTAAACAATATTTGAGACATTGTTTGTTTTCGCCTGGTAAACAAGACGCCAATGTGATATAGAGTTAATACAACTATATAATAAATAGTAACACAAATATGTTTTACAACAAACTTGTAAAAAAAAAATTATGAAATTATAATTTATATTAAGCAATTCATATACATATTAAACACTAAAAAATAAACATATCATTTATGCTTTTACAGTAAATAATATGAGTATAAGAAATTATATAATCTATCGTAACGGTTCAAAATGCTTGGTCAAAGAAAAATTTTGTGACTTATTTGAATTTGATATAATTTCTTTTCTATAGAATTTTTTAAATGTATTTTCAGATCTCCAATTACCTCTAGCTAATATTTTATCTATAGGTTCCCTATCTAACCACTCTCTGGAGGCAACAGCAGATCTGATGCTTCCAGGTGTTGCTTCTACGCCGGCTTCTTTTAATAGTGATTTTACCCACCCCGCAATTACGGTTCTAGATGCAGCCATAGCTGTACCTCGCGCTGTGATAAATAAATTATCTAACTTTGTCCGAGATCTTTTAACATTACTAACTTCTACAAATTTTCTGACCCAAAACACGGGATCAATATTTTGACATTCTAAATTTGGAAACAATTTCCATTCTGACTAGACATAAGATTCAGAGTCGGTTTTGGAGCCATATTTGGGCCAAAAAATCAAACAATTATCTTTTTGGTTGTCAATAAATGAATCCTCAGAAACAGATAAAAGGGTTAAATCATGAACTTGTCTATCTGAACATAGCAACAACAGTACAGCACAACGACGTGATACATCCCATAAATTGTGCTCATTAATTTTGGTCTTTATTAAATAATCAATCAATATTTTAGTATCCCAAATGAGTTTCGGATATATTTGTGGTTTACAATTAGCTATCGATTTTAGAATTTGCCTAACTAGAATATGTGAACTCAGTTTTACTTCACCAGCACTGCAAAGAGTAGAAACAACAGATTTATGTACTAGGATGGTTCTATAAGATAGTTTTTCGACTAGATGAAGATCAGCCAAAAATTTTGCCAATTCTGAACCCGAGGGATTCGTAACTTGAACGTTGAACTTTTCACACCACTTAATCCATCGTCCCCAAGCGGGTTTATAAGTGTTCAAGGTAGATTTTCTCCACCCTGACCGCAACAGGGTTTTTTGTTGTTCTGACCATGATTCTACTGCTTCCGACCACCCCCACATTTCCAAATTTCCAGAGTTAAGTCTTTGACTTTCGGCGATGGAAGCAGAGTTGATAGGTCCATCAGTCTGGATTCCAGATTGTAAATCGTGAACGGTGGTGCTATCGCCCGACTCTTTAGATCCGCCCTCCAAAAGGCTTGCGGCCATTTGGGTGCTACGATCAGAAAAGTACCTTTGGCTCGATTGAGGTGCATCAGCACTCGTGGTATCAGCGTTGGGAGAGGAAAGACCCAAGCTAGGTCGAAGTCCCAATCCCAAGCGAACGCGTTGCGTCTCCATGCTGCTTGGTCTTTTTGATCCAAGCTCACATACTTTTTCACTACATGGGCTCAGGCCGATGCGAACAGATCTACTTCCGGGACACCCCATTTTACAAATATTCTGTGGGTCAACTTTGGCAGTAAGTGCCACTCTGGAAGCTTCGACTTCCGTGATAATCGATCGGCTACAATGTTGTATCTGCCTGGAATGTGATGAGCTACTAGGTGAATGTCGAATTTGTCCAGAATCTGAAAAATCTCGTAAGTAAGATTCATTAGATCTGGAGATCGATATCCTCCTTCGTTTCTTAAATGTGCTACCACGGATTTGTTGTCGCATTGCAGAAGAATCGATGATCGTTTCAGAGATGGACCGAATTCGTATAGGCATTTCGGAACTGTTAGCATCTCTTTGTGGTTCGAGTGAAGATGCTCTTCCTTTTAACCAATAGCCTCTCAGTTGGACCCCATTCAACTCCGCTCCCCAGCCCGTATCGGCTGCATCTGTTGTAAGGAAGTGTGTTGTTAATGGGGGGTGAAGCCGAGAGTGTTTGGTGCAGTTCACCATCCACCATCTGAGTTCCTCTATTACCTGTAATGGTATTGGAAACTTTTGCAAGGGAGTGCGAAGCAGACTCTTGCAAAATTTTAATAGGCAATGAAAGTTGATGCGGCCTTGAGGAACAACTAGCCGAGCGAAATTCAAAGTTCCAACAAGGCTCTGAATTTCTTGAAGGGCCGCCGATTGACACTTTATTAGATTTGCTATCATTACGTGAATGCCCTGCACTTTCTTTAGTGGTAGGTTTTTTCGGTTTTGCCATGAATCCCAAACTAAACCGAGATATTGCAGTGATGTTTGGGGAACCAGAATGGATTTCTCCAGATTTAATTTTCATCTCAACTCGCGCAAAGTTTGGAGTACAATTTGTACTTGGGATAGCAATTTTGACCTGTCTTGGCAAGCAATCAAATAATCGTCCAGGAATGCTACTATACGGATACCCTGCTCGCGTAGTATTTCCGCGGTCCAATTGGAAAGGGACGCAAAAACTTTGGGTGCTGTGGCAAGCCCAAATGGCAAACAGGTCATTTGTAATAGTTGATTTCTGTAAATCAACCTGAGGAAACACCGGTGAGTTGATGTGACAGGAACGTGGTAGTATGCTGGTGTCAGGTCGATTTTTACCATCCAATCGTTCGGTTGTAAGAATTCCGGAATGCGATGGACCGGAATTAGTCGAAACTTCGTTATTTTTATGAATTGATTCAATCTTTTTAAAATGAATATTGGACGCATGGAACCATCGCTTTTGGGTGTTAAGAAAAGAGTTGAAAGACAACTCGGTGTTTCGGGGGCATATTCTAAAGTGTTCTCCAATAACATTGTGTTTATAATTTGGTCCATTTGGATAGAAGGAAAAGTTACGTAGTGACCTTTGACTAGTCGAGGCAGAACTAAGGGCGGTTTCTTTTCGAAGGGGATTTTGTAACCTTTCAATATTTGCAATAAAGTACTTGGTGCGCCTTTGCTTGACCAAACGTTTACGTACTTCGTTAACCTCCCCCCCCTCCAAATAGCTCCGAGTCAAAATTTTCTTTCTCCTCTGCCACAGCCACGAGATGTGGAAGGCTGATTAAATTGCCCTGATCTATAGAATTTTCTACTGGAAAACGTTGAGGCTTGTTGTGAAAAAGGGCAAGGTGCGCCTTTATTAGTGGGCAATCGTGGTTTAAATTGAGATCGAAAAAACTGTTCCCGATTTTTGTGGGTCATAACTTGGACCTGTGTGTCTAAAATCATTGGTATCAAACGGTGCCATGGAGCGACCGGTTTGAACATAATAACCATTATAACTACTATTACTTCTGAGTCCAGGTTGCGCAGCCTGAGACCCAGGTACTCTCTTCTCTTGCGCAGAGAAGGAGGTCTTATTAAAAGAAAATATTTTATTTACTCCCCCGTTAGTTTTCAAAAAATCAGAAATTTTTCTTTTTCAAATAATAATTCACAAGATGGAGGTACTTTCTTCAAACTGTTTCTTATAAACTTATCTTTTACCAGATTTAAAAAGTAATCTCTCCTTTGTTCAATTACATCCGCCCTACGACCACAGATCAATTGTAAACAATCAAGAGAGATTTTCTGAAAATCTCCCGAAAAAATATCTTTGATTTTTGTTAACAATACATCCTTGTTAATGGTGTCACTATCTTGACAAAATTGTAATAAATCGTTTACACCTTTTTTCATAGCATCACTTTGCATTATAAAAGCACGTGTTATTGCACCTAGCGATTTATCGTTTGCCACTAAACTACTATGTTTTTCCAAATGTTTTATTTCGTCGTTAATCTCCAAATCGATAAAACCTGGTCGAGCGTTATACATTTTTTGGATTTCAGCATATCGAACGTTTGTCCAGTTTTCGAAATTAAAATATTGTAGGGTATTTAATAGTTTCAAATGTTCTGGCGAAGCATTTGAAAAACGTAGGCTCCTTGACGTGGGTAGCCAAATTGAAATTAAAGGACGAAGCCGCTCGGCGGGCACCTCCTTATTAAAACTGTCATCGCAATGATAATTCTCAGGAGTTAGACTAGGAGCACTTTCTTCAGGCGGATACCACCCCGGTGGCGGGTACACAGCCAAAAAGTTTTGGATTTCACTGACCTGTTCGAAAAGGTATTTCAAACCTTTTTTTTTTTGTCCTTACGTGACCGCTTGCGATGCACAGCCTTGTTTGAAGCACGTGTATGTTTTCGTTTCCTGGTGTTTCCTTCGCATGCCGCAGGGTCCGCAGGCACATCCTCGCAGCTCGATGTCGATGAAAACGCATCAGAATATTCCGAATTACTATCGTCACTCATTTTCTAATCGAAAATTACTTTTAATATATTCGACAAGTAGGTATTTTTAATTAATACTTTTTAAATTTATATTTAATTACAAAAATTAAATACTTTCGAACGCTAACAGCGTTAGATGATTTCGGTACGAAACTTAAGACGCCAATGAAGAATATGGGCGAGCGCAAAACCTGGTAAACACTGCAAACCTAGCGCCATCTAACGGAATTACCGCCCATTACTATGGAATTCGGCAGGAAACGGAGGAACGCCATCTCAAATATTGTTTAAAGGCCTCGAATAACGGCGGAAGGACATAATATTCAGTGTCGAATACATTACAAATCGAGCAGCTGCACTAGATTACCTACATGAACAATCCCTGGCGCGTTCAGGCAAATTAAAATGTGAGTGAGTGTAGGTTTCTTGGATGTTTATCACATAACTTTTCAATACTACGAGTTAATATTTTATTACATATTTCAATACGTTTTGATTTTGATTGTGACCATAATAAGCGCTGTTATAACGTGTTGAAGGTAATTTTAAAATGATTATGTAATTACGATTAGATTTTTTAGAAGATTCAATGTTTGTGTCGGCTCTGAATCTTGTTTCCGTGTTTAATATGATTCACATGATTATGCGCTTATTATTTCTGCAATTGTATATTATGTAAATAAGAATCAGAGCCAGTCTCGTTCCTAATTATTTTCTGCTTAATTTTCTATCCCCAGAGATAAGTAACCTTCGGTTTTACAGGCTAAAATAAAGTGTAGAAGTACGGTAACATTGGACTGGATCTATAAGAATCAATAATAATACTTACTATATATTCGGTGACATATCATAAATAATAAATGGATATATCCAAACAAACTCAATGGAAAATTGATCTAGATTCCACAATAATCACTGTAGTAAACAAATATCCACTGATGATACTATTGACTAGAATTAGATGATTTTGATTTATCTGCTGTAGCAATTCTTTATATATTTTCGATTAAAGTCATGTCCCTAGCACCTTATATGGTGAGCTTGTACTGTCTAGTACTTTTGCCTTAGAGACATTGAATACATTGGAAACTATGTCTGATAAAAATTCTCTCGATAGCTGCCTATGCGTAAATTGTCTTCTTTCGCTGCAACCACAGCTATGTAATAAGCAAAGCCTTGATCTTGGATATTAAAAATTATTACTTCTCATCTGATGATGATCTTCCAGTTTCAGACCCTGGGATGAGACGTACCGTGGTCTCTCAGGCTGGGATGCTGGCGGTCGAGGATATTATTTCGCTTCTGGCAGACCAGACCCTGCTCCCGCACCGGCTTGGGGTCGCCTTGACTATTCTAGGTAAATATAAAGATTAGATAGTCCCCTTCTTCTATAAAACATTTTGAAACACTTGTTTGATTAGAAAGCTTTTCTTCAACAATGGCTGTGTTTCAGTACAAAAGTTGGTTATTAAATCTAAATTATTTAAGTCTTTTTGTCGGTAGGCCCCAGCTTATGTTTTATCGAAAGTTGTAGTACGATTTACAGATATAGGGCCAAATACTGGAAAGCCAATTAACTTTTAACTCCGATTAACTAGCTCTAATGACCTGTTAAATTGATTCCAGTTAAATATAACTTCGATTAAACCACTTAAGAATTAAATATTTAATGGGGCATTATTCATCCGATTCGTATTCTCGAAAGCAACTTAAGAGTTTGACAGCTGTCAAACAGTCAAATTTTTAAGAATTTCTAGTTTTAAGCAGCCGTCGTCTTAAGGCCGCCTGCGACCACTCTTAACTTTCAATTCTACATAAAATTTACTAAAATGACTCTCGCTTCGGTTTCATCGCTGTCTGATGACGATATAGCTTCATCAAGGCGAGTCAATCAAGAAAAAAATCAATGCTTTTGACAAATACAAAGAAGAAAACATTCAAACAAAGTGAGGTTCCGCCTGAAGAAAGAAACTGTTCTGCATCTGTGTTCCTTGCTGGAGACAAAATAGAACCCACTACAAATAGAAGTCGATTGATAAAAACTTGCGACCAACTGTTACTTGCTTTATGATATTCTACGACAGGCAGTTACCAGAAGATTATTGGAGATGTATTTCATGTGGAACAGCCGACTGTACAACACAAAGTTGCAGCAGAGTTAGTTAAACTACAAAATCGTGGCATGGAAATTCCCAACTAACAATAACAATGCCATATTGCGAATGATGTCTATGCGATCGCAGGAGTGATTGAAGTTATAAATTTCATACATATAAGGATCAAATCTCCAGGTAATTTCTACTTATAATAATGTATACATAACTATTAAGCTTTTACATGTACACAAATATATGTTTTCTTATCCTATTTAAACTAAATGTGCTTCTAAAATGCCTAGCGTATTTTATATTGTGTAGTAATCATTTAGAGTATCCCTTTTTACTGTACATAATATTATATTATTAATCATAGAATAGAATAATATATTATGCACAGTATAAAGGCACACTCTAAATGATTTCTACACAATAATTTATATATATATGCTTGTTGGAATCAAAACATTTAGCAGGTAATTGGCTCTTCCCCAGCCCACTGTACCCCATATAACCAAGCTCTCTAAATAGTTGTAGGGCTAAATATATAATATAATATAATTAATCATACAATGATTTGTACTGATTGTAGCTATTCAGTATATACTGGAACAATGTTCAACTACAATAGTAGTTTCCTATAAAGAATTCAATTTTATGAATATATTTTTTCAATTTACATAAAATTATTTGTAGTTTGAAATAAGAATATTTGCTAGAGCTCTAATTTTTATTATCTTGTTTTTAGGAGGACCACAAGCAGAAACATTAGAAACAGAAAAGGCCATTTTTCTATAAATGTGCAAGCAGTCTGCGACCCTAACTTGAGGATAAGAAACATTATAGGCCGATGGCCAGGCGCGGTGCATGATAGTAAAAATTTCAATGATTCTCCTTTATGTGCATTTCTGGAAAGGGGAGACTGAAGAAGCTTACAATCAAGACCATACTAAAACAAGAAACCCAGTGGAGAGGGTCTTTGGTTTTACAACAAAGATCTTCTTGTCTGCAAGTTGGGCTATAAGTTTTTGAAAATTAGCTTACTATTATAGAGGCATGTGCTGTGTTACATAATATAGCATGTTCCCAGAATGATCATATATTGGAGATTGATCTTTCTGAATCATTTCCACCAGCTCCACATAGTATAACCAATGAAAATGTTGCCTCAAGGAATAATATAATAAAATACATATTTTAAACCGTACAGTGCATTTTATTGAATTACCATGGAATGAATACAAATAAAAATGAGTTATGTTTTATTGTAGTATATTTATTTTAATAACAGCATTAGTACATATTATATTTTTTTAATTATCTACATTTCTTTAGATCTGTCTTATATATATATCTATATTCCTTTATAAACACAAAATAATAACAATTATTCTAACATTAATTTAAAACTAAATTAATAAATGTACTATTAAAAATGTACAATAGAAATATAATTATGACATTTTTTAACAATGAAAATAGGTGAAATAAACAATTTATTTTATGTATTACATATTAATTAAAATTCATAACATTCTTCAACTTTGATTTAAAACACTGTTTTCTGATGCAAATATTTCTTCCTTCACACAATTTGTCTCATTCTTTTTTGTATATTTTTATATTACATACTCATTTCAAAAGGGTGTGTATTGTCCAAATGATTTGTTGTATGCATGATTTCTATAGCGTTACCTGCAAAAGTGTTTATGTTAAAGTATGTCATAATTTTATATATCTCTTTTTATTTTATATATATATTTGTTGAGCTTACTTATTTAGTCTATAGCTGATATACATGGCACTATATATATGAGCCATATTTCTTGGACAGTCTTATTATATAGGTACACATTGAATATTAATGTACTCCACTCCAGCTCCTGAAACAAAGGATTATTTATAGTTATACACATTGTACCATACTTTATTTTCCATATTTATTACATAATACTACTATATGAGGAGGAGATAATATATAGGAGGCATAATATGAGAGAAGCCTATAGGTACCCAGCAGTGGGATCCTACAGGCTGTAGATGATGATGATGATTTAAAATGTGTGAATAATCGATTCATATTATATATTAAATAGTTAATTATCATATAAATTCGTTAAAACTTAGAGGAATACGTGTATACTTACCTGTTTATAATATCCAGCACAGCTTCTTTCTCATATCGTATTTATTTACATAGTCTTCTCCATTTGGTACTTAGGTGGTTCTGCAGCCGTTGTTTGGTATTTTATATACCTATTTATTGAAAAGATATTCCAAAAACTAACTTTAAAACCGAGTGCAATTGTAAACAATAAATAAAATAAACAAACATCATAATATTTTTAATAAACTCGCTACGGATATAGGGACATAAGTTTTTTCACCCACATGATTTTATTAACAGATTTTTAAAATAATAACATGGCAATATATAATATAGCTTTAAACATAATCGTAACAAAAGTAAAAACGTTACAATGATTCCTCATATTAAATATAAAGGGTCAAATTTCCAATTTAGGGAAATCATGTATGAAGAATATTGCGTCAAATGGAACGTTTATATTTATACAATAAAAATTGTAACTGAAAACAAACTTTTCGTTAATCTGTGGAAATTTAGCTGGATGTTTGCTGAGTAGACCGATTTATGAGCTAAATGGCTATCCAGTATTTCATTTCGAAATTTAACAGAACCTCAAAATAACGTCATATCAAATGAGTCCGGTGGCTGAGTAGCAATCCAGTATTTGGGGGATAGTGTTGTAGTTCGAATGTCTATGCCCTCGACAACATTTTAAATCTTTTCCTATAAAAGTCCCGCGGTACTCTTTAATTGATGTAAAAAATTGGGAAGTAATTGCACCAATCACCAATGTTAATTTTGTTTTTTATTGAAAATTCAACATTTTTACAATAAATATGTTCTAATGACGTGCATCTTAAAAATATACGTTTAGTCAACCAATTTTAAAATAAAGACCAAAACAAAATCTATGAACAGATCAATGACTACTGTACTAAAGACCGGAGACTTATGTAAAAGAAATAACTAAATAGCGTCAATATTAATCTTCTAACTAATATCATTGCAGACCACAAGTAGACGGCTGGCAGACCTCAGGCTATGGCGCCTACAGAGATCCCATAGACTATCGAGGATCATTCGGCGGGTCATACGGCCAGGGCGGAGCTTACGGACAAACCGGAGGGTATAGTCAAGGAGCCGGTTATGGACAAACTGCTGGCTATGGCCAAAGTGGTTATGGACAGAGCACTGGCTACAGACAAGACCTAGGTTATGGACAAGGTAGTGGCTGGCAAAGTGTGGGAGAAAGACGGCCATATAGAGATCAGAGGTAGGGTGATAATTTTGAATGCGATTATTATAAGTTATTTAATTTATCTAACTGCTCTTTATTTATTAATGTTTTGATAATATATTTTTGTTTTCTAATTTCACGCCAAGTTGGAACACTTAAAGAGAGTTTTGTACATATTAATTTTAAATAGAAGTATATTTATTTCAGTGGCGTTCTGAAACTAGATGAAAAAGACAACATTCCAGCTCACAATCAGAACACCTACCCACAGAGCAATCGCCACCAAACTCTTTACGGACAAGCCAATAGCCAACCAATTTACACACAATCCAGCATTTACGGACAAAGCAGGCAGCCAAGCACTTACCAATCCAGTTATGGACAGTCGAGCCAAAGCACCACTCCCGAAACAAATTATTTATTCCAGAGAGAAGATGAACCGGTGACTGAAAAAACAAATGGATCTACCGAGAAAAGTGTCACTTCGTAACAAGCCATGCATTTTTATAGATTTAAAAATAGAAAGTAAAATGGCTATGATACTTAGCGTAGAATATTTAGGCACCTAATATAGTTGAAGTAGATTAAATGGCGGTTTCCAAACTGGCTAAAACCAGAAATAATCACTAAATATATTATGTGATAAAAGTACAGACATCAATATGAATGTTTTATAAGATAAAACAATGAGTGGATTATTTAGATATACACGGATTCATAATAGGTTAGTACGAAAACTATAATCAAAATGGCGTCGTAATGAGTTTTAAACATCTTTTAAATAGTTTGTTAAAATGTCGAAGTCCACGACAGATCGTCCCACGATGCAACAAGATAGCCGAGGCACTATTAAACACAGCTGCTTAGGTGATTAACGATTACAAGGCATTTTCTCATAGTTAGCTGTCATTCGTTGTGATAAACGTAATTGAATAATTTGTATGTAAGTTTTATAATTAAAGTTGTGCCTTACACAATGTTGCGTTTTATTTATACGAACTCTCATATTATGATCATCTTTAGCTGATCAAGAATAAACCGCTCCCTTCCATGACATATCCTTCTAGTGCCTAGAGATTTTCACAGCTCATAGTCATAGTAGTCCAAAGGTTCATTATGCAGAAAATAACTATTGTAAAACCCGTTACAGCCCAAATAGAATTTTTTCACGTAAGGGTTATCCATTTGAAGTGACTCAGATGTCTCAATGCTATGTTCTGATAATTCATAGATGCTTTTACACTTAAAAATATTCACCTATCTTTTGTGCTTTAAAATTAATTTAAAATGCCTTATGAATTATTGAGATCAAAAACTTCAGTGGATTTGATTTTCCATACAATATATTGTCATCCCTTACTTCACCCCCATAATGTTGTTTTTCGCATTTATATTATTTCAATGTACTTGTGCATGTTGATTAATTTGCTTAATGACTTGACTAGCCAACAAATCAAAATATATGCGTAACATATTGAAGGCGGGTCGCCAAGTACCAAACATGTAGGACCTATGCCTTATATTAATTTAAATATCATATAGATATTATCATAAGGTTTTGGATTTTATGTTTTAAGTGGAGATAAGGCGGGAAATTGTTGTTGATAAATTAAGTAATAAGCCACATACTTTTCCCAACGGGATACTTACTCACAAATAAATAATGATGTAATTCGGAGTTTTAGAATTTTCCCATTTTTACGGGAGAAATGGGAACGTAATATCTTATTTAGAGGAGTATGTATCGATTTTTAAGATATAAAACATATTGTAAATACAGTTAATCACGTAGACAAAGCTGCGGGCAAAAGTTAGTCAAGACAATTCCGATAAGATTGATAACTTCGATATGAAATGATCACATTAGATAAATGTTAGGTTAAATCGCTTTCTTTACTTTTCAAAAGGGCCCCAAATTCTTGTGTGCTCAAGGGCCCCATCATGGTTTAAGACGACCTTACTAAAAGGTCGTAATTAAAATAGTAATTACGATCCAAATATCAAATAGTAATACTTTATTGATTATTACAAAAGTTACAAGTAGTTTAAACCAGAGCAGATCATTAATAATTTGTTATAACATTTAAAAATACTAATATGTTTACATTATATTTAATATGGCTGAGTGAAAGGAACTCGAACGAACGAAGAATCAGTATCCTCTACTTCTTGTGAAAGCCTAAAGTTATCATTCAATAATTTACAATGTAAGCAAATCGGACAGACGAGTCCACGCAAGCAGCACCCGTTCACGAGTATGAACCATGTGCCAGCCATAGGCCTCCTCAACCATTTTACAGGGAAGTGACCAACACGTTACCCGGCACACGACGCCGCCGCAAACACAAATCGATGAGAGAAGTTCATGTGCTGTTGAAAAGCCAGCTCAGAAACGAACGGCTGCGGATTCAATCTGAAAGACAAATGTATACCTAACAAAATATTTATGAGACACGAGCCCAAAAATATTTTTTTCGAGGCTGGATCTCAGAAGTCCAAAGATTATCTTATAGCTTTTGATACCCTCGACAAAAGATTTGGCATTTAAGTCAGGATATGTCTAACAGCAAGTTGTATTTAAATGACCCAGTCTATTAGAGCTGTAATCGCAATGTCACGTAGCATAACCAAATTACGAAAAACAGAATATAAATTAGAATAATAAATTACAATATAAATTACTTAGGTAATTAGGTAATTTGCGGACTTTTTAACTTTAATGATAACAATGACATCTATCGGTGGGAGACGATAACAATTGCTCGGATACTAGTCATAAAGGTAACGCTTTATTTTTTCCTAGGTCTTCCGAACACCAGTATGATAAAATATTTTATAATTTACGTCCAGATTGTACCAATTAAGACAATTTTCTGTAGAAATATTTTTTATCTTTTTTGCTTACTAGATACAATAACCATCATTATGTGGTCTAACATAAAATAAATTATAATACTATGAAGTGCCATCTGTGAACATTATCTAAGACTAAAGATTCATATTCATGACGTTGTGTGACACTACAACAATGCGTTTATATTTTTTGTTTTCAAAATACCTTCATAAGTAAAAGAAAAATATAAGTTTGCGTTGATCTAATAAATCTGTAAATATAACCCTGATATAACTAAGATTTTTTTTCCTTTAACAATAAACACATTATGAAGTAAGTTTGTCCATTGCAGTACCTCTGGAATTTCCTAAATCAGGTAAGTAGAGTATTTTTCAATCTAGATTACGACTAAAGTCTCCTGAAGTAGGTACTTGGTAGGTAGTTACATATCACGATATTATAAATCGATCAAGAATGCGCCTTGCTTATAATAAACAATCGAGCAATTAAGCGTTGATATGATAAAGGGATTACTTCACTTTATATCTGATAAGTTTTATGTATGCGTCCACTTGGCATCAGATCCTTGTTAGAAAATCTCGCCACGTCACTAAGTGTAGGTTTTATTTCAAATAAAATAAATTATTAATAGTAATTTTATTATCTGTGTGTAAATAAATAAAAAAGTGAAGTGTCTTTAAACGTTCTAAATTAAAAAATCCGCGCGTGATTAATTAAAATAAAGAAATAAATAATTGTTTGTTGGCATTATTTTAAATGCTAAGAGACAAATTATTTTGTTTTTAAAATCATTGTTTAGGTAGTGACGGCCGTTTAAGATGACGCAGCAAGATTCAGTCAATGTGGCGGAGAGCTCGGCTCAAGACAATGTCCAAGTTGTTGAGAAATCTGGAGAACAAGCTCTCCTTCGTCCACCAGCGGAGAAAACGTAAGTAGATATATGTTTTCAAAATTTAGTGTTATATCTATAACTACTTACTCCTTATCGAAAGAATTTGGAGAATCTTTTTTAAGTGGTATAATCATGATAAGACTCGGAATTATTGAAATTTAAAAAAAATATTGAATAATCTACAGGTAACATCGTTACCAGTTAGATTTTAAAAGATTAATAAGGCGATCTAAGCGGATGTAATTATAAATTTATTAATATCATGATATTTTCACGTAAAATATTTTAAAGTAAACAGATAAATGCCTGCTTAGATTAATATATTATTAAAACGAAATACTAAAAGGAACAATCACATTAATGTAAAAACTTCATGTTATATCGAATGGAAGAATCCAAAACATCTTTGGGAGACTAAACCAGTATTTTTATAAATATTTTACCTAGTTCTTTAAGAAATCCTGTTGATAATGTTGGAACTTTTATCAACTCACAATTTAACTTGCGTAATTATATCGATAAAACGGCATTATCTATTACTATTTGTAAGAATTGTTATCTAATTTTTGCGATAATTTTTATGACGACAATTGTCTCGGCTTATATTTCATGGTTTATTTAAATTAATCTTTGATAGGTTGATTATTAAGCAGTAAAAATATTTGTTTGACAACGAAAAGCTAATGTACATTTGTGTGGATCGAACCCATAACCTTACGCAGATAATCAACTGGTTTGCGATTTTTTTGTGCGCAAATCCCACGTTACACATGCAAATGGTTCTTGAAATAATTGAAACATTCAAAATAAAAAAAATATTATCTTATTGCCTATCTTAAATCTTCTACAACAGGTTAAACGCTCTTTGACTTTTAAATTCGGTTTGAGGGGAGAACACAAAACATTCAATAACTAAAGTAATAAATAAACAAAAAAATAAATAAATCTTTTGTTGCACAAATTGGTCCAAGTAGCAACCAAGTTTTTTTTCTTAGTAGTAGTTCTTAGTAAATAATCTCTCTTTTTTCAAAATTCAGAACGTTAAATACTAATAAAATCCAAATCACGAACGTTGTGTCAATGTTTCCAAAAGAAAATCCAAAATAGAAACTATGACTTATTCGTAAATCTATACCAATATAAAAAGAGGAAAGATTTGGTTGTTTATTTGTATTGGATAGCCTTTTAACTACTGGACCGATTAGAAAAATTCTTACAATATCCCTAATGATAGCCATAGCTTGATGGTCCAAACCAACTCAGCACGGACCAAAATATTCGCAAATTCTTTTATATGCCGCACCATCAAGCGGATCCTTCCGCCGTAGTGTGAAGAGGCATCTCAGCAGGCCGGCATAATTGTCTCGAATGTCTTGGGACTGTCATCTGATGGCATTCGATGCTCGGCCTGGACAGCATTTACGCTTATCATCAGGCGCAGTGAAGTGACTATGCTGGGCCAGTGTAAAAAAATTTATTAACATAGGCGATATAGTATTTTGAATAAAGTACATCAGCACCCGGGCGGAGCGGTGCCGGGTCCCTAGTGTTATATAAATAAATGTGAATTGAACTGATAGAGATTTTTTTCTCGCACTGAATGGCAAGACGAGCATGCCGCCCGCCTGATGGTAAGTGATACCACCTCTCATAAAAAGTAGCAAAATCCAAAACACAACTTGAATTACAAGCAATGCTTGTCATTTTTTTTACTCTGGCCCGGCATAGTTGTCACATTGCACCAGATGGTAAGCGCAAATGCCGCCCAGGCAGAGTATCCATTGGCATCAGACGGCAGTCCCATGCCAATGGAAACAATTATGCCGGCCTGCTAAGATGCCTCTTCACGCTACGGCGGAAGGATCCAGGATTATAGGAAGGAGGGAACACGTGAGACGGCAAACAATTCCACAGCCTGACGGTGCGGCACAAAAACTAATTTCAGAACCGTTTGGTTGGCGCCGGGATGGTGTGGATCGTCAAGCTATGGCTTCGTAAGCCAGCACGCGTGGTTCTGGTTAGGAATGGAGAGGAGGGGATCAAGTTGAACAATTCCTCAGAGCATTCCACTGCGCTCGCCATCCTGAGACGATGATGTTATGATATTTGTATAGAAACTTCGAAACTGATACTAAGCTTAGGAGAATTGCAACTACGTATATCATTTCGAAGCCAATATGATTCATCGACAAGGAAAGTGATAATGTATTTAGGGCGATAAATAACAAATCATAAAAATGTATGACTATCATATTTTTAATCCAGATTAGCGGGAAATAAATAAGCAGCCTTAGTATAGATGTGAATTATATAAAACTATTATAACAATTTACTCATTTTCTTATTCCGTGTAATGTAATAGTTTACCATTCTTCTTATACCTGTTGGCTGTTGTGGACGTCAAAAACATTGCTCATTTCTAAGCATGCATGGATATTATCTGAGGTATGATACTATATCTATCTATATCAGCCCATATACGTCCCACTGCAGGGCACGGACCTACTCTACAATTGAAAATACGATTGAGAGTGATTAGGTCATATAGTCCACCACGCTGGCCTAGTGCGAGTTGGCGGACTTACATACCATAGAAATTCTTATGAATCGCTATGGTATGCAGGTTTCCTCACGATGTTTTCCTTCACCGTTTTAGTGCGTGGTGATTGACTATCAATACACACATGACTCCGAAAAGTCAGAGGTGTGCCCTGGGATTCGAACCCGCGACCACCGTGAACATGTTGGCAGCCGCGTCTAGTCCATTTACCAACAAGCCACCACGCACTTCTAGTAGTATGATACTAATAGGACGATAATACATGCATACATAAACTCACACCTATATCCCAGAAGTGGTAGGCAGAGGTGCCAACACACCCACATTTCGCCTTGTATGTTCCGTCCCACAATGTGATAGGTGGCGGGCCTATCGCCATATCGGGCACAAATTCCTGTTTCTGGGCTGATAATAAAATCCAATATCACTTTGCCCAACCCGGGATTCGAACCCGAGACCTCAGCTTTGTAACCGTACCATAGTACAACTACGCCACCGAGGCAGTTTAATACGATAATGCGACGTGGATTTACGAGTTTTAGTTTTTTCGAATACGAACTTACTATGAACGTGTGTAATTAATGACATCCTCTAATTAAATTAATGACAGCCTCCGTGGCGCAGTCGGTTAGACGCCGCGCCGCCTGTGAAACTAGAAGCCGCGGGTTCGGTCCCCGCACCGAGTAATGTTTGTGCGGTCCACAAATATTTCTTTCGGGTCTGGGTGTTTCTGAGACCGAAAAGTCTCTCATAGTTCCTGAAATATATTTATCTCAAATCGTCTGGAGACACTCAATAATAAAACTCAGCTTTACATTCTCGTATGACAATCAATTGATTTTAATTAATGCCCGCCAACGTTTGAGTTTATTCTTGATCGTGCAATTGCTTTGCATTTGTAAATTCATCAGTGACATGTAAACACGAGGCATTCGATCGTAACATGATTTCAAGTGGAATAAAAATTAATTTAACCTTTAAAGGCTGACTATCTGAAGATAGTCTATCGGCCACACTCGTTAAATGTCAATAACATTGTTGCTGAGTAAAGATTTCGTTCGCAAAATCTACAATGATTTAATTGATTTTTTTTAATTTTTTTATTCCAATGAATGGCGAAACGAGCATGCCGTTCGCCTGATGGTAAGGGATACGACCGCTCATAAACAGTAGCAGAACCAAACAACACCTCGAATCACAAAGCAATGCTTGGCGTTCCACTGCGCTCGCCATCCTGAGACATAAGATGTTAAGTCTCAATATGTCCAGTCTGGCTACAATGTCCTTCAATCCGAAACACAACAGTGCTTCTACACTGCTTCATTGCTTTTAATTTCTCTAAGTACGGCTGTAACCAAATTAAAATTCGCGAGCGGTGTCTTTCATTTTTTTTATTACAACGTATGGCTAGGGGAGCATGCCATTTGCCTGATGCTAAGCTATGCGACGGCTCATAAACAGTAGCAAAACTAAACAACACCTTGAATTACACAGCAATGCTTGGCATTCCACTGAAACCAATGTGCTATCTTATTGCAATGCTGTTGGATATATTTCAAAATATTAAGGTCGCTAATAAATAATAATATGAATGACTATTAGCTCTCAAACCTTCAATGTCATTTAAAACAAGAAAAATCTGAGTGATATATAAAATAAAAAATAATCTACCGTCTCCCTATGACCTCTGGTCGTAACTAGACCAATATTTTTAATCTAAAAAAATATAAATATATTGTTATTTTCACGCCGTAATAATTCAGCCACATATCGATATCCAGTTTATCTTGAGATAAAAGATTATAGAGTAGGTAATAAGACATGGACAGATATAAAGTGATAACAAAATATTCGATAAATACATTGAAATTGTTCAGTAGGTTACCGAGATGTGTCATCCTGCTTTTACAATAAAAATAATTAATTATTATGATAACTGAAGTAATCACTTAGATAAGATTCTGTATTCTGTATAAACCCAAATATGTCCCACTGAAGGGCACGGGCCTCCTCTACAATCGAGAGTTCGCTTCAGTGGGGATAGACTGTATTGTCCACCACGCTGGCCAAGTGCGGGTTGGCGGACTTTTCCATATCATATACTTCGAATCGCCATGGTATGTAGGTTTACTCACGATGTTTTGGCTTCACCGTTATATTGTGTGGTGATTGACTACCATTATACACATGACTTCGAAAAATCAGAGGTGTGCTCTAGGATTTGAACCCGCGACTGATCCGTTACCAACAGTCCACCACGCACTTGATGATATATAATTATTTCTTTTGGTTGTCTCATACACTAGCAAGCTTTGGAACATTTGGTCTACATTTTTCCTTCCTCTTACAACATTTTTATGGGTAGACACACTCTTTCACTAGGCGATGCTAGATAGTCTCTTTGGAAAACAATACACATACCACCAGTGTATTGTAACTACACTTTACTATTATAATTGCTATTATAAGCCCTTTAATTCCCACTGCTGGGCAAAGGCCTCCCTTATTTTCTATATAATTTTAGCATCTAGTACCTTCTTCAAAGTATTCTGTTCATAAACAGCCTTATTCATAAATAATTTTAAAACCTATTTTAGTAACCAAGTGTTTTGAAAGTGTTTTGGATAAGACTGAAAGGAATATCTACCAAAGATAAATTTCATTACGAAAGTAAATGACATAACGAGAGAACATCACTCAGAGCGCTTTATTTAAATACATACTGCATTCGTTTCGCTGAATTTTAATTAAATAACCCTCAGTAGGGACCTCTCTTGATGGTTTTACATTTAATTATTATTTTACGACTTCAAACAATACGTTGTTTGATTGCGTGGGTTGTTTAAGTCCAGTTGAGTCCATAAAATTTGATTGGCACTGTTATGTGGCCATTATTATCTTCTTTTTGGCTTGTTTTAAATTCGGTTGGTATATTTTTTATTTAACTCCCTTATTTGTCTTGTGCTTTAGTGGTGTAAATAGTTAAGTCTTTAGTTTAGTTACAAACCTTTTTCCCTGAACGGGTAGGCAGAGATGCTAACAAGAAAACAACGTTTCGCCTTATTTGTTTCATCCCACGGTAGAATGATACTTTCCACAGCCTTGGTAGCGGAGCTGATTAAAAGTTGAACGTAAAAGGCGCGGGTTTAAGTCTCACATCGAAACAAATTTTACTCTGGATACTACCCGCCATTGCAACTCCTATGAGCCAGGATCAACAGTGGCATGCAATGTAATGACACCGAGCATTGAAGCTCGGCGAGTCTCCGGGAATGTCTAATTTGCCTTTAAACAAATGTTACTCGTAGTAGATCACATAATCATTAATCTCGGTGCGAAAATAGAACCCTCTCATTACACCTCATCACCCCTGGTGGGAGGTTTCTCAAATGTGAGAGGCCGCCAGGATAGGTACCACCGTAATGTCTATTTCTTCTGCCAAATAGCAGTGTAAATGCACTGTTGTGTTTTGGATTGAAGGACAATATAGCCATAGTAACTACAGGACATATTGAGACTTAACGTCTTATATCTCAGGATGGCGAGCGCAGTGGAATGCCAAGCATTGCTTTGTAATTCAAGGTGTTGTTTGGTTTTCCTACTGTTTATGAGCGGTCCTATCGCTTACCATCAGGCGCACGGCATACTTGTCTCGACATTCAGTGCGATAAAAAAAAACACAGCCATCTGTGCCATAAACTTTGTCCAAATAAAATAAAAGCAATCTCCATATCGATTGCACAATAAAAGAAAGTAGTGCAAATAATATTAAGATGTGATCTGAAACGAGATACGATGTTACGCAAACCTTATGGACGTAATGCTAAACCTTGTTTGTTTCAAACCATCAGTTGATAGTTGAGTGTCCTTTATTATATATTTCATACAAAAACTCACTTCTTTTTTCCAGAAGGGGTAGGTAGACGTGCTACTCGGACACATCTTTTTCCCCTTCTTTTTATGTGTTCCATCCCACGATGTGATAGAGGGCGAACCCATTGCCGCGCCGCTTTGCTTTGTGTATGCTGTCCCACGATGTGTGAGAGGGCGAGTCTATCGCAATTCTAGGCAGTACACATCCCATAGCTGGGTATGGGCCTCCTTTTCAATTGAAATAAATCGTAATAATTATGTCTAATACTTAGTAAAAAATATATCTGTCGTCAATCGATAATTTACCTGAATGGCATTAGTGTCAACTGTAGTGCTGTCATTTTGCTGAGAGACTTTAAAAGTAAATAAAAAACGACTTCAAAACAAACAAAAAATGCCACTACAAGGTAAAAAGTAATAAGTGGTATTATTATAAATTATTGTAAAGCTAAAAAATATATTTATTTCATTTTACATGTTGATTAATTTGCTTATTGTCCTGACTAGCCAATAAATCAAATTATATGGGTAATTTAGGCGGATTGCTAAGCACAAAACATGTAAATATTTAAATTAATAGCTCAGGTCCTTCACACTCTCGAGTTGAGAATTTTCTTCTTTTAGTCGGTTAAAAAAGCCTTTAATACAATACACTGGCCAATTTGGTTGATATAAATATTTGAAAGTGTGAATAATTCTCACTTGTGCAGATTTCCTCACCTTTTCCTTTATCGCTAATATGAGCGATAACTATGAGTGCGAATGAAAGTTTGATAAGCCGTTGCAGTCACCTTCATAGCGCAGTCTATATTCAATTAGGCTATCGTTTATTTCTACACAACTATTATTTATTCATAGTTATCATGGTTTCTCGCTTACTTCTTAGATTTACGCGAATCTTACACATTGAAATAAAACTATTACTTACAGATTTTATCGCGAATTTTGTTTAATCCATAAATATTAAATAATAGTTTTATTTCAATTCTTAGATATCGAATTAGCATCTACAGGCGCTGTTCCACTATGGACTAGGAGATTCCTTGATGACGCAGAGTCGCTCATCATGTTGGATTTGTGTAGGTAGACTTACGGCTTCTTTAGGGCCTCATTAATAGAATTCAAACGTCATGCAAAACGGACAAATTGTTTGATAACTAAAATAGGTTTTAAAACGGTCTATGAATAAGGCAGTAAATGTGGTTTTTATTTTCAGCTGAAAATGTTCTCGACTTGAAACTAATATTAATTAATGTTCTACTACTAATTAGTATAATCCCACACGACCTCGCAAGGCGATTAGGCGTCCTTTAACACTTATTGCATTTCAAATTCGACTATTTTCACGAAGCTTACCTTTACACGTGTAGTAAATGAACCTAACATACTAATATCACGGTTAATGTAATAGATATAAGATCTATTTTTGAATAACAACTACACATGAGCCATCGTGCAATGGTGACTCGATCGGGAGACACAATAAATACTGTGTTAAGCTATATTGATGTATTGGCGGATTATCTCCAATGATAATAGTCCCAGAGATGACGACCAAAACCATGTATCATAGCAATACGGTCGAAACTGTATAAAATCGTTAGATTATGTAATTCTAAACCCGACTAGGTAGGTAGTAACGGTCAAAAGTGTAGCAATTGCATGTGAGGCTATTTCTGCTGTGTCAAAAAAAAAAGGCAGTCGGTATCATAGCAATACGTCTGATATTAGAAATGTACATAGATTTTATAATTTTATGACGAATAAGTTGGTTTTCAGACATTTTGCGCGTAGTATATAGCTGATGCGAATTTTTGAAAATGTCAACAAATTTAGCCGACCTGTATCATAGCAATCCGAATGAATTTTTTTTCTACCATTCGTAAATAAGGCAAGATTGCAAAAAAAATGTTTTCAGACATTTTAGATGTCGCATGTACTCCCAAAAGAGAAAAGAACGTTTTGGAGTCGCTTGGCCTATGCCTGAGCGCTTCTTACGTTTCTGCTGCGGTGGGAATGGTTTTTTCGCATATTATACTCCTGCCACTCTCTTACTATACATAGTCATTCACCAGCTGTCCTAACCGTTGAAATAACGCTCAGTTAAAGTGACAACAAACTATAAGTAGCTCAGGCGGACGTGGGTGTATCGCTGGTTGTCCGAGGGCTCGCGGACGTTTTTTTTCTTCTATTCCCAATGATAAGGCATAGTTTGCTCATCTCCCATTGACGAAGTTTTCGGAGATGGAAGAGTAGTATTTTAAGAATTCAAAATTATCAATTATAATAGACGTTTTTATAGCATAAATACGTTGTCCGCGCTCTATTTTGGCAAGACAAAAGCAAGGTGATTGCCCAAATTGCAATCAGTCACGCTTCAATACGGTCGATATCGAAAAGTTGTCTGATAAGGGAGGTGCTACACTGGATTCTTCTGAAATATTTTTTTTTTACATCTGGTTAATTCATTTCATCAATTTCAACAATTTTCAGACAGATTGCTATGATACCGATCGGTAAAATTTCTTAACATATTTAGAATGGTCTCAAAATTTGTTGCAAACGAATTTTCTTCTGAAAATATTTTTTTTCGTATGAACTAATCCTAATTTACCCGTAAAGAACATTTTCAGACGGATTGCTATCATTATATTTTTTTGTCTCATTTTTAATTTTTCTAAATTATTATTTGGGTTCGCGCTACACTATTAACTTCTGAAAAATATGTTTTCGGTATCTTATGGCTATTATATAACTACAGTCAGAAAATCAGACAGATTGCTATGATACAGTCCGGTAAAATTTGTTGACATTTTTGAAAATTCAGTGCGGTCAAACGCTACGCGAAAAATGTCTGAAATTGGTATTTTCGAGTTCGAAATAATCAAATCTATCAATTTGATGCGGTTGTGGCCGTATTGCTATGAGACAAAAATTTTGGTTGTCATCTCTCGTACTATAATGAGTCATAGCTCGGACGGTATCTGTCAATCATTCCTTTCATTTTTGGATATCGGTTGCTGTTTTGAAAGGGGGTTATCTCGATTTAGTTTCGTGTGTTCCATCTTGAGATGGGTATTGGTAGAATTACTTGATAGTATGAAAGGAGCATAAGTACCCATTTTAATATGAAATTTAGTATCGGTGAGAAGATTTATGTGCCTCGATGAAACTTACTTTTTATGTAGAGTAAAATATATATTTTCAATAAATTTGAAACATAATTGCGAAAAATTAACTTGAAGTCCAAAAATATATTATTTATCTTCGGCTCTCTGAACAAAATGTAAAATGTGATGATAATTACTTTATTTTTTAAAAATCTGTCGCCCGGGATAAAACAGGAAAACGTTTAAGGACAAACCATAAAAAAATGCTATAATGAATTAAAAGGAGTATCGGTATCTGGGGCTGCGATATTTTGAGCGATACTATGAATGGATATTCTCCTTTAAATGTTTACTTTGATGGTTGCAGAATAGGTTGGAATAAATTTAATTATTTATAGTAATTTAGTCATTATAAATTATTAATTAAATTTGAAAATATATTGATAGTATCAATTTTTTAAATGAAATAAATATTATTTTCTGGATCTAATGTAATAGAAAAATAAAATATGACACTAGCACTAGGTGTGACATTTCCAGTATCGATGAATTTTTATTTTTATGTTAATTGATCAGACCAGTCACTTTTAATACGTGTTAGTTTTCTAATCTGCGAAAAAAACAAACATGTTTTTTTGCATACCCAATAAGGCAATAACTTAACATCACATTCTTACCAGCTGACAGTTTGTCAAAATATCTCGTGTTAATGCCAAAGGCTGGTTCTTTTATCTCTCCCACATACAACACTGTGTTCTCTAGATGGAAAACATAAGGCTCACCGATCACACAATGCGAGCTCTTACTTGACCGGTCTGTACTCTGTGTGCCTCAGTTCAGTTCACATCGGTCGGTCGTGTTGATTCCATGCCGCTCGGCACAACACTGGCTGTAACACGAAACGAAACTTTCAAACTTTATTTTTAATTTAAAATTTCATCAGTGGCCAGTTTGTTCTTATTTTAAATTTGGAAATAAACGATTATTTCTTTTTTATATCGATTCCAATTTGACTGGTAGATAAGGTGATAAAGTAATCGATACACATGTTTTCGGTTGAGTTTAAGTGAGTGCACAGGTTATATTTCGTGCAGTGATGCATCGTGGAATGTGTTTTTATATCAAGATATAACCGAGTTTTCGTCTGAGGTGAGCTTGTGAACTTTTGGCAGGTATCTTTTTTGAAGCGGTCGATGGCTTTGAACTTTTTCAGCGAGCGGTATCAACATTATGATATCGATCTATTGTTTTATCGATAGTTTATAGAGTGACAGTAAATAATTTGCGTCATTACCATTCGCCCACGTATGCGTTATGGATTATTCAAGACATCAGCATTTCCATAAATTAATATATAGCCGATTATGATCGTAAAACTATGACCTTGCAAAATGTAAATCTTCGAAAAAGAGCATATCAACAAGGCATTAAATAGAATTTATATTGCGAATAATTTAAATATTTCATTACAAATACATAACATATGTTTATATAAATAATACAAATTTCCGGAACGTTAAATAAATTCAAGAGGCGGCCGCATCGTCTTTCCGGAAAAACCGGATGCGCCTAAACCGGCTTCTGAAGGCGCACATAACGCGTTCCTTGGCCAGTTAAAAGAACCTTTACAATGGAGAAAACTGCACAAACAACAAAACTAATTATATCATAAATAATAAGATAACTATTGTTCAAATATTTAATTTATTTATTATTTGAAATTTGAAGACATATTGCGTTCACCCAAGATACCTACTAGGAAAAGGATAAGTCAGATGATGAAGTATTTAATTATAAAAAAAGCATAATGACTTACAGAAACACTTTTATTTTATTTTAGTCCCTAACAAGAAAATCATTTTATTGTAGTCAATGAATTCTCTCATCAGGATTCTAATTTCAAATTTATTTTCACAAACTTAAATCTCAATGTTACTAAGCTTTTCTTTCGACACAATAGTTTAAACACACAAGTATTGTAACATATCCTATTCTCGGTAAACAACGCGTAGTGCGTAACGGTTTAACTAAGACAACAAATCGAGAAAGATTTTCGGCCTTACAAATTAAAATTATTGTACCTATGCTCTTTTTTCTGTTTTTGCATTCAATTTTGAAAATGGAAAGCAACTGAAATTCCCAGAAATCGGCTGGCTCGTATTTCGTACCTGTAGCATACATTATAGAAAACTTAATTATATTTTTGTATTTTGTACCAGATGTGGTGGCCAGACACTTAATAATTTATGTTATAACATATTTGAAATGCGCGGTACCCTTACTGAGGACAATATTTGTGTGCTCATAAAAAAAAAGACTTTCTGATACTTCTTACATGTAACAATATTCTTATTCTATTATCTATAGAAATGTTGAGAAATATGTATTGCACACCGAACATAAATTATACTCAAGTAAGGCACGAATCGTTTCACTAATTACGAAATAAAAATTAAATCACAATGTCAATAATACATATATCGTCCTGAATTGAGCAAAGTTACCCTGGATGACTACATTTATTATGAAAACACTTGATGACAAATTCAAGAAAACCTTAAACTCTTGCAACCTTATTCACTACACCTTGAATTTGGTTTCAATCGTCACGGTTTTGTTAGCATGTCACCAAACCATAAACCGTAAGGTTTTCAACGATAAACATCTAAAAGGTGCTTTGAATATATTATATTTACATACGATTATGTACACAGCTGTTCAACATGACTCATGTTCATTAACGTTCAATAATTAAAATTAATACGTTTTTGTACATATCTGCGTCATATAATTTTATTTTTCTTTTCAACTGTGCTTATGACGGTACTGTTATTTTTTTATTCAAAACCTGCTAAATGTACATTATATTACCTTACAGACAGAAAGGGCTTTATTAAAAGAGTAACAAATAAAAGTCAGGTATTCTTGGCCCTAAAGATGCGACATCTTTTGCAATGTGCGTATCTAAAGGTATGAAGGACTTGCGATCTCATAAATTACGATACTTAGACTGCATCAGAGTAAAGTTCCAGTGAACCATTTTCAACTTGTCTGGGATAATAACCATCTCTCATGTTAATTATCTCTCTATGTCCAAAAGCTTCTGTATTTGTACTGTATTGCATTTGAAAACATCGGTGTCGGTCGGCACCGACCTGGTTATGACTTGTTAATTAGTTGTATTAGTAGTCAATCACAACGCACTAAAAAGGTGAAGAAAAACATCGTGAGGAAACCTGTGTACCATAGCGATGTATAAGAATTTCTATGATATGTAAAGACCAACCCACATTAGGTCAGCGTGGTGGACAATATGACCTAACCACTCTCAAACGTACACTCGATTGTAGAGTAGGCCCGTGCCCTGCATTAGGACATATATGGGCTGATACAGGTACAGATAGTTGATATTGAACTCTATATTTACCCCAGCATCGAATGTCTAGGTTTTAATGTAATATTGGTAAACTAGTGAAAATTCAGCTAATTATTTAACCATAAATTGAAATAAATTCCATTGGTGACCGTAAGTAAAAAAATAATATCCTTCCAAAATGAATTTTAGTGGAATTTAATAGCCCTAAACTATATATTTTTATTTTTCAAATAATTTTATAATATGTAAGGATAGGAAGGAAAATAAATAGAACCTCGAACTAAATTACTCGTCTTTTAACATTGTCTTGAAACGCATATTGGATTACACAAACATTTGTCTACTATATGTTCGCGCTCGCTGACAGTGCAAAAAATTACGAAGCGAAACGTTACAATGGTATGTCGAAGCGTAATCTGATTCCCATGCGATAATAATGAGAAAATATGTGTAAAACACTAACTAAGGAAACATATACCGGCTAATAAGAAACATATGTATAGAACTATGTTGTTCCCAGAAAACCATTTTCCTGCTTATGGCAATATGTACATTTCCTCATTTGATGAACTTGTCATTGTTATTTATAATGTTTAGTAATGAATATATGTTATAATTAATGTCTTATTTGGATATTTATAATTACTACATACATTTTAATAACCACATATTTTGTTTACTTTTCATTCTGAAAGTTTCAAACGGGCTACTAAACTCTTGTCTACTGTCGGAATTTTCAATCTTTAGTTATATTGTAAACGCAATAGTTTTTGTGGATGTTTGTTACTCTTTTACTCTTTTTGAAACTGAATAGTCTCTTGCAGTTCCTGGTATCCACGACACAAGACTCGATATTAGTGTAGGACGATGTATGAGGTTGATAATTAAAAAAAAAATTGGTAGAGTCACACTTTATTTAAGTTGGAAATGCTTGCTCGGCTAACACTGCTCTTAAGAGGGTATTTTGCCGAAAACTGAAGTAACACGATAGCTTTTTAGTATTATTGTTCAGTGAGTTTGCCTGAGATTGCCTACGATCTAATAATACCTCTCCCTGTTTCCTTTCCTATCCTTTTTCATTTTTGTTGCAACTCATAAACAATACTATGAGGAATTGAGGATGCGTAGGGCGGCCTAACGCACATAATCACCAATTCATAAACAACACTTGAGTGATGGGTTAAGCTATAGGTTCACAAACGACTCTCAAGTAAAGCAGATTGACGCTCGAAAATGGCTGGACGTTACTGGCCTTACTTAGCGTAGCATATTCCTAAGTAAAATATTGTTTGTGAATACGGGGCTAAGTTAGTAGGTAGATGTTTACCATCTGATAAGCCCTCTCTTTTATCTGATATATGAAATAAAAAACAACCGTTTACAAGCTGCCATAGTTCCATAACGTCTTGACACAGCGGGTGTGGATGTAGGTCGGAAACGCACACCCTGCATAAAGGGCGGCCGCGCCCGACTCACGTCATACGTACCCGTGGGCCTAACCATGCTAAATGACATAAAGGTTTACTTTTTTATAAAGTATTACTCGTGTTTTGTAAAACATTTTTTATGTGTTAGCACCGAAATTTTTATACAACTAAGGATACAAACATACATACGGAGTAGTTACAACTTGCAATATCATAGTAACTATAATCACCTTTTGTCAATTCAACCCTCATATGTGAGAGGCCACCTGGGTGGGTATTTCTCAAACAGCAGTTTAAATGCACTGTTTTGTTTCGGATTGAAGGACATTGTAGCCAGAATAACTACTGGATATATTGAGACTTTACATCTTATATCTCAGGAATGCCAAGCAATGCATTCAAGGTTTTGCTTGGTTTTGCTAATGTCCATGAGCTGTCGTAAAGCTTACTATCAGGCGAACGGCATGTTCGTACCACCATTCATTGCAATAAAAAACAATCTTCCCACGTATTATTGAAAATGGCTTTTGGCAGGAAAATGACTCTTCTCGTAAGCGGAGCCATGTTCCTAGAAGAGGGATATTACATTGTCTAATGTTAGATCTATACATACATTACAGACCCGTCTCGCATAATGTGAAAGTCCAACTCCACACATTCTCATAGAGAGCTTCGATCAGTCAATTTTTCATTCGTTCCCCATTAAGCCATTATTACATGGCGAGAGTAATTTAAAACAGTTTAAACCTACATTAACTGCGTTTTATTGATTACTTTTGCTGTGTAGGACTAAAACTATTCATACATAGATGAAAATAATAATATCAATCTTTATTATATTCTCATAATTACGACAATATGAGACACTGGGCAATGCCTGTCACGAGGCCATCGAGAACACTGCCATTTGCACTGTGTTTGAAATCACTAAAACCACCATCTGACTTTATTTTCGGTTGCATTCTATACCAGCATAGTATTAAAAAGTATTAATAAACGAGCAAGCAACTCATCGAAGGACTAAGGGTGAATTGGCAGTTGGACATAGCATAAAAACGACAGCTGGCGGTGGCAGGTGGTATGTTTTCTTTAAAGAAGGGACGCGGAAAGGATGCAAGCACGGATTAAGCTTCCTTTTAAATATATTTAGACGCATTATTTGATAAATATGACGTAATGAAAGAACATGTCTAATAACACTCGCTATTAATATTAAACATGAATATGGGTGGTAACTAACGTGCTTAGTGACTAAGGCCCTAAAAAAATAAAGATAATAAAAAAACGGCTTTACTTTTCAATCAGTAAAATTGCATGAGATTTAATACTCGTACTACTACACCATTCCGTTCCTTCTCGCTTTCAATATAATTTTCATACATTAGGGAACGCAATTTAACTAATTCCCCAGTTTTTATGATATCCCATCAGGTCTATGCAATTAAAACATATACATATATTCTTATTGCATCGCGTCATGCATGTCAAACGAAAGTGCTAAGTGGTGTTTAATATAGTCAAAACACGGGCTTGTCTGTATTAAACCTAATAGTACCATTACGTTAATATTTCTCTAAATAAATTGCACTTAATTTTATTAAACATACTTATCCCTCCATAAAAAAAGACGGGTTGCACTCCGGGAGTGCCGGCAGAAGTGAAAACTTGATTATTAACGTTGAGCATGTTTGATATTTTGGAATGGTTAGGGAATAATTTTGCACCAATTGCTTTATCAGTATAAAAGTACTATCATTTATGTGGTAGAATACAATATTCATTTATTGCGCTATCTTACACAAACATGACAATTTATATCACATTAAAAATTTAACACTTTAAAACTATTACAATTATTTTACATTAAAAAGTTTATCTCTCCGAAAAATCAACTTTCATCCATAATTTCAACGACTTTTTCACCATCATCATTACCAGAACTATCATCGCCAATCTCTAAAACTGATACGATAGGTTTATGGTAGCTGAAGTAAGAAACGAACAGTTTTGATTCGAACCTATTTAAATGTCTAATAAAGACCGCATCAATATTAGTTTTGTATTTCGTTGTGCTAAGATTGCGATCATTCGACATAGTTAAACCAAATTCATTATTTAAAAATTCAATTAATAGTTGATTTTTATCGTCTGCGAAGTTTATGTTGAAATCTCCACTCAAAATCATTGGCAATTCATCAAAGCTTTATAAACTGACAGCTAACTGACAGCTGTCTACTCTCCATCCGTCTTACGCTTTTCGTCTTACGATCAGGTCACGTGTCCTGACGCGAGTTTAAGATTTTATACCCATTACAGAAAAAGTGCTCAACGCCGCTAAAGAAGTTTTCACTTCAAAAAAATGTTACGCCACTTCTGGTGTTATCTATATACTCTTACGTTTTATAGGCAGATAAAAAATCAAGTTTTGCAGGTGTCATCACACCTGTCAAAGTGACCGCCGTACCTGGAACAGATTATAAATTCGTGAGAAATCCAAGGACTTAACCCAGTTCCTGAACTCACGGCGAAACAATTCGTCCTGACTCATTGTTTTATTTGTAAATATGATGTCACATATCCTTCACAGAGTTACTACGTGACGGCTGACTCAAACGACCGCGTTTGACTGTTTTATTACGGAAATAAAGAATATTCGCACTTTTTAGAGAGGATCATAGACAAGAAACTTAGATGCTCATAAAAACATTTGAATCTAATATTGAAAAACATGTTTTTTTGTTTTATATTTCTGTTATAAATAATTTTATATTGTTTTTACCTCCAGACTAACTCAGGGTTATTGACGCTTGCGTGTCTTCCTTATTGCATATATATTGTAATCCAAATTAATTCATTTTAATTATTGTTTTAACATTGAAAATGACATTTTATTTTGGACATTTTGCCTTTCACCAGCTATTCTGATCTGGCAAATTACCGTTTTGATTATCCCTGTAAATCTATCTCCCTTCTCGCTTAGGTGCATTCCCAGTAAATTGCATTTCTCAGTTAAATATTTTAGATTTAGTTTTAGACGCCATACCATTTACAACTGTGAGCCATATGTTTTAAAAATATTCGGATAAATGTAAGAGAGGAACAATAATTTCGGATTCTTTTAAAATATCAATTAACCCGTAGATTACTATAGCAGTCACTAACATACTTTTCATCATAATATATTAAGTGTTGTTAGGAAATACGTGAGACGTAAACTCTTGAAATTTATTATGACAAGGTATTCAAACCTGCAGAACTGTACCTATGTTATTTCAGAGTTGGGAAATTAGCGTTTCTCTTAATGGTCTCTACAATACTTCAAAAATAACAAAACGCGGGAATTATTAAATAATATCACTGATGATAGGTCTCTGATCTCTCATATATGA
This sequence comes from Hyles euphorbiae, assembly GCA_023078785.2. NCBI lineage: Eukaryota > Metazoa > Arthropoda > Insecta > Lepidoptera > Sphingidae > Hyles > Hyles euphorbiae. Next base: position 2,370,218 of record CM041036.1, read on the forward strand.
GACGCCGTCCGGGTAGGTACCACCGCAATGTCTATTTCTCCCATCAAGCAGCAGTTTAAATGGACTGTTGTGTTTCGGGTTGTAGGACGTTGTAGCCAGAGTAACTACTGGACATATTGAAACTTGACATCTTATGTCTCAGAATGGCGAGAGCAGTGGAACGCCAAGCACTTCTTTGCGGTTCAAGGTGTTTGGTTTTCCTACTGTTTATGACCGGTCGAACTGCTTACCATCAGGCGAACGGCATTCATTCACTGCAATAAAAAATAAATAAGAAAAAATAAATACAGTACAGTAAGTGCAGCGGTTATTAGCATTGCTATTGATTATAAATTCATTACAGCATATAATTAGTTTCTTCACTTTATCGAGTCGGTCAAGGCCGCATTAGCATCGAGTAACACAATTACTCGTCGTTTGAAAGTCTCTCCGGTTGTTCGACGGTAAATAGTTTCTTACATAATATAGAATTATATGTAATTTAATGTTTCCTTTTTTGTACAGACACATTAATAGTACTTGATTACAAAAGCAAATAAAATATCTTAGTTATTTTCGTGAAAATGATAGAATAACAATAATTACAGGATATTTGTGTTATAGATAGGGTCAAGGAGGCAACAGTGGATCACTTTTTTTCCCAATGGCCTGCACTAGAATTGGAAGAGTGCTGGGAACTTGTAAAATGATTAGTATATAGTGTAACTAATATACTTTCATTATGTTAATCAATTTTATTAAAAAAGTAATATATTAGGAGTTATTAAGTATTTAAAAAAACAACTGTTTTGAGCCACTGTGTACTGGGGGTCGGATAAAGTGGATAGGCCCGCAGTTCACAGTGAATCAGGTGGGTTCACAGTGAATCATCAATATTGCAACCCAAATAATACTACACTTATTTACTTATCATTAGTTTTTATTTATTAAGAAAACAGAACATTAAAATATATAACAAACGTAATAACTCTATTACTCTGACATTAATAATCCGTTAAATTAAAATGACTACTTCAGTCTCAAGAAAATCACAACCAACTTTACTTCATTTATATTTAAATTATTATGAATTACCTACTAACAAATGTAAAGCTTTTATCAGTCAAAAAACTTTAAAATTAAATGATTTTTATTGACTCCTAGCTATTAAACAATCATTTGGTAACTTCTAATCTTCTGCAATTCAAGTCTTTACGTGACTTTTTTAGCTGTTAATACGAGAAAAAAACATTATTCAGCGAATATTGAGCAACGATAAATCTAAAGCAAAAGATAAAACTGATTGCTGTCTAGATGTGCTTCCGGTGACATTAGGCTTTGGTAATATCAATTTCATGTCATGTTCTTTAACATATGAAATGTCTGACTCTTGGTATATGAAATTTATTTTCAGATTTCTGACGGAGAACGTCGTACTGTTGTGAAAGGAATGCCTGAAAGTTTTGACGCTTTTCTCACACTCATACCATTCTTGATATTTGTCAAAGCTGTTTTCATTTCATCCGCCGTATGTTTCCCGATTTTACGGGGCTTTGCTGGACGAGGCATCCTGAAAAAAAGGAAATTATTCATAACTAGCTGTTTTCCCGCGGTTACACCCGCGTTCTCGGGATATTATGTAGCCTATGTTACTCAGCGAAGATGTAGCTTTCTAATGGTGAAAGAATTTTGGAAATAGGTCCAGTAGTTTCGGAGCCTATTCTCGTCAAACAAACAATAAATCAAATCTTTCTTATTATATTATCCCAATATTATTATTATATTATTATAGATTATAGATAATAGATAATTATACCTACAAATTATACATAAAATATATTATTTTAAATTCATAAAGTAGAGTATTATTCATGTAGTACACAGTGGATCATGAACCACTGTGTACTCGAGTGATTTGAGCCACTGTGTCCCAAACCGCCATTTTGAATTCAACCTATACTGCACACGCCAGTTTTGCATTAGACGAAGTACTGTATGCGACAAAATTACATCAGTTAAACTTATTTGTTAGCGAGTACATTAATTAAGTGATGTAACAAAAGTTTAGTGAACAAATACAAAGTAAATCTTACCTTAAAACTCACGTTTTCACTTGTCAAAACAAAAAACTACGCACTATACTTCCTAGTTACATCGCTGTCGCGAACGAACTGGTTGTATTACGAACATATACCGAGACCGTCCGAGGAGTGAAAGAAATAGATAGCTATCTTTAATAAGTTCTTAAAAACTATTGCTGCGCCACTGTTGCCGCTATAGCCACTGTTTCCGCCTTGACCCTAAACGGTATAGCCATTTAAAGGCAAGAAAGAGATTTCATATTTAAACCTTAGTAATTTTCAGCGAAAGACTTCTTGCGATTAAAGATCTGGTGATTCCATAAAATACCCATAATTCAATAGATAATTCAAATAAATATTTAAATTAAATCTAAAAAATATTATACATGCACACAACCTTTAGTATTTAAGGCTCGAATAATTGTCGTTTTACAAATATTACCTGTGTTCTAGCCCATAAACATAACATCAAATTATTAATTTCACTAATAGCCTTAAATGCCAGACTAAGCTTATTCCTCAAGGACCGTCTGTCATTACGCCCTTGACCTTTCAAACTTCGCTACAAGAATATTAACTTAAAATGCGAAATTAATGTGCTGTAGTAAAGGTGATCACATACTAAACTAAGCAGTTTTTGTTAGAGGTTTTAGTTATTCACGATGATCATTATTTACCATTTTGTTGCTGGCTTAGTACATATATTTGTTAAAGTGCATAAATAAACAAATAAATGAATACACCCAACAGTTACATACACAGTCTTAACTCCAGACTAAGATCGGGTCTAATGTCGTGAGTATCAAAAGCTATGAGAGAGTTTATTGTCTCCCAAACACCTAGACCTAAAACAAATACCCGTGGATCACACAAATATTTGTTGAACCCGCGGCCTCTCGTTTCACAGCCGGCGTCTAACCAACTTGCCACACGGAGGGTGTCAAATACTAAAGATTCCATTTGATGGTGGTAAGTTATACCGTATAACTTACCACCATCAAAGGATACGTATAAGCTTTATACGTATCATTTTGGATAGTAACCACTCTTTTAAAAGAGAAAAAAAAGTTGTAAACTCATCGTAACGACTCAACTCAACGTAAGTGTTTTGTTTCTGGGTTTTGGTTCTGGTGTCTAATTTCCAGCAAGCTGGCATTATCCTGTCAACTTGCAAAAGATTATCTTTCACCAAAGAACACAATATTGGAATAAACTGCATTTATTATCAAATGCATTGTAGCCACTTTAAAGAGTTATTATAAAAGAAATCTTACTTAAAATATATTTTTCACCCAAAGCTTTGTTCTAAAGTGCGACGAGTCTTATCGTGAATCATGTCCGCGCCTTATGACTCTGAGTTTTGACAAGCGTTCACCTCTGCGGAGACGAGACTCGAATGCAAAACGGCAGTAATCAATTTGAAGGACTTTACTCTTGTTACTATAGGAAGTTTGTTGAAGACATACGGCCTTAAGCTTATACTGTTTTAAAATCTATTTACTGCCTCAGTGGCGTGGTTGTTCTAGGGTACGGTTACAAAGCTGAGGTCTCAGGTTCGAATCCCGAGTTGTAGTGAGATTGGATTTTCTAGTCATTATTAGCCCAGAGTCGTGGAACGGAACATACATGCCGAAAGGTGCGTGTCCTGGCACCTCTGTCTACCCCTTCTGGGAAAAATGTGTGAGTTTATATATGTATGTATGTAAAATCTATTTAAGTTATCCAATGTTTTGTCCCCTTCGCTCTAACTGAAATTTAAAAGTTGTTCTAAAGGGCTAAACATTCAATAATCAAAATATGTTTTAAACTGGCTTTGAATAAGGTTGTCTGAGTATGGCATACGTGTATACGGCTTTCGACAAAAACGTGATATTTATAAGCCGACTAATTTGTCCGCCTTAAGTTCCGATTTCATACATAAACTTACGCCTTCTTCCCAGAAAGTGTAGGCAGAGTTGCTTTACCAGGACCTCACGTTTAGCCTATGTGTTCGGTCACACTTTTGATTTTTGGGTAATTTTGACATGGGTATTATATTACGATAATTATTGAAATAAAACTATTATTGACGGATTTTATCGCGGATTTGGTTTAATTTTTACATTTACGGACTCAGTCCGCTCCGTGACCAGGAAAGCTGTAAAAAATGTAAAAATTAAACCAAATTCGCGATAAAATCCGTGAAATGTTAGCCTTCATTATATATTTTTTTTCGTATTTTTTGAACTAATATTCAGATACCGTAACGCAGGTTTTAGATCTGGTTGTTTTGTCATACTGTATACCTGTGTGATAGTAACAGATGGTAGTTTATCATTAACAATCATCGTAAACTGTTCTGTATAAGCACTCTTATGCCGACCTTGAGCACTATCAGTTCGACAGTTGCGATAACACTAGCACTAGAATATCTAATGAGTCCAATAATGAAACCTAGGTCTTAAACATTAAGAAATAAAGTGGAAACGACAGCCATAAACTCTCTACTTTGGTGTTTCCTGAGCGCTATGAGCCTTCTTCAAACAAGGCTTAAAGAGAGTACTCTCCTTGAGGTAGGCTGCGACTTTTTGGTGCTAAGCCGCTGGCACTGGAGAGGTCCATGAGCAGCGGTAGCCGCATACCATCAGGCAGGCCGATAGCCTGTCAGTTTACAACAGTAATAAAAAAAAGGAAGATGAAAATAAAAAATAATAAAATCGTTAATAAATCTTTTCTTAATCTAGGTACCAAACATAAGTTATTAACTTAAATCAAAATTGCTTAGGGTAAGATATGACAATAATGGGAAACGGCGGGTGCTTATACTAGAGCAGCCCTGTAAAATAAGCACGAGTAAGATGTAATCAGATGACATAAATATATTGGAAAGTCTATCGGGAATCGATACTCTATCAGGACAGTAGAATGTATCATCTGTATCTGTATCAGCCCATATACGTCCCACTGCAGGGCACGGGCCTCCTCTACAATCGTGAGTACGATTGAGAGTGGTTAGGCCATATAGTCCACCACGCTGGCCTAGTGCGTGTTGGCGGACTTACATACCATAGAAATTTTATAAATCGCTATGGTATGCAGGTTTCCTCACGATGTTTTCCTTCACCGTTTTAGTGAGCGGTGATTGACTATCATATATACACACATGACTCCGAAAAGTCAGAGGTGTGCCCTGGGATTCGAACCCGCGACCACCGTGAACATGTTAGCAGTCGCGTCTAGTCCGTTTACCAACAGGCCACCACGCACCAGAATGTATCAGTACTTCGAAATATAAAACTGTAGACCGTATATTTAGAGGGCGACCGAAAATAAATCCCGGTGAAAGTTTTAAAAATATCGTAAAAAGGAGATGATTTTTTTCTTCCATCGTATTTGAGTGATAAATACATAGTAGCATTGCGAATATAGGCCAACCCGCACTAGGCCAGCGTGGTGGACTATATGGCCTAACCACTCTCAATCGTATTCTCGATTGTAGAGTAGGCCCGTGCCCTGCAGTGGGACGTATATGGGCTGATACAAAAAAAAATTGCGAATATAATTAAGTGTATTGTATAAGCCTCTAATTAAACAGATGGAAATAGTAGGTGTTAAAATATATTTTAGTTGATGTTTTCGCCTTTTTTTTAGTTGAATTATGTCTGAAATCACCAAAACACCAAAACAAAAAGAGAAATCCCAGCTTCTCTTTGTTGCTAAACAAATAAGTGAATTTGTGACCAATCTGACATGGCCGCCGATTTTTTCATTGCTTCTAAAAATATTAAACAAAGCTATAGTTGTGCAAAAAGTTGCCGGATGTCATCTCCCGGATTTGATAGTGTTTCATACACAGAGAATTAGTACAAGGGCGAATCTAATCTTAAAATTAATGTAATTTTAATGTATATTTCAAATAGTGATTGAGTTTCTCATTATAATATATTTGCGTCTCTTATTTTGATACCATAATACACCTATTGTATGTATGTTTCGACACACTGCAGGGCACGGATCTCCTCTACAATCGAGAGTACGATTGAGTGTGGTCATGCCATATAGCCCACCACGTTTATTTTTTATTTTATTTATTGAGGTTTACTAACAGTTGTTACAACATATTTATGACACCTTAAAACACTTAAACAAGTATTGTACGTGTTGCACAACCACTTAGAAGTAAACACAACATGCAAACAATAAAAAAAAACATATTTTTGAAAAGTAAGGTTTGAGACGGGCAATACTAGCTGTTAGTCCAGCCCCTCAGAACCTACAGGACCTCAGACCACTGCGGCCGCAATTGCTGTGCTCTAAGTAAAGCAACATTAAAAAGATATTGTACAAAATTATTACATTTTCTTAAAATTATAACAAAATGAAAGATACTTAAAATAACAAATAATTAAAAAAGAAAAACAAATTCAAATATGAAGAAAAATAAAAGTGCTTATTACTAAAAAATATATATAAAGTAACAAGACTACGAGGATCTGCAACCCTCCAGATAACGTCCAATATTACGCCTAAAGCAACTAACCGACTGGTAAAATATGTCTGCATTAGTACTGCACTCGTCAGCTAATTTGCATAAACGTGGGATTGGTGAGAGCCAAAGATAGTTCTTCGGCGAGGTGGGTAGAAACAAGTGATTGGGGCACGGGGATACCTAGCTGGAACTCTAATATTAAACCTCTGTATTAATTGTGGGCAATCAATTTTTTGTCTAAGAAGATTATATAAAAACATAAGGTCTAAGATCTCTCTGCGTTTACTTAGTGTGTCCATTTTGAAGTAAATTAGTCTGGATCGATACGTTGGCCTAATATGGTTGGCGAACTTTACATACTATACAAATTCTTAGAAGTCGCTATGGTATACTGGTTTTCGCACAGTATTTTCCTTCACTATCATAGTGCGTGGTGATACGCATTCATCAAAGATTTTCTGTGATCTGTTGGAAGAGGCACTCTTCGATCAAATATACACTAGATACAACATGAGCGCTTAGAAAATGGCACCAAAAAAGAGTGCTTTAAGCACTCTTTCGCCTTCAGTCACGCACCGGCCGTTGCTTCTAAAACGTCGCAGAACTTTAGACAATATTATGTGAAAAGCTACTTTAAGCTCCGGGAATAAGGTGGAATTTGTGTTAATATATTTGGAATATGTGATCTTTTTGTTTACTTTTTTTGTCTCAATGCATCGGTGCCACTTTTTAACAAAACATTTACAGGGAACTGTGTATCTAGTATATATTTGATCGAAGCCTACACTTAACGAATTCTCGCAACCGGCATTAGACCGATCGTCCACCGTTTCTATATGTTTAAAGTAGTTTTACACATTAATTTATCTTAGGTCCTTGAAGTAATGTTATCATTACTGTGAAACCAATCCGACATAGTTGAAACTCATAGATTATCTTATAACAAGACCCATCGACAAGACCGGTATTATTTTATCAATTGCGCTACTTGTATGTGCAGTCTTGTATAGATTTTATATCCTACTAGTGGCTCGACTCGGCTTCGTGCGGTCACTTTTGAGTCCAGTCCACATCAGATTCAGTTAAGTTACCACCATACTCAATTTCCCTATAATTATAAACACAGCTGGATCAATTGATCCAGCTGTTTGAGCGGAAGGACTCCCTAATCATTCCAAGGGAAAAAAAATCGGGATAAAAAGTAACGTATTCATTGCCACACTACATTTCATGAATCTTTTTTGTTTTATGCTTGAAGAAGTAACAAACACACAAACTTTCCCATTTTTAATATTAGTAGAATGATTCTGTACCAGAATTTCAAAGAAACGCTTCTGTTTTCGTCACTTGAAAATGCTAATTATTAATAATAAAATATTTCTTGAAAATACATAGGTATTTATTTTATCACTAGTTGTAAATTCCTTGAAAAACCATTAAAATACTGTTGTGATAAGTCCAAGACATCATACCGCAATTCCAATTACCAACTCCTTTATCCTTCAACAAGATTCTTGCCTACTCTCTGAAGATATCATTTCTGTATTTTAATAAGGCATTAACATGTGCTTTCCTTTCGCTCAGAGTTTAGAAACTAAAACTATAATATTCTGTAGCTCCTGGCAGTAATTTAGAGAGTGTCGCGCGTAGGATCAAGTGTCGACGGAATCAGAACAAAGCCTCCGGACAGTAGGCGTATGCAACGAGGACGCTTTCTACTTAATTATTGTTATGATATATGTTTATAGTAGACAATTTAAATACTAGTTCGATAAAAGGACTACCTACACAGCACTTCGTAGTGAAGTATAGTACAAACTATAATATTTAAATATGGCAGCAACTCTTTATAGCCAAGATCAACAATGAAACGCATTTACTTTGAGCATCGAAGCTCAATGAGTTTGGGACATTTGCTTCTTCAAGTAAGTACATTACTGAAATTAAGATGAGAGAAACAATAACTAGGAATAGTAACTAAGTATTTTTTCCTATTCTTTCTTATCCCAGGATTAAATATAAATACATAGCTAATAACTTTACTACCGAAGAAACCACGTCACTTGGTAGTAAACATCCAGCGGTGTAAATACTAAACGGCAAAATATTGACCATCTGTTTTTTTTTCATTTTCGATAACGAACAGGTCAAAACCGAATCTATCTATGACTGATCTTAAACATATATTATGGTTTTACACCATACAAAGCTCTATACACAAACGGATACTTATATCCTACCACCAAACTCAACTCACAGTAAAGTGGACTTCAGTCAGTCCCCGCATTGATGAACGGATGAATTTTATTGGCCATGCACTATATCAATCTATACCTACTAATACTGTCATTAGTTTAGGAAATCTAGGCGTACTATAAACATTGATAAATTATAATTATTATAGATTATTGCTCATAAAAGCAGGCCAGCAATTCTTATTTACTTATCCATTTTTTGCACGGACGAAAATTAACAATGAATAAATAACATACAATACAAAACTCCAGTTGTCGCACTGGGTGCAATTTATTTCATTATTTAATCTTTCATTTTTTTTATTAACTATACAAGCGAGTTAGAAAGTAATAACTTTTAGAAGGAAGGAGAGAATGAATGCCAATATGCATGGGGTTTGAGCACCAAAAATCCTTAGCACTTTGCTATTTAATAAATAGTTGCTAAACTCTCAATGCTAATAATACCTTAATTACAGTTCTAGCACATGTTCTATCATAAATACATATATGACGTAAGCATTAGTGTTGCAATATTAAAAAACAATCGTATAGCATTTGAGTAATGTTGCCACATTTAAATTTATCGTCAGAAGTGAAGGGAGATTGTGATAAACGATAGCACGCCAAATATTATTGTTACAATTCAATACAGATACAGGTTTATTTTAAACCACAATGTGACTACATTCTGCAATACACCTGATGGATGGGAAGTTTTATCCGAATAGACTATACGTCCAGAGTCTACACTTGACACAAAATTGCTGGCTGGATCAAAACTAGAATATTCATTCTTTTTTGCACACTAAATAAATCTTAACAAATAAACTAATATTTAACATAAAGTACAAGTGGCGGTCTTATCGCTAATGGCGGCGATTTCTTCTATACAACCTTTGGATGGAGTGGAAAGAGCAGTAGGCAGAAATAATCGCTTTTCATTAAGTGAATCACTAAGTTGTTGCTTGACTACACCATAAAAAATCGATAAGGCCAGTTGAAAAAACCTATAAACATAAAAAAACTGTTTTTATGAAACATACATTACTGATAAAGAAGTAGCCTTTACAAATGCTTATGAAGCGGTTCGCTGTGTGATTTGCCGCAATGTTTTAACAGATTTTTTTATGACTGCCCAGCATTGCTTTTAAATAATTTATGCTGGCTCAAATAGTTTTACTATCTAATAGATTTTAAGCAATCATGTCTAATCATAAGCATTAATAAAAATTATCTTTTTCTAGGCTTGTTGCCTAATTAGGCTAATGGCAATACGAAACATGATTTCCTTGGGTTTCCGTAACACCTAATCCACATTTTTGAGCTCTTTGTGTAAAATCTATGATTTTTAAAATCGGTCATGTTAGCTCGACGGTCAATCGAAAGATCGAATTAAAAATGTAATAAAAGGATAAAAAAGTAATATTATATCCAACTCTTGTGCCGTTTATCTGTGTGCTGTTCTTATCAGTAAAAAACTAAAGACAAAACATCCCGAAATCGGATATTGAAACAATATGCTGTTGACATGTTGACATGCCACAAACAATTGAGAAGCTGACGTAATTCCCAAAATCTAAACCTACCCACGACTGTAAACAAGTTTAGATAACAACGGACTTAAAAGCTTTCAAGTTTTCGAGCAATTATTGTTATTATCGCTTGTTATTGTTATGATTGTTTAATTTTTATATTTTATTAAATGTCTAATCTACGTGCTGTGCAACATGATGCTGGTGTTTGTATGTTTGGTGCCCCCGATCCAGGCATGCCTAGTGGGGGACCATGGTTAAAATGTTTAAATGTTAAATTGTAAACCTATTCTAAGATTGTAAAAAAGTAATTGTAATTGTAATAAAGGAAATAAATAATAATAAATAAATAATAAATAAATTAAGCCGAACGCAAGTATTCTAGACACAACTGAATTATTAGCTCAAGGATATATTAAGGAGGTACAGTCTACAGGTAAATCCTATCTGTTGTTATTTTGAAGTAAAGGTAAAATATGATGCTGTAACCATAGCAATAATTGGAAGCTATTGGTGTAGATAAAAAAAAGAGGAACTACATTATTTTTCGCCTTATTTTTCCTTTGGGGTTTGTCCTTATATGCATGTATGTATGAGCTCGTAAATATCCTATTGCAGGGCACGGGCCTCCTCTTTAATCGAGAGTATGATTGGGAGGAGTTAGGTAATATAGTTTATTTATTTAATTCATTTTTGCACTGTACAGAGAACCAACATAAATCATATAATAATAATAATAGTACAAGCCTTATACAAGCCTTATCACACTAGGTAATTTCTTACAGGCAACCATGGGATGAATATTTAAATAGTTTATTACTTTTATTAAAACTATTTTGAAAATATTAAAGAACTGTCTCTAGAGCGTACTAGTAGGAAAAATACTAAAATTAATATTAATAATATTTTAAAGAATAATACGCCTAATGTTTTTTCATCGGAATTGAATGAATAAATATTTTCTGTGACCTTACTCATCATGTTACAAAATAACGCATTAATATTAAATGTTATGGAGCCAGCTGGATGTTGGCCAAGTTCTAAACCAGATTTGGAAATAGTACAATTCAAATGGCAAGATAACTTGTGATGCAATAAAAATGCTATTGTTATGCATCTTAGACTTATTTGGGGAACTAACAATTAAAAAGCTAAATTCATTCATATTAAAAAAATAAAGTATTGTTTATTGCAATTCTTTGAATTTTAAATCGGCTACGCCTTATAACGAATAAAATCTTCTTTGATAAAGCGTTCTAAATTCTAATTAATCTTTTCCATTCACAAACGATGTTTTTCGCATGGTTTTTCGTTAATTTGCAATAAGTGGCGAGACGAGGATGCCTTTCGCCTGATTGCTTGCGCACTCTTCTAAGATATTTTAATTCGTCCTTAGACAACTATTTATATTAAATCATCATCTCATGTCTTCGTATCGTAATAATTACGTTAAGCGAAATGCCTAACTTAGGAATGTAAACCAAGAATTTATAATTACCGAATTAAGTTCCCTCGCAATGCTGGACTAGACTGACAGGCGGCAAATATATAATATTTTTCAAATTATCCGATTACAAATACTTACTTGATACCGAAAGATAATATTTAGTTATAAAACGTTTGGGAATCCCTTTCGACAGTACTGGGTATTATAGTATTAGGAACCAAATTTTTTCCTTGCTTGAAAAAAAATATGAAGATTTTTCATAGAACTTTTGGTTTCAAATTATCACCTCTAGAACCACATATTATGTTATAAAAATATTTGCATAATAAAGTTTTGCGCTTTTAATATAGTCTTTCAATTAGTTGTAACATAGCCTCTTTCGAATAAGTTGAGAAGAATGGTCCGAAGATATCATATCTCTTGTACAAAACTTCGAATCAGCGTCATGTCGTTATATTATTAAAAACTGGTATGAACATTTCATTAATTAAGCTATACGAGTATTTACTAAAATTGGTTTAAATTCCGTATTAGCTTCAAAACTAAACATCTAAAACAAATGGAATATTCCATTAAATGTTACTAAAACAGCTTTGAATTCCGTATTTTCCTACATCATATAAAACAAATGCGTGAACGCATAGAACAGTGAACCGCGCACAAAGCGTGCCTTATCTTAGATTGGCTAGAAGTCTAGACACATCAGGAAGTAATCTACCTCGGCTTGCTACTGTTGCTGAGTGTTTATTCTATACTTATATTATAAAAAGGAAAGGTTTGATTGTTCGCCTAGAATAAGCTCTAATACTACTGAATTTGAAAAAATATTTCCACCTTACAATCCTACATTATCTCCTATGATTATAAGCGATAGAATATTCTGAAAAAAGTGTTTCATAAATAAAAAAAATAAAACCGACTTCAAAACAAAAAACCACTAAAAACTAAAAAATAATAAAAAATAAGTACCACTGCAAACCAAAAAAAAAATATATTTATTTCATTGTACTTGTTGATTAATTGCCTTAATGACTTGAATAGCCAACAAATCAAAATATATGCGTAACATATTGAAGGCGGGTCGCCCAGTACCATACATATAGATATTTAAATTAATTTATGGCATAGGTCCTACATGTATGGTACTTGGCGGCCCGCCTTCAATATGTTACGCATATTTTTTGATTTGTTTGCTATTCAAGTCATTAAGGCAATTAATCAACAAGTACAATGAAATAAATATATTTTTTTTTGGTTTGCAGTGGTACTTATTTTTTTATTATTTTTTAGTTTTTAGTGGTTTTTTGTTTTGAAGTCGGTTTTATTTTTTTTATTAAAAATTTTAGTTATTTTTATCTTTTTAGTGTTGATAGGAATTTAAATGAAGAAGATTTGGTCCCCACAAGGAAAATGTTCTTTCCGATGATAATGAAATCGCTAAAATTTTGAAGAGTTCTACACTCCAGGTCCGAACATGATCATCAGATCTTCATGTTGTGTTCCTGGGATCAACCTGTCAATACGTTCTTCACAATGAAAAAGAAATTACGAATATCGGTTAAAAGCTAAACGAAGATATTAGAATTTACGTGTATTTTAATTTTATCACCCACCCCCCCTCACCCCCACCCCGTTTTCCCTCTGTCACTGTAACTTAACTTTTATAATGAACCTAATACAAAAAGAACCATTGGAATCCTATTTAATTTTAAAGAGTTCCCCTCTCCAGGTCCGAAGATATTTATCAGATCTTCATGTTGTATTCCTGGGATCATCCTGTCAATACGTTTTTTCCAATGAAAAAGAAATCACTAAAATCGGTTAAAAGCTGCCGAAGATATTAGAATTTACGTGTATTTTAATTTTATCACCCCCCTCTCTCACCCCCACCCCTTTTACCCTCTCTCACTGAAACTTAACTTTTATAATGAACGCAATGCAAAAAGAACCACTTGAATCCTACTTAATTTTAAGGAGTTATCCTCTCCAGGTCCGAAGATATTCATCAGATCTTCACCATATTTTTATGGGACCAAATGACAAGCACCAGCTTTCAATTAAAGAAAGAATTGTCGAAATCGGTTCACACAGTACAGAGAAACGAGGTAACAAACATAAAAAAAAAAAGCAACATACAGTCGAATTGAGAACCTCCTCCTTTTTTTGAAGTCGGTTAAAAACAATAATAAGTACAAAAATACATATAAAAAAAATTACATAATTCGAAATCAGCTTATTGGCTAGCGGAACCGTGTAGAAGAATTGGTAATTATTTTGACTATAGATTTTGAATTTTTGTCTAAATATGCTGTATGAATATTCAAATATTTTAAGATATTTTTACGGTATGGTAAGCATCAGCATCATGTGTATTGATAAGGTATTGATAATCAATCACCACGCACTAAAACGGTGAAGGAACATCGTGACGAAACTTGCATACCATAGCGATTTATAGGAATTTCTATGGTATGTAAGTCCGCCAACCTGCTCTAGGCCAGCGTGGTGGACTATATGGCTAACCACTCTCAATCGTACTCTCGATTGTAGAGGAGGCCCGTGCCCTGCAGTGGGACGTATATGGGCTGATACAGATGCATCAGCAATCGGCACCACCTTTATCTTCGTAAGCCTTCCTCTTACACCTTCCATACCATTCTACGTATAATCTTTATTACCATCGCAGGATGCGTAGTTTTGTATTCCATTATGCTAATTCCCATTAAAAAACCATAAACCATGCTAGATAGTATGCAAATATCATCTGCGTAAAACCATGCTAGATAGTATGCAAATATCATCTGGAGTTGTATACTACATGGACCTTGTAGAAACTAGAAAGAACTTCCGTGCTTTCCGGCGTTTTTGCCATACCTATTACTGGAATCAAGCATAACAGTTCACATAATAGGTCCCATCTAAATGTAATAATAATTTGATCCGTGGTGCTTTACAGCTGGCTTCTCCGGCTGTAAAAGTCTTTTTTGGGAGGTTATTTACCTCTTCAGTTCAATGTTTTGTCACCCGCTTTGCACGGAGGGAAGTGGACAATAATTTATTTCCAACTCCTCCTATTAATTTAACTTTCTGATTAATTTCGTTGCGGGTTAAAGACAAGTTAGACATTCCCGGAGACTCGCCGAGCTTCAATGCTCGGTGTCATTACTTTGCGTGCCACTGTTGATCCTGGCTCACAGGAGTTACAGTGGTGGGTGTGAGGGCGGGACAGTCTCCTAATTCCCATTAGCATAAATAATTGTAAAAAAGGAAGCTATTTCAACAACTTACAAAACACGAAGATGTTATTTAACCTCGACTTACATTCACGTTCTGATATCTCGAAATCGATAGTGATGTGCCGATTACTAATCATATCGATTGAACTCTTTATCGATACAATCGTTACATTCATTGATTAAACCACGTTTCAGTTCAGATCTTTAACAGATATGTGAATCAGGGAATTTCAACAGTTCATGTTAAATATATGGTTCAGTATTGTTTAATTGTAAAATAAAGAACTAATTTTGGTTTTTGCAGTTAGAGTACCTATAAATTCATTTTTTCCTATTCTCTGTTTTGCTAAAGATTCATCATAGTTGTAGAAGTATACTCGACGTGAAAGTTGAACATTAAAGGTGACAGTCATCCGTAGGTCTACTACCTAGTCATAAATCTGATTGGCCCACGTGAGAGTTGTTGGAGTAGTCTTCAATTAATTAAATCTGCAGCAAAGAGTAATGATTTGACCTTCCAATTGGTTTTTGAGCATCGCAAATAGTTTTTTTTTGCTACGTTTGTAATTGCCATTCGCCTGGTGTTAAGCAATTACGACCGCTCATAGACAGTAGCAAAACCAAACCACACCGTGAATTACATAACAATGTTTGGCAATTCCACTACGCTCGCCATCCTGAGACATAAATGTTAAGTCTCTACATATCCAGTAGTTAGTGTCTACAATGTTCTTCAAACCTGAACACAACAGTACGTTTACACTACTGTTTGGCAGGATAAATAGTCATTTTGTTGGTAGATACCCAAGAAGTCTCGCTCATATACGAAACCTACCACCAGTATGATAATATTATTTTAGTCATTCTCTTTATTTATTGTTACAACTTCGAACATTATCAATAAATGAAATAGGCATAGTAAGATATATCATTTAAATGATAATTCTAACATGGAAAGTTAAGAAATCTTTATCATGAATCAGATCATTTCGCACTCATATCAAATCTAAGATAATACTGATTACATCAAGATCTTGCGCCTATACGGAATCTGATGTATTCGCGGCATTTATTGTATAAATAACTTTAAAATAATATATTTTATCATATCAGATATCTTTGGGAACTGAAACTACGTAGACAGAGCTAAAAGTAAGACATTTGCTACTAAAAATTACCTTAATCATCAAATTTAAAGCGGCCGAGGAATCTTCATCACTACATAGTATGAAACAAAGTCGCTTTCTCTGTCCCTATGTCTCTTTGTATGCTTAAATCTTTAATACTACGCAACGGATTTTGATGCGGTTTTTTAATATAGAGTGATTCAAGGGGAACGTTTATATGTATAATACGTACATATTATTGTACAGAAATCTATTTGTATCCGGGCGAAGCTGGGCCGAGCCGCTAGTATTCTATATTGAAGCAAACACATCTCAACTAACCCAGGATGCAAATAAGTTCACCAAACTCCGTACCGTACGAACACAGTACGAAACACATTGTAATTTCGTCCGTATCAGAGTCCACTACAGTTTTTCTTCCAAGCCAATCCAAACCACCTCAAACCGTATAAAATATTTGTGAACCACACAAACATAGCATATCCATCACACCAAATAGGTAACACAGGCTGTTAAAATGTAGATCAAAACTCACAGTAGTTAAAACCTAAACCCTGTAATCCTATGTCTGTAGAAGAATAACTAAGTATTTTATCGCTCTGCTTCTCTTATATATATTGCAGTGAATGGCGAGACGAGCATGCCGTTCGCCTGATAGTAAGCGATGCGACCGCTCATGAACAGAAGCAAAACCAAACACCACCTTGAATTACAAAGCAATGCTTGGCATTCCACTGCGCTCGCCATCCTGAGACATAAGATGTTAAGTCTCAATATGTCTAGTAGTTACTCTGGCTACGATATCCTTCCATCCGAAACACAACAGTGCATTTAAACTGCTGTTTTACGGGAGAAATAGACATTGCGGTGGTACCCACCCAGGCAGCCTCTCACATATGAGAGACCTACCACCAGTAAAATTTTATCTCATCAATGCCGTCAAAACAAACAGTTTATATTGCAAAACCGTTATTTCCTTCTCAAAAAGAACTTTTCGCAAGTTTAACAATGGGTGGATCTTGTGTGGCCTGATATCACTTACAAAGCTTTCACCTATTCAACCTAATGTTCTAGGAAGTAAAAAAGTTATTTGTTTTAACTATTACTCCCGCGTGGAATTTGAACCCACAATAGCTTTTACAACTTCATTAGATGGGAGATAATTGTACTAAGAATTTATCGTTTTGAGTAGCGGTCGCGCTACATTATAAAACAAAAGGTAACTGTAATTAGAATCTTTTAGAACTATAAAATATGATTTAGTAATAGTCGTAAGTCTGCTGCGATCCTATACTATATCGGCCCTATAAAGTTAAGCCTTCGATCAAACTGAATTCAAAAGTCACAAACACAAAAGGGAAATGGGCAAACCATTTGATTACTAAAATAGGTTTTAACATGTGTGTGAATAAATCCTTATGCATATGGTTTTTGTCTTTGTCGACTGCAACATGAATGGACAAGCTTGACTGTAGCAGTACAATGGTCACTTGCTATTAAGACTCTTGTGATATTTTATCTCATAGTAAAACCATAGCATCTTGATAAAAGACCGAATAACGACGTTCTTACACTGGTTGAAAAACTATTCGATTTCATACTTTCCAATTTTTTAATTATAACTTATTTTTACAGTACATTACATGGCTTATTCATAAAGTAAATATGCAGTAAAACAAGTCATTCTCCCTTTAGTCTTAATGTATCGACACGTTCCATAACATTTAATTAAATCAATACATTCTAGCCACTGTAAGGTCTAATGTAACTTGAACAAAAACATCCATTGTTAGCTGCTAACAATCTAATGCAGACTAGACGCCACATAATATTTACATAAAGAATGTGACTCAGCGGATATTAGAAGACTAGATACTTGTCATATACGTACATGTATTGTACCATGAAGCAACTACAATTAATATGCAAAACAATATTTTTTTGGTATTCATACTGGTCTGACAGTTCAAATAGAAAATGGAAACAAGATTTGCGTTAAAATTTGTATATCTTGGTTTTTTTATTGTTATAACTTGTTAAAATATATTGATACATAGGTACATCCAACAGCCACGCATGTAATCCCAATTATGTGGGATTAGGATAGTAATCCTGCAGTGTACGTTTCAATGCCATATTCCATAAACAGAGTGATTAATATCGACCTAATATTACTTCGTAGTGATCAATATTCATTCTTGAATAAAGAATCATTACAATTTCGTACCAAATCGAGTATATAAAAATAGTTGATTCAATCCGCAAGCTCGTTCGTTCTTGATAATCCAATTTGTTCTCGACTAGGCTTGTTAAATTTTTGTTCACAGACTTTGCCAAATGTAAAATAAAACTTATAGGTAATTCACTATATCACTCAGTCTTTGTCTCTCTCTCTCTTCCTTCAGCTACTAAAATTACAAAGCCTATCGCTGAACATAGCGTTCCGGCTTCCCCCAATTACTTCCACAGTGATCTTTAGCCAGCGACTTCCTGTAACCTTAGGTTGGCTGTATACCTTGTACGCAGAAGATCGGTGCTTCATTTGTCTGTTCCTCCAATCAAAAACTTTTCGGCCCCAAAGCCATCAATTTTCCGTGCTATGTGATCTGCCCACTGCCTGAAACGTTAGTTAATGCACCCCAGTATACACACAATACAACGTTCCGAATTGAAGGACATTGTAGGCAAAATAACTACTGGATATTGAGACTTTACATCGTATATGTCAGGATGGCGAGCGCAGTGAAATGCCAAGCATTACTTTGTAATTCATGCTCCTGTTCATGAGTGCTCGCATCGCTTACCTTCAGGCGAACAGCATGCTAGTCTCGCCATTAATTGCAATAATAAAAAAATCATCATCCAAACCCGCAATGTAACATGTATACCACCGGAAACATAACACATATAATTGTTCTGGGAAATAGTACAACATAGTAACACGCTCATTTATATTCAAAGTATGATGGCTACAAATGAAGAATTCACAGGGCTTAATTTGGTGCGCGTAACGGATTCGATGTGCCATGAACCCAAAGGATGCCATCATACCAAGTTTCTATTGTGCGGTAACAAAAAAACATTCGCCATGTAGGTTATTAAAACTAGCTATTTTTTTAATAATTTGCACATATTTGTGTTATTTTTTATTAATACCTGTCTTTATAGCACCACATAATATAAACAGGAGACAAATAAATTAAAATTAAAGATTCTAAAAATCGGCGTTCTTATCGCTAACAGCGACTTCTACCAGACAAACGTGTCATAGAAGGAAAAAAATTATAAATCAAATTTCTAAAATAAATTAGTGTTCGTTTTAAATTTATATCACTTTCTATTTTTTTTAAAGATGTAAATAATATTTCTAAGCTATGTCGTAATCAAATCAATAGGTAAGGTATATTGATAAATTATTGCAATTCTATTCCAAGTCCGATTTTTTTTTAATTTAAGGAAACAAAAATAATCGTAAAAAAAAAATATAAATTGTTAAGCAATTAATAAGAGACCTATCCTACCTACCTATAGCTTTCAAATTATTGCGCTATAAAAGGTAATGTACTGAAAATTTACCAACATTTTATTTAAATGTTAGTAATGTCCTCAAGGCATCTATATCTATATTTCACCTTAATTTTAATGTTAAGTCTGTCTAATACTCCTAAATTATATTATGCATGTTGTGACACCTGCAGGCAATGCTTTAAGCATGATACCGAATCAATTATGTATTAGATTTTAAAAAAACATTGTAATTGCCGTTGGATGTCCTCGAATAAATAAAATAAAAAATAAATCTACGACAAAACTCAGAGAAAACGAAACCATAAATTTACTTATATAAACACATTATCTTATAACCTAAAAAGGACTTACTTTCACCATCCGATGAGACAAACATGAAGAATTTGCATAAACAATTTGTAAAAGCATGAAAGTCGTTTCCGAACTGCTTTTATCGATCGTGTTGCGAAATATTTACAGTTAACGTATCTGAGATTAATATCACAGATTGTACCATTAATAATCGGTCTATAGAGTGTGGATAAAGAATACATTTTGTACTTTGAAATAAAAATATGAATAAAATAACTGAGAATATCAAGACTAGAAAAGTAAGCAAAATTGCGAATGAAAACGTAAAAGGATTGTTAAAGCTTCGTCTTTGGATATTTTGGGATGTAGCTCTATAAATAAATTGTTTGAAGTTAAATGTAGGTGTACATAACACTCATACTTAACATGAAACAAATAAAGATAAAGCAAAAAACAACAAACACAAAACTATTAATAACACCGTAATGCTTCAAATAATGGACACAAAATAATCCATATTGGCAGTTTAAAGGTTGCAAAGATTGCATTGCAGATACAGAGAAAGAATGTTAACCTTACGTTCGTGATTGTGACCAATTGACAAAGGCAATATTTGTTAGGCTATATTAGGCCAATGTAATAGTTACCGAGATGCCTTTGTCGACGATTGATCAGTAAGATATTCCTTGTATTAATATTAATAGCTACAAATTTCAGACTAGCTAAATTTCTGTAATATTTCTCACACATTAGTCCATCCTTAGGTAACATAACTGATTACCTGCAGCAAGTTCTACACACTGTTAAGCTGAATTTAAGTACCATTCAAATGGTGAAATAAATTCTACTATTAGATGCATCAGTTCCAGAAGTGACCCCTTACAAATCTAATGAGTTTTATAATACATTCATGTCTCTTACATCTTTATTGCCAGCCTAATCCATTGATATCCTTATTCTAATAAGACGAACGGCATAATGTTCAGCGAGCGTTGAAACTATGACGACATCGCTACTTAATTTAGCAGCCATCCATTTTGTATGAGGTGATTGACATCCATCCAATTTTGGTACAACACGGCTTCGGTATAGTTGCTGACCGGGCTTAGCTCGTCCTGTACAAGGGAAATTAAACTCACCTCCTTTGTAATAAGAGTCGTCTATATACGGCAATTAACACGTGTGGCTTCGATGCGTGAATTCAGAATCTGTTTATAGATTTAAAGAATGTTTAAATAAAGCTTGAATGCTTGTGGCGGTCACGTTGTCAAATTGACGATGAACTTACAAATGCACTCCTTCGAAGGTTAATTGGAGGTTATGTTATGTTTTGTTCCAACATATTTGATTTAACAGTTTTGAATGATATCATCTTAGTGTCAGGAAATTACATTTTTGTTGCACATATAACCGGATCTGAGCTTTGAAAATATATACCACACAATTTTTTAACTTTTTAGATATGGTAATGGATTTTGATGTTTTTTTCTTCTAATTTATTCCACTATCACTTAGATATTTCATTCTTAGGTGAGTTGCATGTTGCATAATGTATCGCAATAATTTAGTCTTTACGACGAGACATCTCACATCGGCCTGAGATCAAACTTTTCCTAATTTCTTAAGTTTCTCGTTCATAATTTGTAATGTACCTTATTTAATATGAATTTTCTGTACCAGCCCATATACGTCCCACAGCAAGGCACTCCTCCACAATCGAGTTACGATTGAGAGTGGTGAGGCCAAATACTCATATGAATTTTATGCCCCAAAAATAAAAATAAATAAAAATGCAATGTGCAAACACAACGTACCTTTGTATACTTTTTTATCAGACTGCACGAAGTGAAATGGCATACACACTACACATTAACCCAGTTGCAAGAGGGCACCGGAGCGTTTCAAATGGCGTGACATTCGAGGACCCCAAGCACCCCGTAATGTCACCTTACACACTCCACTAACTTCGCATGTGGCAACATGGGGCTTTACAATGGAACATGTTTCGAATTAATATTGGTGTTTTTGTCTTAAGAAAATATAATTCAATGGTTGGAAATTACTCACTTGTGGGAAACAATTAAACGACTTTAATATTTTCATTCAAATTCCATAAAAAATCATTTTCATTCACAAAACATGCACAATAAGGACAAAAAATATAAAAAATCAATCAACACGTCAACGGAAAAAACTCCAATAAATCTTCAACTTGACCCAAACTCGGCTGGAATAGGAAATGACCGTAAACAATAGGTGCGTGAGTCGCCAGTCGTAATCAATTTGCAAGGTAACGTCATCGCCGCACGCGATCCAACTTAATATTAGACGAAAATATTTTTATCATCTTTTATATTCTTCACAGTATTTGATACCGTTGTAATTGTCAGTGTTTGACATGAATTAAATTGTTCAATTTCTGTATCGCTTAAATAGGCCAAGGTATGCAATGGCCTAATAAGCGTTGCAAGTCGTTATATTCAGAACGCTTGCAAAAAGCCATTTGGGAAAACCTTAGGAGAGACAAGCAGTGGTTGTTCAACAGTGGACTTTGGCTATAATGGTAATGATGACTTGAATACAACATACAAGATTATTGAGCCTCTCAAAGTCAACCTTACGGCATGGAACGATAGTAAAGGATATTGACAAACAAATAGAAATAGCTGACCTCATAAAGGTCGCAGTAGGTCGCCAACCATGTTCTTACATGTGTACAGCGATTCTGAGAAGATACTGTGAAGTACTAGAATTTTCATTGATTTATTATCGTCATAACCCATACTCGGCAACAGCTGAACTCTGTTTTAAAATCGTGAACACAACTAAGAGTTCCTAGGCCCTAGATCGACTTTTGTACACAAGGGAATAATGTTAAGTAGAGGATAGGGTTCCAGTAAATTTCAAATCTATAGACTTATGTTAAGCTAAATAGGTTTCATAACCTCATAATTTACCACCTACAACAAATCTAGGTCTCAATGCACTAGAAATAGCATTAAAAGCGCGTGTAACAACGAATCAGTGTATTTAGGTCATTGCACGGCGTTATCTCAATAAGGATGCATGACGGGCTCAGCCTACATGACATCACCTGGCTTATTAACTAATCAGACATATATAGAAAGGTTATTCATATACGTGATGACAACTATTATGATAACGTGGGTTTCAATCCAGGCCGGGAATATAAACATCTTGAGACCTAAAATTCTAGTACCTAATTGACACTAGCAAGCATCGTTCATGACTTCTGGGCATGGCAACAGAGATGCCAAAGCAGGCTGAATTAAACTTAAAAATATTAACTATATTGGTCACCAGTCTTATAAAATTCATTCATCTACCAACCTTGATTTGGTCAGTGTAATAAAGGTAGATAAAAGTAAAATCCCTCTATATTAAGAGCAAACCTATTTTTAGTCATAAAGTCATTAAAGGATGATATAGATATAGAATACACGAGTTTATTCCAGTCTGGTAATAATTGAATAGTGGACTTATCTCTATTGGAATGCAAGACAAGATATGTAGATCATATGTAGACTAACATAGATTAGTGGCCATGATTCATGTCATGAAAGCTTATACCCGAGATAGCGACCTTCACACACAGTGAGAACCAACTCGCTCTAGTTAGTTATATTTCAGGATTTACTAGTACGTATCCAGTTTCATTGTAGGCGTGGAACAGGAATCAACTACTTTTTAAAATGGCTTTAAATAAATACACCCAACAGTCACATGCATAGTCCTGACCCCCACATTAAGTTCGAGTCTTGGTCGTGGGTATCAGAAAATACGAGAGATTTTCGGTCTCACAAACACCCTTATCCGAAATAAATACCTGTGGATCACACAAATATTGGTATCGATGCCGGGATCGAACCCGCGGTCTCACACTTCACAGCCTGCATCTAACCAACTGCTTCACGGAGGGTTTATACTTTTAAGTTTTTAAAAACATTCTTGAAATTAAACTACAAGCTCCTTTATTTATCTAGAAACAATATTGAATAGAAACTGTCGCTAATGATCAAGTCATGTTTTAGTCATTGTTGCGTCTACAATCCTTTGTTCCATCCTAACCACAAATTAAATTACACCATTCGAACTGAGGTGATTCAAAATACAAAATCCATCACAGGTAAAAAATATTCTTTCAAATCGAAGTTCGTCAACCTTTACCGCGAATCACGAAGACTCATCGGTATCCGGCTATATCGCGAGTTGATAATACGTCCGACGTAATGTCGCGGTATTTGGAAATGTCAAGAAAGTTGACATTCTGCGAAATGTCATCCGCGTTTTTGGTTGAGTTACTTAACTCTGGTAACCCAATTGATGGTTATACGAGGGGAACCCTCTTATAAACAATAAAGTGAAAGCTAGTGATCGTGTATGGATTGGTCCTACTATTTTAAGCAAAAACTACTGAACGGATTCTGATGAAACTGTACAGTGTTATAGTTCATACATTAGATTATTACGGAGGATAGGATTTGGACAATTACATATGCCTGATCCTACACACCAATCATAGGTCAAAAGCTAGTAGTCTCTTTAAACTTTATTACTTTCTAGGAAAATATAATGCGACGTTGCAGTCAATACCTTGGGGCTAATAGCTACAATTCCATTTGCCTCTGCTTACTTCAGCGATCTTTTAAAACTGTACAATATCGTAGAAATGTGCTCAATAGATATGTAATTTTATATGATATTAGTAACGTTTTTGAAATTTATATTTTACAGTTTTAGACACCCAAAACAATTCTCACGTTTACTTTGTCTTTGCAAGAATATTTAATTAAGTATGTTATATCTAAATCACAACGAAGTATGTTATGACGTATTGTTTAACTGTACATACCTATGAGGTACATACATGAGAGTTTGGGTGTCATGGCTCATGATTTGTTTGGGATTAGATACATTTTAAGAGGTTGATATCAGCCATGCAGCTGGTCGTAAGATGATAAAGTATTTGCAACAATATCATGCGTTGACGCATTCAAAATAATATAAGGTCAACTACAAAATTACTATAAAAAGGCAATGCTATTTTTACTATCCTTTGTCCCTAAAGAATGAATATAAAACTATTAGTCACAAAACACATTCCGTACTTTGTACGTGTATTTATTTCCTGATGTCTGATGATCTCACGAGAAACGCAAACACATTAAATAGTCTATTAACTGATGGTTTCTTCTCATTACATATGTTAAATCGTCCGCTTTCCTGTCCATTGAAATAATGAATAGTCAACAGCTATAAAGACACAGGTAAGCCTGTAATGCCTTTTGAAATAAGGTAATTTAAAATCAGGCTGCTTCGAGCAAGTCTCTTCTGAATGGATCTTTGCATGATGTTTTTTTTAAGTTTGCAACTCTATCCACTTTGTTCTAAAATAAACATTCAATTTCAAAGGGTATTTATTGATAGGAGCTGGAGGGGAAAAATATTTATTACCCATAGCTAATAATTAAAACAGCCTCCGTGACGCAGTCGTTTAGACGCCGCCTACGAAACGAGAGGCCGCGGGCTCGATCCCCGCACCGAGAGAAATGTTTGTGCGGATTTCGAATATTATTTCGGGTTTGGGTGTTTGTGACACCGAAAAGTCTCTCGTAGCTCCTGATACCCACGACACAGAACTTGATCTTAGTGTGGGGTCAAGACTATGTATGTGACTGTTGAGTGTTATTTATTTATTTTATTATCATTTATTTATATATTAAAACATGATTTACTCATAGCCTTCTACGATGGCCTCTTTCCGGAATTGCTTCATGTTTATTTACAATATGCTTCCAAAACATTATTTATCGGCAATGACTCTCACGCACTATCGACCGTTATCTTCATTGGAACACAATATTTAAGTCTGTTAGTTTGAGATGTTTGTTCACACGGGAATAAATAAGAGTATTTTCTAGTTCCTTTAATAATGTCAGAATTTCACCAGTAGTTGTTTTGAGAAGCACGTAGGGCGATCATTGACAACTCCAAACATAAAGGAGCCATAGATTCGATTTTTCTTTTTTATAAAAGTAAAGTAAATATGTATAAACAACCAGACTGAATAGGTACAATACGATAGGGAAAAACCAAGCACAATAACTTGAAAAGAATTTACTGTTCAGGTTGTGTCGACACATTTAATAGTCTGTTTGAATTAAACTTAATGCAATACACATACAGCCTTATTCAGAGACAATTTATAAACCTATTTTAGCTATCGAATTTTAATCTTCTTCGATTAATCTGAATTCAAAAGTCGTTGGAATGGAACAAAAAAATTTATAACTAACATTGGTTTTTAAAATTATTTATAAATAATATCGTTACCACCCGGAGCATTGAGAATAAAAGTCACTATGCCAAGTTAATATAGAAAATTTAAAAAAATATTTTTATATATCCCTCCAAAATCCCGTTTATAATATTAAAATACACGAGTAAAGTCACGTTCGTCCGCTAGTTTCCAATATCCATCTCAGAATGTTATCAGTTTATTGACACTTCTCAAGAAATCATTTGTTGTTAAATGAGATGTAATTTGTTGTTGTTGTTCCGCAGTGAGAACACATGCGTTCTGTTTGTCGTTATTATGTGACAGAATTATAAGTGACTCATAAACTTTGATTTGGAGTTAATTTGTAAATGTGACGGTATACTCAATACCGTACTGCTTGCGTTCTACTGACTTAAAACAAAGAGATTTTCGATTCGGCTACAAATTCATTTCGTTTTTCCCCATCTGCAATAAGTCCTGAAGCTAAAACACTTTAGCCACGGGATTTCAGTTCAAAATTACAAGTGTATTTTTTTTTTTTTTTTTTTGGAATAATGGGATATAAAAAGTTTTGTGTGTACGATGTGTTGCTTATGCGGATTGAAAAAATGCGGTAAGGTGTAAGAGACATTATGAATAACTAGTTAATTATTATGACT
The DNA here is from genome assembly GCA_023078785.2 of Hyles euphorbiae. Lineage (NCBI taxonomy): Eukaryota > Metazoa > Arthropoda > Insecta > Lepidoptera > Sphingidae > Hyles > Hyles euphorbiae. The sequence continues at coordinate 2,397,104 of CM041036.1, forward strand.
TGTAAAAATTAGCAATATTTTAATAAACATTTTTTTTTACTTTTTATACCTTGACAATATTGCGGATTTGTTTCTCTTTTCGGCGTATTTCAAAGTGAATATGTAAATTAATTATAATCTGGACTTAATAAGCCTACTGTATGCAAACAATACAACCATTTGATTTGGACCATAAACCAGTATCTGTTCTGGTGATATGGACTAAATATATGGAATATCTTTAAAACAATCATGCTGCGTTGTATTTTTTGAGAAATCATATTTAATTATTAAAACTACGCGACAAAAATGTTCGAATAACAGTTTCCTAAAACAATATAAAGCCTCGTGACTTTCAAAGGCATTCAAATTGTATTATTATAGAATTGTATCTTGTATACCAATAAATCAATCATTTTCGACATGTCTCTATTTTCAACACTAATGATATGAATCAAAAGTATAAAGCTACAAGCAGAAACCAATAATAAAAACAAAAAAAAACAATGTAATTATCATATTTTTAATAATATGCTAATAACAGTAGTTTTTAATTATAATGACGAAACCCTAATAACCCGTTTTTATTTGTATATTCGTGCCTTATGCTCAATGAGTCATTTTTTAAATTTAACGATGTTGACACTATCCTTTTCTTAATTACATATTTTTTTTAATTTTAATGATCTTAACTCAAGTCTTGTTCGGCAGGGTGCTCCGGCCAGTGTCAGTCCAAGGCGTGATGGAGCACGCACTGCAGCACCGTGAGAGAGTGGGGGTCCAGGACTTTGTCCTGCTGGAAGACTTCCGCTCCGAGGCCGCGTTCATCGACAACCTCAAGAAACGCTTCCATGAGAATATTATTTATGTGAGTACACTTTTTTTTTTATTGCAATGCGCCGCCTCCTTGGGGCAGGCGGTTAGACGCCCCCTATGAAACGAGAGGTCGCGGGTTCGATCCCCGCACCGAGAGAAATGTTTGTGCGGCCCTCAAATATTTCTTTCGGGTCTGGGTGTTTGTGAGACCGAAAAGTCTCTCGTAGTTTCTGATACCCACGACACAAGACTCGATCTTAGTGTGGGGTCAGGACTATGTATGTGACAGTTGGGTGTTATTTATTTATTTAATGGCCTTCAAACCGGAACATAACAGTTTATTTACACTGGTGTGGTGGCCTCTCGCTTATAAGACCTACCACCAGTAAGACTTGAGAGGTGAGAGCCCAGTAACATATGTATATTAGGATCGAAGTGTTGTAGAAACGATATTGTATCGTTCCATATTATTTCTTTCATTCCATTCTACGTACCCCTTTTAGTTTAGTCCAGGTTTCCATAAGTTAGGTACATCATGAATTTTATTTGTAGTGTAGCTTTTCTTTCGATTTTTTCCGATTGTAAATATATTAACATTTCCTTCACAGACATACATCGGCAACGTGTTGATCTCCGTGAACCCGTACAAGAACCTGCCCATCTACACGGAAGAGAAGACCAAGCTCTACTTCCAAAAGGCTTTCTTCGAGGCCCCACCGCATGTGTAAGTATCTCTTATTTAGTATTAAGTGCAGAGGCTTTTAGATAATGTAGTATTTTGATTTTAATCCTCATATAATTCTTCATATTCCTTTTCTGGGTGTAAGTCTCTTCAAATCAAACTTAGGCATCATTTTTTAGCTAGACACTTTTGGAAAAACTGTTTTGAATAAGTAATCGAGATCACCAGCCCACAGCAATCTTCTTTTGGACAGTGGTATTTTTAAGTCTTCATATTTCACGTGTTTTAGAAAATATACCTACTCACATTTTTTTTGAAATATGTATGTTGCGTGGTCATTACTCATTTCTTTTTTTTTCGTCATAGTTTGTCACATTTATATTATGTATTACCATTTACGGATATCGCAAAAACATTATGGCTATTAATAGAATAGCGTGACATCAATATTTCCACTAAAACACATATAAATAACACTTATTGGCAAATATAATTCATACAAACACACATTCGCACTTAAATTAACATATTTATTATAATGCCGGCACGTGAACATTGAACAATTATCAGTTCCCTGTACGGATGATATATTATCGATCTTGATAACAACTAAATCGACCTACGTGATAGCAGACATACAGTATTAGTTCATCAATTTTTCAATATGTTGTTTCCTTTCGAACCACATTTATTACTTTATTTACTGGTGCTAGGTTTCTCATATGTGAGAGGCGCCTGGGTAGGCACCACCGCAATGTCTATTTCTCCCGCCAAACAGCTGCGTACATGCACTATTGTGTTTCGATGTGAAGGACATTGTAGACAGAATAGCTACTGGACATATTGGTACTTAATATCTTATGCCTTAAGAGGGCGCGCGCAGTTGAATGCGAAGCACTGCTTTGTAATTCAAGGTGTTGTTTGGTTTCGCCACGGTTCATGAATGGTCGTATCGCTTACCATCAGACGAGCGGTATGAAATATTTGAATTTAGTTTGAAGTAGACAAAACATTCGATAGCAAAAATAGGTATTTCAAATGTCTATGAATAATCATTAAGATAAGATTTACACCAGTGATTCTCAACCACTGTGCCGCGGCACTTTTGTGTGCCGCCAAATTTCAAAAGTGTGCCGCCAAATTTTGCAAATTTATAATAATGTTAATATTATTAAATTATATCATTTAAAAAGAAAAATATTTTAACATTCATGTGGGAATAGTTCCGTAAGGGGTCAAATTAAACTAGGATCGTTTGGATAATCTTCAATATATTAAATCTTTTATAAAATACGTCTTCACGTCTTACGTCTTCAGTCCTTCATGTCTTCCATCGTTTTCCAGACTGTTCTCTTCTATTCCGTCCTTGCATACTTGAACATCTTGATCATTCATCCTCTTACTCGTTCCATCATAAATACTTTCATTAGTCATCTCGCTCACACAAACCACGTTCCATATCAGTCATTCGTCTAACGTTTCTTTCTACTCATCTTTCTTCTTAACATTCAAATCCTACATTCATATATATTTAAATCCACAAAAAAGTTAATTATTTTATTATTTGCTTTGCAACGCGTTTTTTCTTAGTGCCAAATTATGATGAAGCGGCGTGCATAGCAATAGGAATATGTCTCAAGGCGCTCTTTGTGTGCCGCCAAATTTTGAAATCATTAAATATGTGCCGCAACAAAAAAAGGTTGAGAATCACTGATTTACACTTTTGTTAACTTTTTCTTTACTTATTTCAAAATATGGCTAGTTGGTGCTATCAATTTCAATGTCAACAAAATATGTTACGTTTAAAGATTTCAAATTCCTCTATAAAGACAATATTTGTGTGATAACTAAAGGCAAAATAATATTATTTATATTTTATTAGGTATTATATTTTTGAGATTGTATGAGGCCTAGCTTTCTTTATTTCTAAAATAAATATAATTAAGATTACACTAACGTTTAGCTAAAAGTTCGAGTTAAATAACCTAGAATAATATTTTGAGATTATTTATAAATATTATTTGATAGTCAATCACCACGCACTAAAACGGTGAAGGAAAACATCGTGAGGAAACCTGCATACCATAGCGATTTATAAAAAAAATTCTATGGTTTGTAAGTCCGCCAACCCGCACTAGGCCAGCGTGGTGGACTATATGGCCTAACCACTCTCAATCGTACTCTCGATTGTAGAGTAGGCCCGTGCCCTACATTCCACAAATTCCGGGCTAATAATAAAATTAGTCATCGCTAAAAATTTCGCTTATCACACCCACACAAACCTACGTATATCAGCCTGATAACACATCCTGACATCTTATTCACAAAGCTATATATCCAAAAACACATAAACGGTTATATTGCAAACATTACCATATATCCCTGGGCGGTCAAGTACTCTTTATAAACGGTACGAACTTCAAATGTTCGGATGTTCGACGTCCAGAGTGAGATATAAGATTTCCACTTCTAAAATTCAATACTATTCTCCATTATACTTATCATTTTCTCCGAACTTAGGGCCCTACTATATTCATCCGAAACGAAGTTCGAAACATCGGGCGAACGAAGTTTGTGAAAATACGAATGTACCTACTCTGTAAATGTTCGGATTGCCGATATATTCGAATCATTCATTCTTCGATCCGAAGATTCGAATTTCAGATTAATATAGTAGGGCTCTTAGTCTGTGGTTGCGACGTGCGATAGAGGAATCCAACATTTTGTGGAGTATGTAGGCACATTAGTGAAGTTTTACGTACGGCGTCCGAACATTCGAAGTTCGTATCGTTTTTATAGAGTTACCAACTTAGATATATTCTGAGGTTGGCATTATGTTTGAGCCCGGCAGTAAATATTGGCTAAATCTTTCAAGCACAAACATTGAGTCTTGAACGCTTCTGAGGTTGCATGAAGACAGGCAGAAGCCAAAGTTCATAATTATTTATACCTATGTATATTCTTTGAGAAATATTATTAATCAACAACATAATCATATCAGAAAAACAGCCTCCGTAGACGCCGCCTGTGAAGCGTGCGGCCGCGGGTTCGATCCCCGTGCCGAGACAAATACTTATGTAATCCACAGTTATTTGTTTCGGGTCTGTGTGTTTGTGAAATCTGAGACCGAGAAGTCTCGATCTTAGTTTATTATTAACTGTTGGGTCTGTTGGGTGTATTTATTTATTTATTATTATCATCCATGCTGTCTTAGTACAATAATATTAAAGATAAGTTTGTATACCTACTTAGTACCAATATAGCCTTGCCTCAAAATCAAACGGTTCGCAAGTTTAGGCTCAGTTGCTTCTGGTCCAAGTTTCTCTAGCCTCTTTTGTTCAGAGAGTTATTTAGTGAATTTTAAAAAATCTAATTCAGTAATTGCCGTCCTTTATCAGACTTGCATAATAATCTTCCATTATGTTTTATAGTTACTTATGTTATTAGGTATTCTGTGAACTTTATCATAAACTAAATTTTATTTCCATTTCAGGTTCGCTATCGCCGATAATGCTTACCGTTCGCTGATCTACGAACACAGAGAGCAATGTATTTTGATTTCTGGTGAGTACAAGTAAAATTAGATTTATTTATTTAAAAACAATACGCTTGTTTTATTATTTTTAAAGTGCACATTCGGCATTAGAGTCGACTAATGTGTTATATGTCCAGCAGTTTTCTTATCATTTTCCTTGTAAACTTAGTCCGTTAGCTTATAGTTACTTCAGCTGATGACCGATAAATCACAAAAATAATATAATGAACTTAGGAATCGCCTATATCATGAGGAACGTACTTGGAATAACCAAGTATTTTGTACTTTTTTAAAATAACGTTAATAACAATCACCATGTTCTATGCTAGAAGTTTCAAAAGAATTACCTGGGAGACTAAAATAAAACACCTCCATTCTTCAAAATATTTTTACAAGGATCTTTGCAGACGCAACTGAAATTAATGCTCGCAATTCGACGTCGCTCGTATTTCCTAATTAACATCTAATTTACGACATCTAGTTGACCGATTGATCCAGCGGCGGACTAGTTTCCTTTTTATCCTAAAGGCTAAGAATTAACGGGCATATGTATATCCATATCTGATATTTTGCATGGATCAAGATGTTAATTACTGATAGACATGGAAACGCGTATACTATTCAGTATAACTTTCTAATGAAGGATATTTAATCAAAATTAAATATTTTTTTATCCTCAAACCAGGTGAATCTGGCTCTGGAAAGACCGAAGCCTCCAAAAAGGTTCTAGAATACATCGCAGCGAGGACAAACCACCTTCAAAATGTTGAAACTGTCAAGGACAAACTGCTTCAAACGAACCCACTTCTCGAGGCTTTCGGAAACGCCAAGACCCACAGAAACGACAACTCCAGTCGTTTTGGCAAATACATGGACATCCAGTTCAACTACGAGGGCGCTCCTGAAGGAGGGCATATCCTGAACTACCTTCTGGAGAAGTCTCGTGTGGTCAGCCAGATGGCGGGAGAGCGGAACTTCCATATCTTCTACCAATTGCTAGCTGGTGGAGACCAAGAATTGTTGAAGCATTTGAAGCTCCAGGGAAGGCCTGAGGCGTACAAGTACACACCTGATTCGGTGAGTTCAATGAAGTTACTACTTAGATAGGTAGTAACTTAAGTCTTTAGAGATGTAATGGAATTTAATTATTTAAGCTCAATATGGATGGATGAATGTTATTAGACTAGTAAATCAGACTTTTTTTGTCATGCTGCAAAGGTTAGTGATGCTAACATTCATAAAATCAATATTCATTCCGTAGTTAAGTTTTTCAATCTATCATATAAACACATATAAATATAAGAATCCTTTCTATTGACTAAATTAGAAGTTTCTATATCAATTAAGTGGATTGCAAATAACACACAAATAATAGATGTGGCCAACAATTTCAATTAACATTATATTTGTTTCGAACCCTCCACAACCTAAATACCGATCCACCCGTTCCATTCCAGGCATCAAACCTGAGCCAGAGGAACACAGACGTGGAACAGTTCAGGATCGTGCAGGAGGCTATGAAGGTGATCGAGATCGGCGCGGGCGAACAGCGAGAGATCTTCGAGATCATAGCCAGTGTTCTGCATCTCGGCAATGTGAAGTTCGTGCAGAACGACAAGGGATACGCTGAGATCTTGTCTCATGATGCCAACAGCGCTAATGCTGCTGAGGTGAGTGAAGAAGTAATTGTTATTGGGTTTGGAAAACTGATGTTAGTGGTTCAGAAAGATCAAATTTGAAATTGGGTTGTAAGGGAGAGGTATACCTTAGCTTTATGGATTTTTTTATGTGACTAAGTGAAGCGTGTTTTCTTAGAGTATGCTATCATTGATAAATGGAGCATATTTTACAGATTTAATAAGAAATATTGTGAAAATAAGTGTGTACAATTGGGTACAGAATCTGATATCCAAAGCTTTATAGCAGTTTTTCAACTGCTCTACTAAAGACTCCTTTCGTATAATCAGTATGTCTTTTGAACAATGCATTCAGTAAATATAATATTGATTCGGTATATTGTTTAATGTCCATTATTTTCCAAAAACTGCATTGAATAATTCCCTATGACATAGAACAATCGTAGAGTGTCTGTTGGTATCTATTGTTCTAGAATGTTTACACAAACAAGAGCACTCTGATGAAGTGCACTATATACGATAGTAAAAACATCGACACATTACACAAGTACCTAATATAATAATTTAAACTCACGCCTTTTTCCAAGATGGGTAGTCAGGTTTGCCACCAGGACACCCACGTTTTGTCATGTGGCCTTTCGCCATCGACATAAATTCCCACTTCCGGGCTGATAATAAATAGAAAAAATCCAATATCACTTTGTCCGACTCGGAATTGAACCCGTTACCTCAGCTTTGCAATCATAATAAAGTACGACTCCTTAGTCCTACTTTATTATGACTGCAAACTGTCTCGGTGCCATCGCCTAGACAGTACATAAATATTAATGTTTAATTTTATAATTATTTATAAATGCAGTCTACTGCGTAATCAATTAGTTCTACCTATTAATATTACTACTTTATATTTTCAAGTTCATTTTCCCACACAATTTCCTTCCTGTTGCGACATAACATGTGAAACAAAGGCTGTTTTATTTGTAAGCACTCATATTTATGAAAATATTTTCATAATAAGATTTTTTATTTAACTTTTAGTACAGTACCATCAGAATAAATTATGTCCACGACTTCAGGCGTGGGCATCGTTGTATAAGATAAATCTTAATTATTTGGTAAGCCTATGTTTCCCAATAGACTTTATGTACCCAAGAATGATATAGATGGTCTTAATCTGGAGTCACTGGTGTGGTCAGTCATTTGTGGTTTACTGGTGGTAAGTCTTTCATATGTGAGAAGCCATCTGGGTGGGTACCACCGCAATGTCTATTTCTCTCGCCAAACAACAGTTTAAATGCACTGTTGTGTTTCGGATTAAAGGACTATGTAGCCAGAATAACTACTGGACATATTGAGACTTTACAGCTTATGTCTCGGGATGGCGGGCGCAGTGGAATGCCAGGCATCGTTTTGTAATTCAAGGTGTTGTTTGGTTTAACTACTGTTCATGAGCGGTCGTATCGCTTACCATTAGGTGAAGGGCACGCTCGTCTCGCCATTCATAGTAATAAACAAAAAGTTAAAAATATATCACCCCCACAGCTGCTCAAAGTCAACGCGGCCAAACTCCGCGAAGCCCTGGCCAACAGAACCATCGAAGCCCGGGGCGACGTCGTCCAAACTCCATTAGACGTCGAGCAAGCCCAGTACGCGAGAGATGCTCTAGCCAAGGCCATCTACGACAAGCACTTCAGCTGGCTGGTGTCCAGGCTAAACGCGTCTCTCACGCCTAAAGACAAAGACGCCAGGTCCTCTGTAATGGGTATCCTGGATATTTACGGGTTTGAAATCTTCCCTAAGAACAGGTGAGTCGTTTTTTGAATTTATGTCGTTTGTGTTGTTTTTATTTATTTAGGGGACTGATAATTTAATAGCATACTTTTAATTGTATACATTTGTTATAAGATTGAATTCTACCGTAGTTAATATCCTAGCAGATAGATGTGATTATATTGGTAATTATACTTCTTCATAAGGTGAGGATGTAAGTAATTATTTTTTAAGCAAAACCTAATTACTAAATTAAGTGAAACTCCGCTTTACAGTAGATTAAACATCAGAATACCATGTAGGCTATAATTCTTAGCAATTTCCTGGCTAGAGCAGGGTTGAGCCGCTCCTGAAATAGTCTTAAAATGCTGCATATGTTGCATAGCTTCGAGCAGTTCTGCATAAACTTCTGCAACGAGAAGCTGCAGCAGCTGTTCATCCAGCTGACGCTGAAGCAGGAGCAGGAGGAGTACCTGCGCGAGGGCATCGAGTGGGAGCCCGTTGAATACTTCAACAACATCGTCATCTGCGACCTCATCGAGGCTAAACATACCGGTAACTACCACCACTCTCTCTGCCTCTCTTTCTCTTCAAAAGGAAGTCCATTGCTGAAATTATCCTCAAAGGATTTCCACATAATCCTGTTGAAAGAAGCTTGCAGTCAGCGACCTCCTGCAACCTTGACTGACGTCTAGCTGATATTAACTTTTTAAACGACTTTAAAAAAAAAGGTTCTCAATTCGTCGGAATCTTTTTTTTTTCGTTTTTACATTTGCATTTTGTCTACTATGATTGTAAGGATTTGTTACTAAAGGTTCGGTAGGAAGGATGAAATAAGAAAAAGGATAAATAAAAATTGTTGAAATCCATTAACTTATAATTTCATTTCGTTTTTTCTGAGTTTTATGAAAATCTTCATTGTAATTTTTACAGAACACTAATAGACATAACAAAATTTAAGGTCTTCTTAAAACGATCTGATTTCTCCTACTAGGTATAATCGCGATCCTGGATGACGAATGTCTTCGCCCGGGAGACGCTACGGACGCCAGCTTCCTGGAGAAGTTGACGCAACACCTGGACAAGCACCAGCACTACAAGTCCCATCGCAAAGCCGACATTAAGACGCAGAAGACCATGGGGCGTGATGTTAGTAACCATACCTCGGATTTTGAACACAAAGCATTTGATTTATTTCTTTTGTAGAACAGTCCAATAGTAACTATTCTACAAGCTGTAATAAGTATCAAAATGATAACAGTCCACACAATTATGTGAGTCTTGTCGAAACCTAACGTAATTCAATGAAATATTATACGTAACGTAGTTCAATGAGATATAATATAAAATTTAAACTTTTTTACGGATTTTATCACGATTTTGGTATGATTTCTACATTTTTTTTAACTTTCGGACGTTTATAACTAACTGAGAAACCATTTTACCTACTCAGACTAAATCTGAAGCATGAAATACTTGTGGGTTTTCCATTATCGCTTACGGTGGTCGCATCATTTAATAAATACATCATCTTTGTATATTTCTCTACTTTGTTAGTGACAGCATATCCTTTTTGATCAGCACTACCACTTGCCTTCATTTTAACCAGCCATTTTGCAACAACTCCTAACAAACTATTCTCATTATACAGGAATTCTGCCTGGCCCACTACGCCGGCGAGGTGACGTACAACGTGAACACGTTCCTGGAGAAGAACAACGACCTGCTATTCCGCGACCTGCAGAGCCTCATGGCTACCAGCCATAACACCATCGTCGGAACTTGCTTCAAGGTATACATATAGTAGAACCAGAAATATGATAGTACCTGTGTCAAAAAGTATTTTAACTGTGATTTTAACATTCATATTGTTTAGTGATAAACCATTTTTCAAAATATCTGTCCTGATTAATCATGTCGTTCAAGTTTAAAAATTATAAAATGAATTTGACTAAGGTGACTCCTAGAAAAACCATCTGATGGTGTGTATTGTCATAACACGAACCAAAAATATAAACTTAATATTAAAAAGAAGAAAGAAGTGATAGTTTGCATTGAATATCTAAAACTAGTGGACCGATTTGAGAAAATTCTACATTATCCCTGATGAACACAAAAAGTGCATTCTTAAATCAAGGCGCAGCCGGGCCGGGCTGCTAGTTGACTTTAAACACGAAACAAATAAAAATCTTATAATTAAAATCACGTTTTGTGTGGAGGGTACTATAATCCATTTGATATTCCATTCATATCCAAACACACATTTTGTATCGGTTCAAAATCTAAAGTCGATACTTCTTTTATTCTTTCTACAACTGATGCTTCACCAGGGAACCTTTGACCAGAATGATCTAGAATAACATACATACATACATAAACTCACGCCTATATCCCAGAAGGGGTAGGCAGAGGTGCCAGGACACCCACATTTCGCCTTGTATGTTCCGTCCCATGATGTGATAGGTGGCGAGCCTATCGCCATATCGGGCACAAATTCCTGACTCTGGGCTGATAATGAATAGAAAAATCCAATATCACTTTGCCCAACCCGGGATTCGAACCCGAGACCTCAGCTTTCTAACCGTACCGGAGTACAACTACGCCACCGAGGCAGTCTAGAATAACAAAACCCTTAAATATTGTAGGACTGCAATCTAAGAAGCAAGAAGCGTCCCGAGACAGCGATCACGCAGTTCAAGAACTCCCTCAACGATCTCATCAAGATCCTGAGCAGCAAGGAGCCTTCCTACATCAGGTGCATCAAGCCTAACGACTTCAAGGCTCCCAGTAAGTGCTTTTACTTTTAAATCATCTAAATTATTAATAAAATTTTCAATAATTTTTAGAACATTATTGGTCTAGTTTGGTAAACTTTCAAATTATGTCAAAATGATTTGTAATAACATTTCTTTACGATATTTTTCTTTATGATGAATGTAAGTGGTATTTTTTTTAATGAATAGATCTAACGATTTATCTTTGAAGATTCAACCCCCAGATTTCTTTTTAAAGGCATATTATCTTCCAAAATCATTTTATAAATAACCACAATATTTAATAGAAATTATGCGGTCTGAAAAAATTTTGTAGCTATTTTAATAACAAACAGCAGCAGTGTTAATTCACTGTTGTGTTCCGGTTTGAAGGACATTGTAGCCAAAGTAAATACTGGACTTTATAAGACTTAACATCTTACATCTGAGGATGACGAGCGCAGTGGAATGCTAAAAATTGCTTTGTAATTCATAGTGTTGTTTGGTTTTGCTACTGTCTATTAGCGATCATATCGTTTACCATCAGGCGAATGGCATACTCGTCTCGCCATTTATTGCATAAAAAAAGAAGTACCCATAATCGACGTGAATGCATGAGAGGTTGATGAAAGTGGATAGAGCGAAATTAATATATCAGGATCGAGCAGAGTGGCGATCTAAAGTCTCTGCCTATCCTTATAGGATACATGTGTGACAATTACGACTGTATGTATTTTTGTTATCAGTGCAATTCGACGAGAAGCTGGTATCTCATCAGGTGAAGTACTTGGGTCTCATGGAGAACCTGAGGGTCCGTCGTGCCGGCTTCGCCTACAGACGTACTTACGAAGCATTCCTTGAAAGGTACGAACTATATAAACCCTTAGTAACCTTTTTTAATTAGTTAGTTACGTAGTGGTCCTGGAAGAATCTGTGCAGTGTAAAATTGCTAAGCAAATCATAATTTTAATGAATTCTTGATAATTTGCAATTTAATCTCAGGTATTTTATCATCGACATTCACCACATTTATTGCATTGACCAAGCATTGACAATCTACCACATCATTTTTTTTTAAATTAATCTCTCCAACGAAGTATACAGTTTAACAGCTTTACATATGTACTTTTAGGTCCTCAAACAAAAAAGTAATCCCAATTCCAAAGTTAAATATTTTTTCCGTAATATAATTTTTTATTGTTATAACAACGTTGTGTAGGTACAAGTGCCTGAGCTCTGAGACTTGGCCCAACTACCGCGGCCCCGCCAGGGAAGGAGTGCAGAAACTCGTCGACGCGCTGCAGTACGAAAGAGAAGAGTACCGCATGGGCAAGTGAGTATTTACCCACAAAAACTATAATATTATTTACACTGTAAACGAATCCGTTGTTAGAAATCCTAAGTGGTGCAATGGTATAATCGAAAATTACATGAAATATTTTTTCATTAATATTACCGAATTTACAATTACTTAAAAGTATTAATCGTGTAAAGTTTTATTTCTAATCCAAATAGTATGAAAATTTTAAATTCACTTCTCTTGCCTGACTTTCCACATATTCCTTGTCTTTAGTATCAAAATATTAAAAATGTAATTTCCTATATCAAAAGCCGATAATATTGCATTCAACTACCTACAAACTATGCCAATTGCCAACTAAAATCTATAATCAAAATACCACCCACCAGCACGAAGATCTTCATCCGCTTCCCCAAGACCTTATTTGAGACGGAAGACGCGTACCAGGTCAAAAAGAACAACATCGCCACTATCCGTTTATAATTTATATCACATTCAACTATACCTAAAAATTTTGTCGATTGCCAAATATGATCTATATCTTTGTTTTAAACTGCCCTTATTTCTCCTTCTTTTATATCCATAGAAGGGTTGTCTGGTATAAATCACTATTCAGCCATAAGACCGTCTTTTAAATTTTCAATTTATGTTATTTCTTTATATCGTGATATTCTATTTGTTTGTCTACAATAAAGATTAAATGAATAAATAAATTACTTATAATAATAACTCCACTAGCACCAAGATCTTCATCCGCTTCCCGAAGACCCTATTCGAGACGGAAGACGCCTACCAGATTAAGAAGAACGACATCGCCACCATCATCCAGTCTCGCTGGCGCGGCTACTGGCAGAGGAAGCAGTACCTCAAGATGCGCCACGCAGCCATCATCATACAGAAGTGGGTGCGAAGGTTCCTCGCACAAAGACTCAAGGAGAGGAGGAAGAAGGCTGCTCAGGTCATCCGGTCGTTTATTAAAGGTGAGGAGATATTAGATCCAGTACAATGTTCAAAGTCTTTCAGTGGATGGGTAAACATTTTGGTGGAACTGATTTGGTAAATCTGGAGTTCCACTTCAGATCTGTTGTATGGGTTATATTTTTCAAAATGAAAATCAAATAAGAATCTAAAGTAATTTTTTCGTAAATGTCGGTGTTTTAAGATTGTATATAGTAGGATTCAGTTCTTGGCTTAGGAATATAAAAATAAAACTTAAGTTTGAAGGTATTGATAAAGATTTTCTTGTAATTCCTTTTAATACAAACAGTATTAAAAGCAGGCCATATGAATCTCCAGACATATAATACCAATAAAAAATATGAATAAAAACTATATAAACTGAATAAAAGTCTACTCTACATTCTAACCTATGATTCAAGGCTTCATCACCCGCAACGGTCCCGAGACTCCAGAGAACCGTCGTTTCCTGGGCATTGCTAAAGTCCACTGGCTGAAGCGGCTCAGCACGAGGCTGCCGACCAAACTCCTGGACCTGTCCTGGCCGCCCTGCCCCGCCACCTGCCAGGAGGCCTCCAAGGAGCTCCACCGCCTGCACAGAGCCCATCTCGCCAGGAAGTACCGCCTCGCGTTATCCGAAGATGATAAGAAGCAGTTCCAACTTAAAGTGCTGGCTGAGAAAATGTTCAAGGGTGAGTTTGTTGGCTTCAGTGTGCTAATTTTGAATGTTACAGAATTTCTTTGGTTCTTTCTCGTTTCGTTTTGGTATTTTTTTGTTTTTACTTTTTAAGTACGTATTGCTTAGCCAACCCTAATATTTGAGTTATTTAAAAATTAATAATTAATCGAATTGGGCAAAATTAAGTAGAAGTTTACCTCTAAAATGTGCTCGATTTGTGCTATCTAGGAAAAAGTGCCTATCATTTTGTATGCCTTTTATAGCTAGTTAAACAAACGATAGGGGTCCTAGAAGACTTATTTACATTCTATTTTTTATCGTTGCTGAAATAAATTGCAGACATTAATCCCAAACTATCTACAGTAAAATATTAAAATATTCTCCCTCCTTCATTCCCAACATCTTGTTTATTTATCCAGGCAAGAAGAACAGCTATCAGAGCAGCATCCCGGACAGGTTCATGGATGACCGCATGACTCCGGAGCACCGCATCCTGCGCAACACCTTCATGGCCTCGCCGTCCTGGCCCACGGGCGAACAACTCATTGTGAGTACCATGATATTCACTATATAAAATGACACTATTATCATCTTTATATTCTCCAGCCATAAGAACACCAGTACTTTAGATCTCATTGAAGGATTTCCATCAGCCATCAGTACATGAATGGTAGTGATATTAACTATATCATTTCAGCCACAGGAAGTCCACAAACAATAACTAACTAACTATTACTACATAAATTGTCATTATTATCACCTTCTTCAGCCATAGGAACACCAGTACTTATAGATCTCATTCAAAGATTTCCACTGATGAATGGTACTACTGGCTGTTAGAACTTAGCTCTCAAATCTTTATAGCAAATTATAGATTTTAAAAAGCTTAAGTAGAAGGCAGAAAAGTATTTTTTGTAGTCTTGGTTAGAAGAAGACACAGAGTAAAATTTTGGATCCTAGATTCCTAGATCTGTCTGGTAGAGTATTTGTAACCACCACAATAGCATAATAACCATTGTCATAAAGTAAAGCACCCCACTTATTTTTAAATGTGTTTCTCTTTAACAAGTCAACAGTCTGTCTGCCAATCATATAGGTATCTCGTGTAAATATTCTATTCCTCCTACATTGCCACCAACAGCTATATTACAATCACTGCCACGTTTTAAACTGTTGAAAAGCATTAGTAACCATTACGATAGCACGATAGCCATAAAGCACCCTACTTTTCTTCAAATGTGTTTATCTTTAACAAGTCAACAGTCTGTCTGTCAATCATATAGGTATCTCTAGTAAATATTCTATCCCTCCTACATTGCCACCAACAGCTGTATTTCAATTGACGTGTCTTAAACTGTTAATACTTATCATCAGTACTCCTGCGAAGCTGTGAAGTACGACCGGCGCGGTTACAAGCCTCGCGACCGCTCCCTCCTCGCCTCCGACAAGGCGCTGTACGTGCTGGACGCCAGCGCGCGCAAGACATTCAAGCTCAAGCACCGCCTGCCCGTCGACAAACTGCGCGTCGTCATCACCAACGAGACCGACTCGCTGCTGCTCATCAAGATACCGCAGGAACTCAAGAAGGACAAGGTCAGTCATACAGCAATCACTAATCTCATCATAACATGTAATCAGCAACTGATGATCGTGAGCAACTTCAATATTCTTCACACTGAGGTATTGCAAGCAAGCATCAACTAATTGGTGAAAAAGTAATTCTAAATGCCTGCAAAGCACCAACAATTTCCAGGTGTTACGTTATACTATAGCTGCTAATATTCGAGCGGCCCGGTCCAGATTCGGCCGACACAGATGTTCTTTTACTCTACTCTTCCGCCACCCGCCTTCTAGCTTGAGTCTGAGATATCATTCTAGTGTCGTTAATGAATTTTCTCTAAAAACTTGAGAGTCTATATACTTATATATTTGTGTTACAGGGTGACCTGATCATCTCGGTGACGCACCTCATCGAGGCGCTGACCATCGTCACTGACTACACCAAGAAGCCGGAGATCATCGAAATTGTCGACACCAGAACGTGAGTAATACCTTCACATTTCCCTGTATTCAGAGCCGATTAGGATAGGGCGCGAATAGGCGTGGGCCCTAGAGCGCCAGTGCAAAAGGCCGCCGAATGCCTACCTATAGTCTAACCAATAGTGTATTCTCTATGATTTACTGGTTTTCGCTTGGATTTGGTTAGCACTTATAGGGTGCAGTAGAAGTCTCGCCCAGGGCGTCCATACCCTACCTTCGCTACTGCCTGTATTATTTACAGTTGTTGAAATAATAGATTTATAATTATCTTGGTTTAATATTATTTAATAATAATTACGTAAGAAACACTTGACTTAAACATTTTGACAATTAACATAGTGTTGCCATAACATTCCCAAATTTCTTTTCAAAATTACTAATGAAATGAGCTCCTCTTAATATCTTTATTTACTGAATGGTCTTCTTTCTTTAGCTGGAGCTGTTCATCAGGTATATTAGAACGAGTAGATCTGTTTTCCGTTGTATATAATTATAGATTCAAGTTATGTTTGATTTGTTTATGTGTAAATCTTTCTAGTGGCATAAAAGTCTTATGATAAAGACTTCGAGTTTCCAACTGGGGTGTAAAATATTTATAGGATTTCTATTTGGATTGAAGTCAATTGGGCTTCAATTGGGGTGTAAATTTGGATCCGCTTAGTTTTGTACATATGTAATATATTATAGGATATTTCTACAAAACGTATTCCACTAATAATCTTGAAAACCTTCAAAACTATTATTGGTTTCGTAAACCGTCAAATTTCCATTGGATCAGTGAACAGGTGAAACAAAGTATTCATATTGAAGCAGTAAAATCGACAGCCTCCATGGCGCAGTTGGTTAGACGTTAACTGTGAAATGTGAGGCTGCGGGTTCGATCCCCGCACCGAGACAAATATTTGTGTGATCCACAGGTATTTGTTTCGGGTCTAGATGTTCATGAGACCAGAAAGTCTCTCGTAGTTCCTGATACCCAAGACCCAAGACTCGATCTTAGTTTGGTCAAGACTGTGTATATGACTGTTCGGTGTATTTATTTAAAAGACGAACTCTAGGCAACTGGTTTGTATTTAGAGATCTGTAGAGTACTAGTTCACCAATACGAAGCATGTGTGACACGATGTGTTTGTTTGCAGCATCGCCCACAATTTGGTGAACGGCAAGCAGGGCGGCACCATCGAGGTGACCAAGGGCCCGCAGCCTGCCATACAGCGCGCCAAGAGCGGCAACCTGCTCGTGGTATGTACACACTACTTTACACTCATACTACTTCCTTTGCCTGGCAAGGGCGGAACCAGCTTTTACGCCAGGGGGAGTCATATTATAGTTCATGTCAGATCTTACGCCAGGGGGGGGGGGGGGTCATATAGTTCATGTCAGAACATTAGGCCCAATTTCAATACTCCAATTCAGCAGTTACAGGCGTGATTTGTGAACACACACACACTTTTTTTCCTTTATTTATCGACATACAAAAAAATTATTGTGCTTATAAATTTTATCAACAAGACAATTAATAAATTTTGTCAATCTGGAGCCAGTCCAGGGGGGGTCATGACCCCCATGACCTCCCCCCTGGATTCGCCCTAGTTGCCCGGATGGATAGGTAAAAAATTCAAAAACTACTTTAAAATGTGCAAATTAAAATAAAAAACAAGAAAATAAAAATTAAATTAAGGTTTATAAACTATGGAATTAACAAATGTATTAATATGTATATCAATTATAAATTATCTAATTAATACTGGTGGTAGGTCTCTCATATGTGAGAGGCCATCTGGGTAGGTACCACCGCAATGTCTATTTCTACCGTGAAACAACACTGCGTAAATGCACTGTTGTGTTTCGGATTGAAGGACATTGTAGCCAGAGTAACTACTGGACATATTGAGACTTAACATCTTATGTCTCAGGATGGCGAGCGCAGTGGAATGTTGCTACTGTTTATGAGCGGTCGTATCGCTTACCATCAGGCGAACAGCTTGCTCGTCTCGCCATTCATTGCAATAAAAAAAAATAATAATAATAATAAAAAATATTGTATTGTTAATTTTTAATTAAATTAAAATATTTTGCAAAACCAGGATGTTTTTAAATTCGATAGTATTTTCATATTTTTAATCTATTTAAAATTGATTGTTTCGGTTAGGTTGAATGAGAAAAATATGTAACTATTAGTTATTTAAACACATGCATACATAATCTCACGCCTTAACCAAGAACGGGTAGGCAGAGCCCAGATGTACTGCCAGGACGCTGACCAATTGACAGATAGTTTTTTAACAGTATTTAACCTACCAATGATTGTTTTTCCAGGTCGCAACTCCTTGAAACCAGTATTGAAGAATCCTACTAACGAGATGAACAACGACATTTTTATACAACAATATTATTTAAAACTAGAATTAACACTCTGCTGTTTTTTGTTGTATCGTATTTATTATGAATAACCACGTTCGTATTGAAATTACATTAATTTACATGAATAAATTAAATATTCAAATTATACAAAATCAATGAAGAAGAGATATATATTTATTGTCATCCCCATTCAATAAATCATTTTTTTAATTATTTTTTTATATAAATTGTTGAGGCATGGCATGGAAGTTAAAACGAGTCTGTCTAGTTTTTGTAAAGATTTTTTTATCACTTAACTGTTATTCCTAAAATAGATTATAAGATTTATATTATTTTTATATATTTTATGTGATAATTAAGAGCAAGTTACGTACAAAGTACTTAGATTTTTTTGTATGCCATAAAATGTATTGTTATGATGACATGAAAATTTCCATATCATTTTTTTTTTATTTAAATTATATCAGAAAAAAAAAGTGAGAATATTTCTATTACATAATTAAGCTGAATCGAGGGTGCCTATTACGTGAATTCAAAGAATTTTAAGATTAAAGTTCTTTGTGGAAGTGAACTTGGTGGGCGCACTGCCATGTGCCTAAATTAAGTTATAAATTGCGTGATTTGTCTTCAGTTAAACACCATGTGTGTTAAAGAAACATTAAATATAATAAATAACTAAACAATCTTCAATTTAATGAATCGTTTAATTTGAATGATGTATCTGCTAAGACAAATCACGTGAAAAGTAAAATTAGATCCAACTTTTCAGATAGGCATTAGTAAATTATTGGCCATAAGGTAAAGAATGCAGGCAACAAGTGCCTTAGAGTATTGTAAGCCAGTTCATTTGCAGTCATTTTATTAATAAACGTATTTGAAATAAATTTTGTATTTTATTCTTAGACAAATTTAACTTGGCAAAACTTTCGTCATTATATTTTCCATTGTCGACACTTTCTTTGGCGCATTACCGTATTTATCGATCGTTATACTTGTTTTGGCGCATTTGGAAAAAAACGACAGCCAAAAAGCAACATCATGAAACTAACAGTCATTACCTACCAAGAACGCATAAAGCTGGCGGAGATGTTTGTTCTAAACAGGTTACTTTCTATTGACGATATTAGCAAGTTAATCATTTTTTTAAACGCAGTTTTTCATCTTCTGAGTGGTACTCAGAAGGTGAAAGCATGAAGTCGAAGGATATTTTTTGCTTATATTGATACCTAATCTTAAAAAGCAGGTAACTTTTTACTGGTCACATAAGTGTTTCTGTCTCAGCCTATATGCGTCCTTATGCAGAGCACAGGCCTCCTCTTCAATCAAGACTTAAAGAGTACGACGATCGATGGGGTTTGGCAAGTCCACTAGGCCAGCCAAGTACAGGTTGACGAACTTTACATACCATAGAAATTCTTACAAACACATTTACACATCATATTTCATTTCCTTCACTGTTATAGTGCGTGGTATAATATACACCACATGAAAGGTAAGAGATTAAAAAAAGTAAGAAGTGAGCTCTGGGATTTAAACCCGTGTGAACATGTTGGCATCCGCGCCTGGTCCAATACCGATAGGCCACCACCACGCACTTGTATTCACATATAAGCCATTTCTAAGCGCTTATTCTCCTTTCAAGTACCAGGATCGCATAAAGTTGGTGGAGATATTTCTATTCATAACAAAAACCTAACTTCCTATTGGCTACACCTGATACGCACTACCTACGCCCACTAATTGCAAAGGACCAATCAGCGCACTCCGTAACTCCTTAATGTTACGTCACACCATTCATAATAGTTAAGATTCTATTTTTGATTTTTGTTTCAACTACCCTCAGTTTCAAATATCGCTGCAATAGCGTGATAATCATACGTCTTCGTATCGCTTATAAAAATATAATTGAAGGTGGGTGACTTTTTCCATATTGAAAGCAGATTCCCGGCAACTTGTTTTATTAAAATCAACTTTTTTTTACTCCAGTATGTAATTACATTATTCCTATTTGAGCTTATTAATATTTTCTATGTACTTGGACGGTATCCCTATATGCTAAATATATAAAGTAACAAGTCATTGAACCCGCCGATCTGCCGCAATTTTGCATGATGTTTTCAGAATTACAAAAATATCTCCACCCTCTTTCGAGTTCATCCGTTTTATTATACATACATAAAATCAAGCCTTTTCCCAGATGGGATAGGGAAAGTTGCTACCAAGAAACCCACATTTCATCTTGTTCCGTCCGTCACGATATGATAGGGGGCGAACCTATCACCATATCGGGCAAAAATGACTGAATCCAGGCTGATAATTAATGCATAGAAAAATCAAATATCACTTGGCTCGACCCAGGATTCGAACCAGAGACTAAAATTTCTAGCTAAAAGTGTATATTTTCTTTAATAAAAGCATTACTTCTCTCATGTGTACATAAGTACACACACACGATTTTTTATATTAAAATAAAAGCCAAATATATTCCATCACATATTGATTATATTACAAAATATTTTAGTTCTTTATACAACTTTGTGTGAACTAAAATCTAAAGTTGCAATAATAATATTCATTAGCTTATTTTCGAGTCTTGGTATAATTTAATTATTGCAAGTTAATTCTTTAAAATACATATTTAAGTCACGCTCTAGTTAGTATTTTATAAATTACTATACTTTTAATTTTATTCTGATTTTAAAGTCATGCATCCACAATAATTTCTATTGGCTAATTAGGGGCAGAATTAAACTAATAATGAATACACACAACAGCCACATACATAGTCCTGACCCTACATTAAGTATCAGAAACTATGAGAGACTTTTTGGTCACAGACACACACAAGCATTAGTCTCGGCACGGGAATCGATCCCGAGGCCTCTCGGTTAACAGTCGGCTTCTAACTGACTGAGCCACGGAGGCTGCAAATGAAAGCTATATTTGGTTAGACGTCCATATCCATTTTTTATTTCAGCATTTCTGCAAAAAATACTTCTGAAATCTGGCTCCAAAGTAGCAACAATATATATAAAATTATTCGTTCCGAATAGTTAGTGGTCGAATACCGTCATAGTTTAATAAAAGTATTAAAATATTTATCATTGCAACTTTAAATTTATCATCAGAGCAACACTTCCTTAAAACTATATGTTACAATCCCATTGATCCAGCGTGCGCTGAAATATTAAGTCTTTTCTTTATATATAAAAATATTGAAGGAAATATTAAAATTATTTACAAATTATAAGTAACTCACTATAATAACGTGCTCTCAATGTCGCATTACATTTGCTTATTATGAAAGTTAGGAAAACAATGATTATTTACACAATGCATTTTGCTACAAGGAATAAATTACTCAAAGATTATAATACATCAAAGTTTAACAAAATATCATGTTTTCTTAGCATTGGAATCATTCGTGAGCCAAACTGTTACAACCAGCATTATATCTAATGACAGAATTTCACTAGTACAAAAATACAGGCATTTCAAAAAGTAACAGCAACAAACTTTTCTCTAATTTTAAGATAGTGAAATAATTTACATGATTACCAATCGGTTCCTCCAAATATCCAATTCAAACACACATTATAACAAATGTTATGATAACAGAAACAAAAAACACATACCAACAATTTTCCTCTACCCTGATTACGTAAAAAGGCATCCCATAACAAAACTCAATTGAAATTAGCAGCTAACACAAAATATTCGTTAACACTAACTAAATCACAGCGCATAAATATTCCTCTACAACAAAGAATTTCTATGAGACGTATTATTACGTCCTGAGCGACTTTGATCGACGTGATATTGCGTCTTTCAAAGCTTCTTTTAACTACTTTTTTTAAACATGTAAGTATTATATTTATGTAATTATAACGAAAGGAAGATTTCACATTAGTATTTGACATGCTGTCTTATGGAATAATTTGGAAGATTCTGAGTTTTGTACACGACATTGCTTAAATTCTGGTATTTTAATATCTCTTAACTTTTATCCATTACCAATTTAAACAGCGCAGGCAATATTCGCCGCAAACAGGCACTTTGCAATGGTGTTTTTGTTTTCAATTAAGACGGAATAATCCGGTAGAAGGATAATTATTTTATTGCTTTGTTTACATCATGTTCCAAAGAATTAAATTACAAAAGTATATCTCTATTTAGGAACAGCCCCACTACACTATTGGCGTCGTATTAAATCTCCAAGTATTGACGCATTATTCCGTCCCAATAGATTTTATGGAAGCAACTTTTGTCAATATGTAATTTGGTCTATAAATTATTTATAATTATAAGAGCATTCTTACAATATTTCTTAATAACGTTAACATTCCGATTTTGACTTAACAATATATTAACTACAATTTTTATGTGGTCTTAGTGTAACGACTATAGACGACATTAAAAGCATTGTAAAGAACTTTCATAAATATGGAAAACATTACACTTTTTAAACGAAAAATAATGTGTTTTAGAATAAAATCGTGTCCCTAAGTGTAATCGATTTTTGACATATAGACGTTAATTAAAAAAGTAAAATAAGAAAGTAGTTATACCAAGAAGCTTATACCCAAATGGAGATTGCATTCCGTATAAAAAAGTGAAGCACAAAAATTTCACCTTGAATGACGTCGCTGTTGCCTTCTATCCTTTTCTTTTGAGTGACAATGAATGAACAAAATGTCATATTCATTCATCGTCACTCTAAAGAAAAGGATAGCAGGCAACAGCGACTGCATTCAAGGTCAAAGTTTTGTGCTTCAGAGTTCAGTGTTTTATACGGAATGCAATCTCCATTTGGGTATAAGCTTCTTGAGTTATACTCAAATTCTCCGTGACACCCATTTAGCCTACTTATATAAATAAATGCAGTTAATTACCTATATCTAATGTGATGTATTGCGTTTAATTGACTACGGCTGAGAGAATCGCCAGAGAATTCTAAACTAATTCAGTTGAATACAAGATAACTGTATATTTCTGAGAGTTAATATTATTTTATATTATTTCATCAAGTTGCTAATTTAAAATAATTTGTGTGAAATGTAGCTTTCTTTAAGAATATGTTTTGAACAAATGCTCTAATTACTGGGTAATAAAATAAAAAAAATATGTTCCATCAATATTAATTTATTGCTTCAGATTTGATAAATTATTCTCCCATACAAAATACAAGTCAGCTTTGTTTAACATTCTCTAACGATTCCCTTACATTTAAGGTACCATTTCGCTAAAATTCATCTATACTCGAGCGGTTATGATTTCTTAAGAAATGAGTGAAGATATTTTTTTAATTTCCATGTTATAAATGCGATTTAACACAATGTAATAATAAGAGATAACAAAAGCATTGTACAGGGCAACTAACATACTTATTACTTTTGAATAAAAATAATGGAATTAGGGAAAAATTCAAAGACTGAAGTTTATTCATTGGTAAAATGATGTATTAGATATTAAGGAATTACCATTAGGAAATTGAAATCAACTCGTTATAAATAAACTTCTTTATAGTTCCAAATATATACCCAACAGCCACACAGTTCTGCCCCACTTCAGATAGCAAATTTTGTAACACAAGTAGTGACAGCTTCCGTGTCGCAGTTAAGACGTTCAATCACCGCAATGAGACAATTATTTGTGGTTAACCCACAACATTTTGTTTCGACTTTCGAGTCCAAGTGTTTGTGAGACATAAATATTTATCTTGGTGCGGGAATCGAACCCACTATTACGCATTATTTTTCAGAATTATTAAAATATCTTCACCCATCTTTAATTCATACACTTTATTACATCTGTAACGGTATAAATATATTTACAGTTGGCAACACTAAACGGAGAATTAATTTAACTGGCAACATTAACAAATATGTTCGGAAATGTATTGAATTTGAGCCAGGTGAAAAAATATGGCTTGAATAACCAACAATATATTTTTTCTACCTTTGTTTCTTACGAATATTAGTTTATCGTATCTATATTTAATTGTTTACAAATAGTAAATGATCCTTAATATCCAACTAGCCCTAATTGAACATTCATTTTGCAACATATTTTTATAATGCCCAATTTTAAGAACGGAAGGCTCAATAACTAACTTCTAATACACATGTACGAAACTCACACTGTGGTTTAAGATGAGTAGAAATGTGCATTTCAAAACTGATACTATATCACAGGAAAAATCGAGAAGTTTTGAAAAAAATAATGAAGTAAAATTAAATATATTTTAAGAATTTACACTGCTGTAATCAACAGCGATAGATTGAAGTTTCGCAAAAGACAATTGTCACTTCATTTTGTAATATTGCTTGCTAACTTTACCCTTCCATAAAATATTAAAAAACTGACCTCTACTGGGAATGACACTAAATAAATATAACCGAACGAATTAAATTTCATTTTTTATGATCACATCACATGATCTATAAAATGGTAGACAACAATTCCACAATAAAATGATAGTTGAAGTTCAATACTACCAAAATTTGACAAATTCTCTTTACTTTTTCACTGATCTTAAAATGTTTAAATGGGTATTTTTTAATACGGCTCTGGCTACCTGTTTTTAAGTAACATGAATTAGTATTGCCAGCTGTGCAAGGATAAAAAATCTGCAACGGACAGACAAATAAAACACCGCACTCCACAGTAATGTAAATAAAAGAAAATTGTTCTTATTTCAATTATTCCAACAAATTACACTACATTACATATATTTACATCTGCTACACATATGTGCACGGCTCATTATTCACATACTCGTTTCCAACATCCACAGGCCTTTGAGAACAACTGCCGCGCTTGCAAATATCGATCCATTAATAACTTAAGTAGCAAATACTTGATTAGCAAATATAGTAAAATCATTGACCGTGACAATAAATACCTTTAAATCGTTTCTGAAGCGCGGCAATCCTTCATTATCCAATGAGGGCCAGGTAACACACACTTTGGTTATTCTACTTAATTTATTTATATTAATTTTGGTACGCGTTTGTACAAACGCAATTTATACGCTATATATATAGATATATATTTATTTGTTTGAGGCCAATTATAAAGGCTACTTCTGTCTTTATACTTTCGCTCACCGAAGGTGTTAGAACAAATGCATAGTCGCGTTGATAAACAAAATACTATATAATTATGCTAGTCGGAACTTTTTTATCGATTAAAATCGATTGTGGACATCCGCTCTAACTCGCACTTGGGCTGACCTTAGCGTCCTGCAGGAGCATCCAACACAACACTTCACAATTCACAGTCCATGCCAAGTTCAATTTAATTTAAATCACAATTATTGGTCTAACGCAAAAGCACCGTATGGAAATGTCTCACTAATAGTAACCGTATATGTACTCCGTATGCTATTTGACTTGTCCGACTGTCTCGGGGGGCGGGTCGGATGTTTTGAATGAGTCTTTGTATTGTTCGCTTTTGAAGCTGGTGTCTGACTGGTTTGAGTTTTCGTTTTGTTTGTCATCGTAGCCGAACGACTTCTGCTTGCCTTGGTCCTGCTCTCGTTGCTGGCGACGACGCTGCTTGGACCACAGCTCGTGACAGTCCTGCCATGTCGGCAACTCCGGCGCTGGCATCCTGAAACACGGGTTTCATGTCATATGTGTGTAATTAGTTAGTGTTAGTTTGATAGTTGTCATTTTTTGGGCTGTATGTGTACCTGTCATAGTCCTGAACCCCACACTAAGATCGAGTCTTGTGTCGTGGGTATCAGGAATTACGAGAGATTTTATGATCTTACAAACACTCAAACCCGAATTAAATATTTTTGGGCCACACAAACATTTTTCTCGATACGGGGATCAAAATACGCGTACGACGCCGTGTCGACGCCGCGCGAGGATTTCCGCGTATCTTTGATGACGTGTCAGCATTTTTTGTCAGGTTCAAGCATTTATGCACTTAATTAAAATAATTTTAAAGTTTATTTTCAAGTGCGTTAATAAAATCCTATGCACTGCACTCCGTTCTATCTGCGTTGAGCCCTAGAAGTATAATGATTGTGTGCGTGTGATGTATAAGATGTGTATACTAACTGATCAGGCACGACATTCTTAAGCCAGTTGCTCTTGAGCGCTTCATCAGCGGTGATGCGCTTGTCCGGGTCGAGTTCTAGCATTCTGTCGAGCAGCGTGAGCGCTGGCGGCGGCATGAACGCGAACTGTTCGCGAACACAACGCTTGTGGAAGCGTTTGGGACGTAGCGTGTGCCATAACGGCAGGTTCACCACGTTGGGCCACACGCCTGGTACAGGGGTGCCGCAGACGCGTGATATCATCTCCAGTTGCATCATTTCTACGTTCGCCTGGAACGTACCGTAGGTTAGACATGTTGCTGTTAATAAAGGCTAATTTGTGAGGTGGTAAGAAATGCAAACACTTTTAGATAACCACCTCGATAGAATTTAAGTTAATCGTATTTAAATTTCAGTCTATTTGTATCCAATTTCAATCAAGCTATCACATTATGTCGATCGGCAAGACAACCATTTTGCCAATGGATGCTTTATTTGGATTATAACACATTTATAATCGAGTGGATTACATTCAATTCGTCTAGATCAGGGGTCGGCAACCTGTGGCTCTTTAGATGTGAAGCTGCGGCTCTTCATTCCATACACCTAAATTTTATATAAATTGTAATTTTTGGCTCTTCCGACTCAAAAGTTTGCCGACCAATGGTCTTAACTCTAGAAAGTATAAAAAATAGGGCTGTACAATTTAACCGGCTAAGCCGGCTAAAAAAAGTTAGCTAAATTAACTAGCTAGCTAACCGATAGGCTTAGCTAATTTAACCGGTTAACTTAATTAGCTCAGCTATTTAGCCAACGGCTAACCAGCTAATTATTTTTTTTTCAGCTATTCACTGATATTTTTTTTTTGATACATGTTTTAAATTGCGCGTGTTTTTTGATTCTTTTTTAATGGCGACGTTAATTTATAAATTGGTTAGTTTTTGGCCGATGTTTTTTGTGCGCTGTGATATTTTTCTAGTAGTTAATAGTATTAATGGTAGTAATAATCCAAATTATTTAGATAATGAAAATGAAAGAGAAATTAATAGCTTCAAAATGGAGCCAAATATTCCGCTTGGTGACAACCCTCTTCATTGGTGGCACTCAAAACGCCATAAGTTAAACCTAACCTAAGCCTAAACTGGCTAGGCTGGCGAGAATATACTTAGGTGTCCCAGCATCAAGTACATCATCTGAAAGGGCTTTTTCTACAGCTGGAAACATTATTAGCTCAAAACGCAACTGTTTACTACCCAAAAATGCTAATTTATTTTTTAGAAAACAAACTTAATAATTAATTTAAGAGCCATGTTCAAAAATAAAATATTATAAAGTGTTAATTTATTAAATAAATTACTTTCGTTATTTACGTTATTTTTGTCATAAAAAATCATTATTATTATTTTTTGAACCTGTCTGTGAATAGCTGAAAAAAAGAATTAGCCGGTTAGCCGTTGGCTAATTAGCTGAGCTAATTAAGTTAACCGGTTAAATTAGCTAAGCCTGTTGGTTAGCTAGCTAGTTAATTTAGCTAACTTTTTTAGCCGGCTTAGCCGGTTAAATTGTACAGCCCTAATAAAAAACTATACTGAACAGAAAGTGTACTAAAGTTGCTAAACTTCATACCCTTATACTACCCGCACATAAACACCCTCCAACAGTACCTGAAACAGCGGATGCTTAAGAAACAGTTCTCCCAGTATGCATCCCATGGACCACACGTCGACGGCGGGTCCGTATCTCTCCTCGCCGAGTAGCAGCTCAGGCGGTCGGTACCACAGCGTGATGACCTTGTTGGTGTAGGGGCGCGCGCGGTCCTCCGCAGACCACAGCCGCGCCAGACCGAAGTCGCCGAGCTTCACCTCACCTCTACAAATACATATCCTATTATATACCACCAGGTAGGTCTCTCATATGTGAGAGGTCCTCTGGGTAGGTACCACCGCAATGTCTATTTCTCCCATCAAACAGCAGTTGTGTAGCCAGAGTAACTATTGGACATAATGAGACTTAACAACTTATGTTTTAGGATGGTGAGCGCAGTGGAATGTTGCTACTGTTTATGAGCGGTCGTATCGCTTACCATCAGGCACACAGCTTGCTCGTATCGCCATTCATTGCAATAAAAAAAAACATAAGAACTATAATAGCGTCCTACAAAACTGTACAAACAGTTTGACTGGAGGATCGGTGTTTACACATGTAAATACATATTTATAATATATCGTACATTAGGGCAAATTGGTTAGATAATGCCTTTTGAGTTTATATTTAAATATATTTTATAGTATTTTAATTATGACGGCAGAGGCGCAATTAGTATGACAAAAGCTGTAGGGCACTGAGAAAAATACTTGTTTGAGTGTAGGAATTTGTTTCGAGTATGGGTGGTATACAATGAATTATATTGAAGTGACTATTAGCATTGGAATTTGTAAAGTTAATACTGAATTTCCGAAATGACTAACGAGAATGGTACAATCATGATAATATTCATATAAAACAATAAAGTTTGAAGTGTGTTGATAAATTATATCATTTATTTGAGTTACGACAAAATTTTAAAAACATCTAGATACATAGCTACTTTTCCTTTTTTAATAGTGGACTAAAGCAACTTTAAGAATTTCAAAGTCTCATACACAAGCACAAATCATACACCTCTCTTTTTCACTTCTGTATCAGCCCATTTACATCCCAGTGCAGGACACAAGCCTCGACTTCAATCGAGGGTACGATTTAAAGGGGTTAAGACATATAGTGCACCACACTGGTCTAGTGCGAGTTGGCAGACTTTTCACCATTATAGTGCATGGTGATTGACTATCAATACACATGTGACGGCAAAATCAATTATGTGCACCTCCAACCATAATAAATATGTTGGAAGCCATCCTACCATCTAGTCCGTTTACCAACAGGCCACCATACACTTTCTCTTCATCAAACATCTAGACTGACAAATTGAACTACATTTGTCTATAATTTACATACACACTCACTTATTATTCATCAGTATGTTACTGCACTTGATGTCACGGTGCAGGAAGTTCTTCCTGTGGCAGTACGCGAGTCCGTCCAGCAGCTGCCGCATGATGGACGCGTTGTGCGACTCCGTGAAGTCCACCATCTTGGATTCCAGCAGACCCATCAGGTCATGGTCCATGTACTCGAATACTAGGTAGAAAGAGCCTTTGTCCTGGAGTAAATGGTGAATGGTGAGTTTTGATACAAAGGCTAAATAAAGAATCAACATATTTTATGTCAAAACACTTTTTATTAATATTTTCTTTATTTGAGTTTTGAAACTAATACATAGGCTAACTAAATAATCAACATATATTTTGGCATATATGATTAATATGATCTTTAAGAGCTTGATTCAGGTTACGCGTTCTTAGCGCATAATATATTCCTACAGATAAAGTTGGAAGAGTAAGATTATAGAAACAAAATAACACTATCCTACTTATTGAAAAATAGTTCAAAATGAAAATAACTTAGTTCAAGTTCATACCACAACATTTTTTAAGCTCATCCCAGCATCATTGATTTTAAGTCTGCTACAGTGACAAATTTTGCGACGATTCTGGGATCCAAATCTAAGACTTCTTAGTTTGTGTAACCTGCATTAGACTGCACTAAGCATGGCCAAAACCAGCCTAGACTTACTAGTATGTAATAAAACTAATCTCTAAATGTAACCTCACCTTTCTAAAGTCCATAGCATCCTGCTTATCAGTGACAATCTCCCTCAGATTGACGATGTTCTTGTGGTTCAACTGGCGCAAGATCTTGATCTCCCTCACAGCGGTGATGGGGAACCCTTCCTTCTCGTTCTCCAAGCGAACCTTCTTCAGAGCAACGAGTTGCCCGGTGTTCTTGTCTCGCGCTTTATACACCTGACCGTAAGTGCCTTCGCCGATTTGTGTTATCACCTGGAAATTGATGGTTGTGAATATTCTGACATGTATTTCACTGCCACAGCTAGCATAGGGTCAAAACCTCCAGGTTTACCAATAATAGTGCTGATTTCATAGCGTCAAGGGGTAAGAGTGAGCGAATAGTCGTAGATGATTGCTATTGCTACTTAACCAATTTTAAGCAGAATTTTCGTAGTTAAATGCAACATAATATTTGAGTGATGTTTGAGTATTCGGGCCTTATGGGCCAAAACACCCAGACATCGAAAAATATTTTATTTTATTTGAATTAGGTACAAAACTGTATCAGCCCATATACGTCCCACTGCAGGGCACGAGCCTCTTGTACAATCGAAAGTACGGTTGAGTGGGCCGAATAGTCCACCACACTGGCCTAGTGCGGTTTGGTAAACTTTGCACACCCATAAAAATTTTACAAATCGCTATTGTATGCAGGTTTCCACACAATGTTTTCCTTTATCTTTATTTTATTTTTATTTTATTTTTATTGTTTAAGGACAAACAGTGGTAATTACATTATATTACAATTAAAAAAAAAAATCCAACAATAAACTAAATGCATTACCTTTAGTTACCACTGCATGCATTGACATTTAGGAAAAAAATAGCAAAAAAGTAAACATAACATTAAAATTAAAGAAAAACATAGAAATATTTACGGCTTGAACTACTAGCCATAAATAGGGATACATATAAATTTATCACTGTAAAAGCTTGAACTAAAATGAACTTATTAGATAGAACAACAATGCAAAAGTTTGCAACTGTAAGAATTTAAATATTACTTTTCAAAGCTTTTAAGACTTCAGTTTCAAAGCATTTTAAGGAACTGCCAAAAATATCGACGGACTGTCCTAGAGAGTTGTGTGTGCGTGAAAGTGCAGCGTGAGTTGTGTGTGTGTGCGTGAAAGTGTTATAGTTCGTGGTGATTGAATATCGATACACACATGAGTCCAAAAAACAAAGGTGCCCTATGATTTGAAGCCAGTATCACCGTAAATATTTTGCACTTGGCAGCCAACAACAACTTACCTGTTGCCAGGCACAAAAATATCAACAAGCTCACATAATTATCTATGCGGGAATCAGGAATAACAATGAAAATAAATTAATTTTATTTGATTCTTTCACCAGTTTTTTGCAGTAATGGTAATTTATGGTGTAACTAACCTGGAATCCATCTACACACTTCTCGCCCCAGTCCTTGGCGTGGTGCGTGGGCGTCGCCACAGGAACCACCTTCGACCCTCGCCTCTTCAATATGCGCGGCCTTTTCAGCTTAGAACTAGACTGTAATTGAATATACATTTATATGGAAGTAGCCTGATATAATACACTGATAAAGGAAAATTCTTCAACATTGGTAAAATGGATTATAAGAAAAAGACAGGCAGGCCGCATCCAACAAATCAATGTGGAGATCTCTGGGGGAAGGCCTATGTTCAGCAGTGGGCTTCCTGTAGCTGAGATGATGATGATGATGAAAAGACAAGGATACTATTAGGTTGGAATATTTGTGTCTTCCAAGATACCTATTTTACATCAACCAATAGTCTAACTTGACTACACTACTGGTCAGGAGCGTTGTAGTCATATATTGAAATATAAAAAGTTTAAATTACGTTGGCTGTCTTGGTGACGTTGTGCTATGGTACAGTTACAAAGCCGAGGTCTCAGGTTCGAATCCCGGGTAGGGCAGTGTTATTGGATTTTTCTATTCAATATCGGCCTGAAGTTAGGAATATGTGTCCGATATGGCGATAGATATGCCCCCATCACATCATGGAACGGAACATACAAGGCGAAATGTGGGTGTCTTGGCACCTCTGCATTTAGGGAAAAAAATGGGGTGAGTTTGTGCGTGTAAAATAAGTTTGTCATATTTGCCTGACACGATACCCATTATACATCAATCGATAGTCTAACCTGACTACACTAACAGTCAGAAGCGTTAGTCATATCTTGAAAGAATACAATGTATAAATTACGTTAGCATCCCTGGCGTTCTTCCTGGAGCTGAAGACATGTGAGTATTGATCCTGGCGGGAGGCGGGCGGCGGCGTGGAGCCGTCCAGCTCGTCGCCACTCAACTCCTCCGACCCCGGTATCACTGGAAATAATTCGTACAATTATACATGCTTTCATTAAATACATGTCTATATTATTACACGACTCAAAATGAGAGGAAATATCTAGTTCCAAATGCCATGGTTCAGAAGATATCTATCACCCTGTATATTACCATATGGTATTTAATTAAACGCACATGTTTCTCATCACCCCAGACGACAAGGAACAAAATAAAAAAACAATTGATAATTTTGGTCAAAAATGATTTTAGTTTCAAGATTTTTGGCCACCTTCTATAGACGAGTATTTGTACCGCTTAGCTGGGCTTCGGTGACTTACTTGAGCTGTAAAACGACTCGTACATATACAGGTTACAAAAGTCTTGAAAACCAAATTCGCGATGTTTGACAAAACTTTCAGGCAGTTTTTAAAACTTTTACAATGTTACCTCGGGTGGTTAGAAAAATATGTAATTAATTAAATACCACTTTTCAACATCATTGTATAAATTAACGAACTTGGATCGAACTGAGGTAAGAAAAGTTTTTTCATTTTTCACACATTTTTTTTTTCAAAGCATCCGTTAAAGTGGAGTGCAGATAGATTTGGTGTTTCCATATTTTAACACACTCACCAGGTGGCATAGGCAAGTTCATGATGCCAGTCCTCTTGGGTTTTTCTGGCTTCTTGATAGGACTAGGGGATGGCGTGCTAAGTGGACTCTCATTCGCTAAAGTCTTCAGATCTTCAACCTGTAAATTATTTAATCAATATATTTTCTTATATTTTAGATACTGGATTTTTTTATCGATAATCGCAATGATGTCAGCTATATTTAAGTAATATTTGTTTTGGAGATATCTAGAGGTTGTTCCCATAATGTTTATTTTATATTTTCTAATACCTTTGACACAACATTTCCTAGAGTTTTATAATTATATTTATAGGTTATTTTCTATTGCTATTGCTGTGATTGCTATTATTTATTCAAACACTACATTGAATACAGTAGTACCTGCGTGTTAGGCGGCATGGGTAACTTTGTGAGGCTTTTGGGTTTAGGAGGCGGCTGGCTGTTCTGCTGGTACACTCCGTCCACCACGCTGCCGCCCACCTTGGGTAGTGGGGGGAGGGGCGCGGACCCCCCGCCCGCGGGGGCAGGCGGCGTGGGCGCTGCGGCCGGCGGTGATAACTTCTGCTAGAAACATGTAAGGTTTTATGTTGTATGTTGTATGATGTATCGATAATTATTGTTTGAATTATCGATAAAAATGCAATGTCGAATAAATATTGCACAGTATTAAATGATTTCACAATGCAATTCAAATCAAATGCAATGCACAATGCAATTGTGAAATGTTTTTTTTAATATTTGTGTGATCTGATCTGTGAATCTGATATCATTGATGTACTTATTATTAGAAACAACTACCTTTATACTTTCAATTATGATTTTCAACCCATTCTATTTTTACAATTACTGTTTTTACAACCAATAAATTTATTTTTACAATTACTGTTATATCCTACAAATTGCAATACGGACAACTCATTTTAAAAACCTTTATCAAACTAATAATTTGAATACAAACCTCGGTAGTATTGACAGCGACATCTCCATTAGTCTCTCCGTGCGCGGTGGGCGTGGTCTCCGCGAAGGACGGGAAGTTGGGCGGCGCAGGCGGCGGCGGCAGGGCTGTGGGCGTGGGCGGTACTGGCGTGGGCGTGGGCGGGAGCGGCGTGGGCGGGAGAGCCGCGGGCGGTAGTGGCGTGGGCGGTAGAGGCGTGGGCGTGGCTGGGTCGGGTGCAGGTGCAGACTCGGGCGCGGCGCTGGGTGCCGTGTGCGGGGAGTAGGCGGGCGCGGCGGGCGGCGGGGGAGACGCCTCGTCAGTAGACGGCATGGGGATGTCTGTTACGTCCTTGCTCACTTCGCCGTTTTCTTTTGATGCCTGTGAGATATTTTTTTTTTTATAATTTAATGTCAAGTGCGTCAACATGCAATAAGCGAAACCTAATCCCTATTATTCGAAGGTGAAAACAAAGAAAACCAAACTATAACTAAGCCCTATTAATAGAATATGAAAACAGAGAAGTCCCATCCCAACAGAGGCTAATATGATTACTATTACCTGCGCGATTTCTATTACTTTAACACTTCTACATATATAATACAAATCACATTGATATGACAACTACTATTTATCGATAAATGATGGCTATCTTCATCCAGTTATTCTTAGGTTAACGCCACGTATATTAATAATAGAACCTCACAATTACTATTTATCGATAAAATTATGCCCATCTTCACCAACTTATTATTAGGCTAACGCTACTATTAAGAACCCCTGATACTGTAAACATTGTGACGTAAGAATATAACTCACTTGTGTGGAACTATCCGCAGTGGCACTGGACAACTCGTCTATCGTCTCCGGGTTGTTGGTCGCAGACAGCGAAGTCGCGCCTTGCGACTCCTCCTCTTTCTGATTTAATATCTCCTGTAACTTCTATCAAATGATACGGAAACTAATTAAGCAATGTACAAATAAAAAGAAGCATGTATCTACTTCTACAAAATATAAAATAAAATGCATGCAACTTTTGAATAAACTAAACACATATATAGCCTCATTTATAGACAGTTTATAAACCTATTTTAGTAATCAATTAATGTTTGGTCCTTTTCGAATGATGTTTAAATTTCGTTTGAGTAAAATCACGTTGTAAATTGACTTTTTCTTTTTATTTTCGAAGACTTTAATAGATTTACAAACTGTCTATGAATAAGGCCTATATTTATAGCGGTACAATAAATCTTTAAATTTAAATGCCCTAGATTTCGGTCTAGGGTATAAAAATAATGTCCTAAAGAGTACTTACTTTGGCCCTCTTGTGCTTGTCTTTGACTAGTTCGGCAAAGAGGCTGGTATCACTTATTTTCTCCTTAAAGTCTATTCTACGTTGAAGCATTGACGGCGGACTCGGCGACTCGTGTTTACTTCTGAAAAAATAATTTTTCATATCATTTTTTGATCCATTTACTAGTGGTAGGTCCCTCATATGGGAGGCCACCTAGGTAGGTACCACCGCAATGTCTATTCTCCCAAACAGCTGTATAAATGCATTGCTGTGTTTCGGATTGAAGGACATTGTAGTCAGAGTAATTACTGGGCATATTGAGACAATGGATGGACGAGGAATGCCAAGCATTGCTTTGTAATTCGAGGTGTTTGTTTCTGCTACTGTTTATGAGCGGTCGCATCGCTTACCATCAGGCGAACGGCATGCTCGTCTCGTCATTCTTTGTAATAAAAAAACCTTTGATTGTGGGACTTGGACTCGCTGCCTCTCGTTTCGCAGTGGTGTGTAACAAGCTGCGATATAGACTGGCAAGTACAAGATTGTATGTGTGTACCTGTGTTTCTCCCTGGAGGCGTCCCGGTGCCTGGCGCGGTGTCGCGGCGGGGACGCGGTGGAGCCCCGGCGCCGGGGGCGGGACACCGAGCGCCGCCGCTTCATCGAACTGCGGCTGTGTGACCTGTACACCAAACTGAGCATTGAAGGTTAATCGTCTCTAGGAATATCGAAGTTGTCTTTAAGGGATCTGTTTACCTATGCGAAGCCCTCAAATATATAGGTAAATTTTAACAAGAGATAGAAGATAGTAAAGTAATATGCAGTGCTGAAACTACACCGTTATCTACGTGCGGTACCCAGGCACAGGGGCCCTACTCTAAAAATCCGAAACGAAGTTCGAATCTTCGGACGATCGAAGTTTATGACGATACAAACGTACCTACATAGACTTTTGGTCGTTATTGACTTATGGTCGTAGCCATAGACTTATATGGTTACTATGTACGAATCCGAACATTTACGGAGTAGGTACATTCGTATCGTCATAAACTTCGATCGTGAGAAGATTCGAACTTCGTTTCGGATTTTCAGAGTAGGGCCCCAGGGAAAACCCTAGAAGCTCTGAAATGGTTAGAACATACCGTGTTGTTTAATTTTGTATGAATTTCTATGATTTGTAAAGTCCGCTAACCTGCACTAGGCCAGTGCAGTGTGGTGAACTATGGCATGATTCTTCTCAATCGTACTCGATTATAAAGGGGCACCATGGCTTACCGTGGACATATATAGGACATCATTAGCACTACTGAAACTACTCCGTTGCGAGCGGGAAACCCCTGGGGGCATAGATTTGGTTAAAGCAGACTCTCTATTGTGTTAGGGAGCAGTTGTAAAAGCATGGTCCGGTGTCGTTAAAGGTATAGATTAGAATTTCATACAGAGATAGATGCGCAACTATACTTTTTTTATTTTCCGACGTGATTTCGCCATCAGAGGGCGCGCTAGGCAGACGCGCGAAATTTCATATTTATTATTCCAATATTTCAAAATGTGTATCTTTCGTAACCTTTTTTTGAAATTGTGTCTTTACATCAAGAAAGTTCACAATATCAATATACAAAACATATTTCATTGTTTAGTGGTACACTTCCGCCATTTAACAATTAGATTTAAACTAATTACACGATAATTTCCCGTTCTCGCCAGAGCGTGGAGCTAGAATCTAAATAATTGTTTTCAATATTTTTAATGTACGAAGTCGCACTCTTATGAAGGTAGCATCGAAGCTGGTAAACAGATTGGTATGTTTGGGTACCTGTGCGAGGGCTTGGCGTCCCTGTCGCGGTGTCGGTCGCGGCTGCGGTGGCGGCGGCGCGGGCTGCGGCGGCGGTGGCGGCGCGGACTCAGCTCGCGCGCGCGGGACTCCGCCACCGGCGAGTCTGGACACACCGTGAACAGGGTGTCATACGGTATTCACAAATTAATGTAATATTTGAACGTTATGAAGAAAGATGAGTAGAATAAAACCTTAGACGAATTACTGATATGGAACGTAGTATTAGTGTAGGTTTTCTGGCAGAAAGTGTCTTAGAGCGATAAGACATATTGTACTTTGTTGTTTTGTATTTACTCTAAAAACTAATAATTTTCTTACGGTGTATCTACAATAATTTCTTACTAGTAATAGCTCTCTTATTTAGCAAGTTGTTTTCGACAGAAATTATATATTTTTTTTTATTATTTTTGTGTATAAAGTAACACAGTATTTAACAAAAACCGTATTGTTTTTCTTAGTGACAGTTCCCTTAGATCGTTTCCCATGGTTTTTATTAAACACCACATTATGAAGTTGATATGGAACCAGGGGGTTACTCTATAGTCCAACACGACGACGACTGTTCGAACATCGTACGTAAAACTGTACGAATATGATTAAATACTTCACAAAACGTTCGAATCCTTTATCGTAAGTCGTAACTATATACTAAGTTCGATGTGAATGATAAAATTTTAAGAGAATAGTAGTAATGGGAAATATTGCTATGTATTTCATATTAATTAATAATACAAATTATTTTTGAAGCTTTAGAATGCTCTATATTTTTGCTATAGCTTATTCTCCCCCACAAAATTTTTAAACCAAAAAACTGGCCATATATCATAACCATTTTCACATTTAAAATTACTCACACAAAATTGACTCTTCAGTTGCTTATATAAAAGGATTCGTAACAAAAAACTCCCTCCTTCACAGATTACACGAGATCGTATAAGATCATTAGCCTTCATTTATTATTATTTTTATTAGCCATCATTGGCTTCCTGAATCACAATCGCAAATCGCATAATTTAGCTTATTTATTATCTATAACTTGTGAAATGTTATTATCAATTTCACGTGCTATTTGCGATTGCTATTACTATTTATATTAGATTGTTTTGAAATGGAGAACTTTTATTTTATATGTGGACGTTGAAGTCCGAACATTCGAATGTCGTATCGAACTATAGAACAACCCCTCAGCATATACCGCCATCCTCAATAAATACACAAATACAATACAAAAAAACGTATAAAACGTGATGCTTACTTATATACGCACCTGGCACCATGATGGGCGAGGGCATGCGGTGCGGCGCGTGCCAGTACTCCCGCCTCGGCCGCGCGTACTCCAGCTCCGTGTCCGAGTCGATGGTCACAGTCTCGTGGAACGAGGGCGGAGGCGCCGGCGTGTGGGGCGTCGTTGACTTCTGACGCCTTCTACGAATGTTGAGGGGTATTTGTATGTGGATTGTGGAAATTTAGTTATTTTAGGAGGGTTTGTTCCTAATGCTGAGAAGTTTAAATCAAGTTATTTGAGGATATTGTGGCTGTTTGATACCAGAGCGAAAATTACGAATAAAGCTTTTGGAACCCGGTTATTTGTTTGTCTCATTCTTATACTGAAACCAGAGAGGACATTGCGAACAAAATTTTGGGAACGCAGTTCTTTATTTCAGTCCGTCTCCCTGATTATGTGATGTCTCCAATGTTTAATCTTGAACAATATTATATAACCTCGGCAAAATGTCCTTTATAAAAACATTAAATAGCATCAAAATTGATGGTAAAATGGCTGAGATATTAATATTTTTATTAGTGCAGGGGGACATTCGCTTTAAAGAAGATGAAGTCATATGACGACATTAAAACGATAAAAGCGTCATGTTCTGTTCCTCCTTCCACCAAATTGGAAGAATATTTAGCTTGCTTTATTCGAAAACGGATTCAAAAATTCCCTCTCTTACTCGCGTGTATATTATTCGTGCACATCAGTTCGTAATTATCGCTCAAGTACCTTATAGGGCTTTATCAATGTTTCATCGGGCTTTCAAAGTTTTAGCACTTTGACTGCGGCTCACACACCTAACACCTTTTGCTTCGCAGTCAACGTGTTTGGTTTATTACGCCATCTCTGATTGTTAAGCTCCTGTGCATGAAGCGGGCAAAAATTCTTTGATTAACCCAATATAAACTTATTGTTAGTTAAAGATGGTGGTATAGGCATACTCGAATCAGCGAAAAATTTATCTTATCTTAGCCATATTGAAGGATCAAAAGAATTTCTATTATATTGTTCGCCAACTCGCGCTAAGCCCGCGTAGTGAACTATTCGGTCTAAACCCTTTAAATCGTACTCTTGATTGTAGAGAAGACCCTTGCCCTGCAATGGGACGTATATTGGCTGATACAGTTTAAAGCCATACTGTAGTACGAAAATTTCAATATTTCACCGAAATTCCGATTGATTTAAGCTCAGCATGCACTAACAAGCAATTAAAAATTGAACAAAACGTTTGCGTATAAAAATCAATATCCTCCACTAACCTACTAGTAAAACGTGATACCAATTCAAAACACTCAATATGGCCAAGACGAGACGATATAAATTCTACAAACATTCCGAGATCTAGTGTTTAACTAAAATACATTCTACAGATATAGGATGCTTAAATATGCAAGAACCGTATGTTCATTCATTGTCAACTGAGAATTCTACAATTTTATCAAATTATAGTTCTTAACAGAAACGTCTAAACACCAAGTTTATGTTTTGTAAAGATTATCGGAAAAATGTGTATATTTAGGAATATCATTATGTCTAATGTCGTTTAATAGTGAATAATAACGAGGTTTTCAAATCCTAAAGTTGATGTTCTAAATACTGCACATTTTTCTGATAATCCTTACAAAACATAAACTTGCAAGATATTTGGATATTTCTGATGAGAACTATATTTTTACGAGATAGGTGCCAAGTCTAAGATTTTTGTGCTGGCATCAAAATATGACTAAAATGGACTTTGACAACGAGTGCAATGAAACCTAATTATGGGCGAAGAGATAACCATCCCAAATATTTTATCAGCGTGGTCGAAATCGGAACACAATACGTGTCTCTGATATTTTTTTAAGAATCGGATCATTCGCCTCCCGAGTGAATTTTTTGTAGGGTATTTACTATCTCACTCGTCATAAGGGACGCGGTAGGGATGCATTAGGGCTCTACGCTTTATTACTTTGTGCAAAAGATTTTGAATCTTAACGTGTTAGTAGTAGATTTACCGTCTCATTAATGGTCAATTTTAGAACCTATTTCAGTTATCTAATTTTTTGTCCCTTGCTAACGCCTTTTGAATTCAGTTTGAGCGAAGGAGACAAAACATTATATAACTGTAATAGGTTTAAAACGGTTTATGAATAAGGCCCTTAAAAGCAATGAATCGGTTAATAACACGATGAGGCTATCCCATTCAGACACCCCTCAATACAATTGTGATCTAAAGTCAATAGTACTCAATAGAACACCATGCCTTTCTGTGGCAGAATGTGAATAGAAATATTTGACTGAGAATTACTAAGTTTAGAAACACGATTGGACAAGCTAGTTCACACATTGTAACGAATATTTAGGTGGCCATTTTAAACATAGTTTTTGGAATACTAGAAAAACTATTTGCGTGGGGGTTCGTATTTCTAAGCTAGCGGTCTCCAGGTTTATGCATCGACCAAACCAGATAAATAGATTTTGTTAGAAGGCTTAAGGGGTCACACTTTGTGATCCGAAAAGTAAGTTATGTTTTCCAGTTCCAAAAATAAATACTATTCACTATGATATTTATCATTCACTTCGAACTTAGTCTATGGTTACGACGAACGATAGACGTTTCGAAGATTTTGTCGAGTACCCTAGGCACATTCGAATAGTTTTACGAACGACGATCTAACATTCGAAATTTAGTTTCGGACCATAGAGTAACCCCCCTGATATCAGTATGTTATTAAAGAAAACTATAAGTAACGTTTGCATATTTAAACATCCACGCGTAAAATTACATCCATAACAAAGCATCTAAAAACACTCTAGAAAACAAAAGAAAATCTTAGTTATTACATTCGTATGTTACCTTTGAAAGCTGCAATATGCGATAATCTGCAAAACACTGATAAACACCGATGCAAAATAAAGTTTATTAATTAACTACTGCCTAGCAACACAGTCAACCTATTTACATTGTGGGACATAGATCCAGAAAAAAATAACTAATAATAATTATATTACGAGTGAAGGACGTAAGGGAAAGATGGCCACTAGAAAAAAACCGTCTTATTAAGACCTTTGTTAACTGTCGAAACCTTGAGTTGACTTTTTAATTTAGAATTGTTTAGTTATGGGATAGTCGATGGCCAATTCTCCCGGACGCACCACTTACATTCTATTATGGGACAGCTTATAATCGTAATCTAGATACGGGACCTAATATAAAATAAATTATTATAATCTGTCACATACAGAAATTTCAATAAAAAAAATATAGTCAATGAATTTCTTTTTCCATAAATCGCTGCAAGCAGCACAGGAATATATAATAGTTAAAAAAAACTAAAATACACGCTTTAATAAGATATACAACTAAAAAAGTAAAAATAATTGATACTGAATTTAAGATAAGAAAATGGAGTAAAATACATATATTTTATTGTTACAAAGCGTGGGGTGTTTACAACAATTACTTATCCTCCTGCACCCCACGCTTTGTAACAATAAAATATATGTATTTTACTCCATTTTCTTATCTTAAATTCAGTATCAATTATTTTTACTTTTTTAGTTGTATATCTTATTAAAGCGTGTATTTTAGTTTTTTTTAACTATTATATAATTGTTTTGACTAAAAACA
The DNA here is from genome assembly GCA_023078785.2 of Hyles euphorbiae. NCBI lineage: Eukaryota > Metazoa > Arthropoda > Insecta > Lepidoptera > Sphingidae > Hyles > Hyles euphorbiae. Next base: position 2,439,262 of record CM041036.1, read on the forward strand.
TCCATCTACGGCTGTATTTCCAATCAATAACGCCATCTGTTGGTCAGTAGTAACATTTGACACTTGAAGAATACAAGAAGCTTATACCCAAATGGAGATTGCATTCCGTATATAAAAGTGAAGCACAAAAATTTTACCTTGAATGACGTCGCTGATGCCTGCTATCCTTTTCTTTAGCGTAACAATGAATGAACTTCACGTGAACTTCATTCATTGTCACTCTAAAGAAAAGGATAGCAGGCAACAGCGATTGCATTCAAGGTCAAATTTTTGTGCTTCAGTGTTTTATACGGAATGCAATCTCCATTTGGGTATAAGCTTCTTGGAAGAATACAATGTTAACGCCATCTAGCGATGAATGTAGCAATGGTCATCAATTATAAGAATAATTAATCCTGGCGAATCTAATCAGGATAATTATATATTTTAATCGAATTATTGTATTGTCATCGGTCTTTGACAGGTGTGCAAAATTTGAACGAAATCTGGCCGTTTAAAGTGGGTCAAAATCGCGCCCAAAGAAGTCGGTTACAAACAAACATACAAATATACAAACATACAAGTGAAGCTAATATAAAGCGTGTAAAAAGATAAAAAGTCATGAAATGAAAATAAATATAAATCTTTTACGAATAGTCAATGAGTAAAGTTTTGAATTATTGCTCCATTGTTCAGTGGCAACGTACAAATGCACTTTACTGAAAGTTCCTAGGACCCGTTTCTAGATTATAACTGAGTTTTTATGTTCAGAAAATATAATTTAGCACGGGTTGGTTTTATATTAATCCTGCGCCCTATCCCTAAATCATAGGCAAAATATGTATCTAAATCTATATTACAAAGAGGAAAAATTCGATTGTTTGTTTGCATATCCGAAACTACTGGACAGATTTGAAATATTCTTTCACCATTAGGATCCTACATTATCCCTAATGAACATAGGCCATAAAATATTTTCATGTAATTTAATTTAGGTGGAGCCGGGCCCAGGCGCTAGCCGATAAAGTAATAAATATTAGTAAGCTCATAGTCGTATGCGTATTTCTAACCATATACTTAGCTACAAGTCTTATTTCGTGGGTATCAGAAACTTCGAGAGACTTTTTAAACATACAACACCCAGACTTTCTGATGCGAGGTCCAAGCTACAGCACATTTTACAGCCAGCTTTTCTTATGCAACTGCGCCACTAAGGCTGCAAGTGTGGTTAATGAGAGTTATACAAAAAAAAAATAAGATACTATAATTAAAATACTTTAGTACTCGCCTGGAAATCCTGGAAGCCCTAAATTCAGTAACGGACCTACGGCTGAAGACAGAGAAAGCACTTCAGCCCTAAATAACAAAGTTACTAGTCCGACGCGGTTGCCATTTTAGACCTTGTAAAGGCCTGGCAAAGTTCACGGTCAATGCAATCTGAAGGTCAAATATACAGCGAACTTACGTGAGGGGATTATACGGATACTTTAAAAAAACATCGCAGATTATGAAAGTTACAATTTATAATGAAATAAACCAAATGTAAATTACATTAGCTTTAGTAACTACATTTTACATCCGGCTAGTTGAAGCCGTGTTAATAAAAAATGAAACTGCTGTTTAGCGGGAAATAGACATTACGGTGGTACCTACCCATATATTTTTTGTATCTGAATTTGGTGATATGGTATTCTCGTAATTTCTATTACCCATAAAATACCAGTATTACATTTACTGTGTTTTGGGTCGGATATTTATTTGTCAACATCTCAATATAACGGTAAGATCAGTTTCCATAAAAACAAATATTCTAATGTCGCGATATATCAGAATTTCTACTACCAACAGTGGCCAAACATGCTCATAAACGCGAGAACCGTTCCACACGCACCTACATATGGTAATGAGTGAATTATAACATCTCCGTGGGACTCCGCACCACATATTTGATTAGGTTTTTAATTAACTTTGCAATTGCAAGACAAATATCATCAAGATTCTAGACATTAATTAGGTTTTTAAAAACTAGCTTGATATCAAGGAATATACGAGGACCTACATATTATATTCTTAGAATCGAGCATGTTAATATTGGCAAAATGGAGTCGAATGAGAGTTTTAAAAAGCCAAATTGATGTCTAGATAGATCTGGACCTAAGGTCTTCCAATCGAGGACGTCAAAGATCGATATAAATAACGATTAATGATAACAGATTGTTCTAGAAAGCGGACCCTGGAATCATCCGGAATTAAAGAAAGGTAGAAAGAAAGAATTGTGGATTATAAAACCTACTAGCAGCACGAATTTTATTCTAGCAAAGGAGAATTCATAGTATGGGTAAAAAAAATCGTACATCCCGATACTCCTTAAAATATAATATAGCATTTCTATGATTTGTCCTTAAACGTTTTCCTGTTTTATCCCGGGCAACAGATTTTTATAAAATAACATATTTTACAATTTGTTCACAGAGCCGAAGGCCATAAATTTTTTTATTGGACTTTAAGTTAATTTTTCTAAGAACTCCGGACCTGGTTCGCAATTAAGTAGTAGAACTACACAAAAACAGTAGATTTCATCTAGGAACAACTACGCACCGATACTAATTTTTATAGTAAAATGGGCATTTTCCTTTACAACGTTATCCGTGTAGCATAAACCCTATCAAGAATATAAATCGAAGATTGACACAATTATGCCGGCCTACCCAAAACCAGGTGTACATTAGCTGATACGGGATACCGGAACGCTTATGACTGAAAACGATTGGTCCCTTATCACATCGATGAGCGCAATTTCAAGCTAAAAGCGGATATACTACAGACTTTAATTTTCCGATAAGGATTATTCGTCATCGTTCTATAGGACACAAACGCTAAGCATGACCTAGGCAGATATTTATTTATTTTAAACACTTTGTACATATATGTAGTACAGGCGGACTTAATGCCCAAGGGCATTCTCTACCAGCCAACCTTAAAAAGGTTGTAGGATAGGATTAGTGATCAGTGATCAGATAGGTTTAGTGCTAGATATATTGGAAACGTATACAAGTTTTTTTAAAAGTCAATTATCCACGCATACTACGAAAGAGCGTATGAAGTTATTAAACTAATTAATGTTCTTGATCTCTGTATGTAGATGATTATTTTTATGATAATCAAGTTTTCTTACACCTAAATCTAACTGGCGACATACAATTAGCCAGGCCCCATGGGATCAATAATGGAATTTTTATTATAGTAAAAAATGCCAGAGTATTTTATAATTATTAGTCGGCCCGTATATGGAGCTTCATAAATCAAATGGGAATATATTTTTACGTCTCAATGACGCTTGCCCGAGGCGTTAAAAACATTACATAATAGAGGAAGTATTGGCTGATTACAACGGTAATGGGAACTGCATATCGTAAGTTGAAAAGGCCACGAATATAACACGAGTGTCATCCTAGTGTTACGTCACAAATAGGAGAAATTTAGAAGTATGACGTCATTATAGTAACGGAAGTGCAGAGACATTTAACTTGCTTTTATCAATATATAAAATATATCCACAATTTAAGAAAAAAAAGGAAATTAAATGCAATCTAGAAAACGTGTAATAGCTGTCTTAATTCGTCATGCAACAATCTGCTTCATGTTGCATGATATTGTATTTAAAAATTAAAATTCATGAAAAAATATGTAATTAGGGAATGAAAATTATTGTTTATTTTGCATTGTTTATTTACGAACTAAATAAAAGCATAAAAACTTAATTTTATCTTTTCAGTCAAAATTGAGGATTTTATAAAATTCTCAATTTTTAAATCAATATTGCATCATAAATAGTTAAGCAGTTTCATAGATAAAAAAAATATTTAAAAAATAACATTAAATTAGTTATAATAATGCAAGTGCGTGGTGGCCTATTGGTAAACGGACCTGACGCGGCTGCCAACATGTTTACGGTGGTCGCGGGTTCAAATCCCAGGGCACACCTCTGACTTTTCGGAGTCATGTGTGTATTGATAGTCAATCACCACGCACTAAAACGGTGAAGGAAAACATCGTGAGGAAACCTGCATACCATAGCGATTCATAAGAATTTATATGGTATGTAAGTCCGCCAACCCGCACTAGGCCAGCGTGGTGGACTATACGGCCTAACCACTCTCAATTGTACTCTCGATTGTAGAGTAGGCCCGTGCCCTGCAGTGGGACGTATATGGGCTGATCCCGATCCAGATCCAGTTATAATAATAACCACAATACGAGTTAATGACTCATGGAATAAAAATTCTCAGTGTTATCTGGAAGTTTAATAAATGTGTGAACTTTAGTGATTTCGTAAAGTTGCAACTTAAAAAAGTTTGGGACTAATGAACTATTGTATAAATAATCAAAAATCGAAGGACAATAAGTGAAGACATACATCTGCAATTCAACACGCAACAAATGTTTTGAATTTGAATTGGATGTAAACAATCTTTTCTTCCTCATTTATATGCATGCCCTTTTGGAATCAATTTTATGCAGCATGTATGCAAAGTATGGATGAAAATCTTCAAAAGATACCCCTGAACTCTTCATAGTTGTGTTATATCAAGGGCGGTAAATATTTGACATTTTATAGATTTCTTTCTTTGAGCATTAACATAAAAAATACCAAATGCATAAATCTCATGCCAGAACATTGGCAACCATATGACCATATAAGATTATGTATTTACATAACACATGCAAAAAATTAATGCTTGGTAATATGAATGCAATGGAATTTGAACTATTAGACAAAGTTAATAAAATTTAATCAAAATAATAATTCTAGTTAAAATGTATGTTGTTTTCAAAGCACATGCTTTATGTATTTTTAATTAATTAATAATATGTTTTTTACCTGTGTGGTGGAGGAGATCTCTCACGGTGTGGCGAGAAGGGCATGACGTTGTGATGAAGTGAAGGCTCCCGGTGCAAGAGTCGGTCATGCCTGTGCAGAGGCGGTGTTGACGGTGACACCGGCGAACACGAACCATTGCGTAGTGGAGATGACCCCTTTTCCCATTCACTAATAGGCACTTGTTGATACCTCTGTGGAGTTACTGCCCTAGCAGTAGCCACCTCGGGCACATTGTCATCGGGAGACACACTCTCGAGACTGGCCGATCTCGACCGATGCTTAGACTTCTTTTTCCTTTTTTTCTTATCTTTCTTCCTTTTGTCTTTTTTCTTTTTGTACCTTGCATGTTCGTCATAACCAGGCTCCGGTTCGTATTCGAGTGCACGTCGCTTCCGCGTTACTGTTGATGAAGAATCTCGTGTGAGAGCATAGTCGTCGGCAACCCTCCGACTGGTTGTGGTTACAGAGATAGTTTTGTTGTCAACAAATGTTCGTATGGAGTGAGATTTCCTCGTTCGGTCGAGATCATCAGCGATGTGTCGACTGATCGAGCTGGCCTCACTGTCAATCTCACCGGCCTCCGGGGCCGACAGGGCCTCCGAACTGACGTCCGAGTATTCCACCAGGGGTTTGTGGGAGTTGGCCGTAGCGTACGACTGTTCGTGGCCGCCGCTCGACGAGTTTCTGTGCTTCCTGTGCGCGCGCTTCTTGTGCTTCTCCTTGTGGTGCTTGGCATGTCGCTTCTCATAGCCTCGGTCCATGGTGGATCGGAGGGCGGAGCCCCCGTCCGTCGCGAAGTTGTCACATTACATCAACTGCGACAGAATACGTGACTGATTATTGATGCCCGTCCCTGAAACAATAAATACATATAAATTAACATCCGACTAAAATTTACTTGGTAAGGAATAATCACACGTGACCACCAAAGGACATTACTCCACGTTACAAAGTTTAGTGAACAGTTAGATGTTTGTTTTGATCAAACTAATTAATGTCAGTCTAAATTTTCACTACTTCGATAATCAGGCGGAAAGTAATTATAATATTCAAATAATTGTATTAGTCGGCCATACGAACTATGCATTTTTTTAACATAAAGTTTATCGTATTGAACAAAATAATAACATTTTAGCATAAGATTAAAAAGTTGTAAACGCTATAAATAAGTTGGTCGTAATTTAAATAGGCGAGATTCAGAAAATGGACTTCACAAACAAAGCATGCAATAATAAAAATAAATAACACTTACCTTAACAATAAACGGACGTGGGGCCGTCTCGGGCACAACAAATTCTTTTTCAATACTATACGATTTGTATAAGCTAAGGTTTAGTTTTCTGTATTTCTTATAGTTTATGCGACTTTTTTTTCGCTAATATATTACTATCTTAGTTCTTTAGATTCTTAATAGTCTTATTTCGCTAATCATTATCATGAAGAGCGCATTATTCATAGAATTACATCGGATTTATTTTAGGACTGTGAACGTCGATTTCAGTCAGCCATTTGCTTTTTCATTCATTTTCTTTCATCATCTCATAGTGATGTGTTGTTCACTCGACCGTTTGCTAGGCGAATACTAAATTCAGTGTTGCGATTTATCGATTATTCAGTAGTTACTATGTATCATCGATTATGTTAATCGATAATAGACGTTTTATGAAATATTTATACAAATATTTATACAAATAATATTTATACAAATACATTTAGTATAGCAGTATTAGTCTTTTTCTATAAAATTGTGAATAAAATTGAAGTTTTCCCCAATAAAACGTTAACACTTTGACTTAAACTCAAGATCTGTTGTATAAAGATACATAATTTTATGATGATAGCAACTTACGAGATTAATCTGTAGTTTATATAATATAACTAGCTGATCCCGCGACTTCGTCCGCGTGGAATTTAACAAAAAAATATTTTTTCTAAATTACTAAAAGAACTTTTCTAAAATAAATATAGCCTAAGTTACTCCTTATTATATCAGCTACCTGACAAAAAAAAATGCCGTCAAAATCGGTCCAGCCATTTCAGAGATTAGCCGGAACAAACAGACAGTCAGACAGACAAAAAAATCTAAGGTCATTTTCGTTATAGGTATCGTGTATATAACGATATGTAGTTGGACATTTTTTTTTATTTTCACTTTACAAACAGACACTTCAATTTTATTTATATATGTATAGATTCATTAATAAAAGAAATCAATTTAAAATGCGTGTGATATGCTTATTTTAAAGCGAGTATAAAATACTCTGACATGCATCAGAATTGCCGAGACTATTGTGGAACTACACTATCCAAACGTGACAACGGGAAGCGTACGCTCCAACCAAGCAAACGATTTTTATAAATAATGAACTTTCGTCGAGTTACTATGGATTTTTTAATTTCAAAATTAAACTCATATATTTATATTTAAAATTTCATGTTGGTTTTAGCATCTAATTACATTTTATTCATTAAATTACCTACTTTAATTGCTTAAAATATTCAAATTGCCGGAAATCACAACGTTCCTTGCATCGAACATGTAAAATACAAAATGTAATTCAATTTAAATATGTAAGACTTTTAAAATGTTTAAGGTATGCTTAATATAGTAAACATATTTCAAAATAAATAAAATGTAATTAATAAACTGTAAATGCTATTTATATTTTCATTACAAATAAATTAATTTTAATCATTAGTTATAAATTTGCGTAGATTGGATTTACTTGACATCGATAAACTTGCTATACGTGATAAAAGATGAATAGTATGGTAGAATATTACTTTTTCATATATGTTTAAAAAGAAGTAATCCATGTATACATTTATATTGTTTTATTCCTTTGAGTTCAAGATCTCATATTTCTATATAATTTATTTGTTTGTATGATTAATACATAAATGGAAAGTTAAACTCAAATGGTTATGGTACGTTTTTTAAATTTTGCTGTGGCAACCCGGCTCAGTTCGCGTGCGATTTGCGTCCTGGTGTAGCTGGATTATTTTGTTTTAAAATAAATAATATACGATAGTGATTTACAATTAAAAATACAAATGTATTTCCGCACAATGTGCACATTCTTATTGAGATAAAATATGCGTATATATTATCGGTAAAACCGTCACAATGACCCTTGAGTTCACGGCTGCAATTACGGGCGCATCGTGATATTACCCAATATGGAAAAGAAATTACAAACAATCTAGTTGTTAGCGTTGTTTATTATTTATATCCGACACGCACGAAACTCGGAGACGTGTGCCCAACAGAGTTATAGTTGGAAATATTTTATAATGGTAATTTTAGAGTCATTGAACCTGCGTGTGGCGTGGTGACTGTTGTGAGTCGTGATTCGGAAATATGTAAATAAACATGAACGATATAAGCTTAAAAATAGTGGAATCTCCGAAGGACCAACCGGGCGTCCCTGTATCCCCATCGACATTGGCTAGTGGTGATAATGAAGTGGATCCGTTGGCTATTGACGACGATGTGGGCGCGATAAAAGACCCACTGGTGGAGGAAGCGGCCGTTGAAACATCCAATGAAGAAAAGGCGGGAAACTGTGATGAAAATGCCAAAGAAAAGAGTATTGCAGAGAAACCAATTGTAGAAAATGATAAATTGAATGTGTTGCAGAAAGATGAAGCAAGTGGTGAGTTGTAGGTCGTAATTTTTATATGATTTTGTAGTTTTTTTGTAGATTTTGGGCTTTCCTTTTCCTATAAATATAAGTAATTTGAGGAATTAAAGTTGTAGATCACCCAAATATTAACTACAATTTGCAGCTATTGGTAGGGTACTGCTACACAGACAACCTTTATGGATTTCTAGCTTTCTCTGAAATCTATCTTAAATAGCTCTTCAAATCTTTAATAAGAAATAACTCTCATTAAATGGACATACATGATTTAGTTATTGATTTAAATTGTTGGAATAAGACCTTCATTTGTACTCTTGATTAATGGTTTTTAATTATTGTTGTGTCCTTCATGTCTGACAAAGGATGAACACATGAGCCATTGCTGGATCACATAGGGGTAGGCAGAGGTTATAAAGTTCCACAATACCTATTCCAAATACCACTTTTGCATTCTCAACTTACACACTACACTGGTTTGGTCCATTTGAAGTATGTTAAAGAAATCTATAAGTCAATAAGTTCCATAAAAGTTTTTGAATAGGCTAGTTTAAAAAATATTGATAATATTAATCAACTTATTTATAATTTCACAACAAGAACTACTTTTACCCAAATTTTAATCTCTTTCAATGTTGATAAATAAATCTAAAAAAATGAATGAACATAGTATGGTATCAAATATTTGTTTTTAATTAAGCTTTACCTTTATTGAGATTGCGTAACACAACCCTAAACATGCAAGTCCATAGCTCAAAAATTAATGAAGAATTTCCATTAAAAAAGTACCCATAGAAACTACCTTTGGTGCTGAGTTTCCATAAGCAGTAAATAATAAAATAATCATGTTAGAAGAATTTCCTGTAAATTTTTTATTCATTTAGAAGACATGGCTTAGGTTGTGCTATGTCTATCAGACACTGGGATTAATATTTTATTCTGCTTCCCATAAGTCTTTGTATGACGAGTGCAGTAGTTCAAAGCCAAGCATTGCTTTTTAATTTATGGTGTTGTTTGGTTTTATACTGTCCAAGAGGGGTCATTGTTTACCATCAAATGAGTGGCATTCTAGTCTGACCATTTACTGCAATAAAAAAAAACTTGTTTGAATCTGATTCTTTGGTAGAGTGCATCCGTGGTTGACAATAATATACCCAATGTATCCTGATGTTTATCTATCAACAAAGTGACATGTTTTTTTTATCAAAGTCAATGTTTAATATGATAAAAGTTTTCTCTGAGGTTAATTACTAATTCAATATAAATTTTGCAGAAGAAGTATTGAAGGAAGAGAAGAGTCCGTCAACTTTAGTGATTCCTGAACCCGTGGAGACTATAGAGAGTAATGATGTGGTAGCTGCTACTGAGGAGGCGTTTAAGACTGTTCCGGAGTTAAAGGAGGAGGTCGAGAAGCCCCTGCCTGTTGAGGAAGCTGCGAAGGAGCCTGAGCCTGTTCCGATATCACTTGTAAAGGTATGTCATTGTGTCTATTTATTTTATGCACATGAGATCACACATGCTGGCTTGTGAAGCCATAGCTTGGTAGTCAAAACCATAAGCAAAATGTTCGCCAAATTATTTTTTGTGTTTTTGGTTGCAATAGTCTACTGTCAAGCGTGTTCGCTCCTTCCAATAATCCAGGCTGGCTTAATTGTGCCGAATAGTATGGGACCACAGTCTGATACTATTTGAGTCTCTGTATGGAAGGGCGGCATTTGCGTTTACCATAAGTGCAGTCAATTTGCTGTGTTATAATATGCATGAAAGTTAATCGGCTACAGGCACTCTGTAAATAGGACATATCCAATTCTTCTGATATACCTAGGTAGTTGTTGTAGATGAGACTGAGTCTCTCCCAGTGGACAGTAGCACTGCTTTTGAGCCCATAAATTGATTTCACACTCTTCAATAAATTCCTATGGCCTTATGGAAAGCATTTACGTCTTACAAGTTTTAATAATTATTAGTCATTAATCATTATTGGTGATCATTTAAATCATCTGCTATCTTTCGTCGTCCAAATGCGTTGTTGTGAAAATATTAGGAGTAGTTTTTGTCTCTTATATTTTATTATTTATTGTAATAATAAAAGTTGTATTTTTTAAGTTAGGATTATAAATGCTTGTTATTTATATCATGATAACATATCTCAAACAATGCGCTAAACATATCTCAAACCATCTATTTAGGTTTTTAAATTTTAATTGTAGTTCCAAGTTTAGCCACATGCCTATAGAAGATTAATGAAGTTTATCATTAAATAACTCTTTCATTTAAAATACTGACTCTTGATAGAGTAAATATAATCAATAAAACGGGTTTTAATTGATAGATTTTCGTTGCCTTCGAATTCAATAAAATATAATGCCGTAATATTAAAAAAACTATTGCATTATCTAGTTTAACCCTTTCTCTGAAGATTATTTCAGCATTCCATTATGAGTATACGTAACGAGTGTTGTACCGTACTTTGGGGTGTTTTTTTTTCAACCCCGCTTATATTTTATTGTACAGAACCGCAATAATCCCCCTAAATCCTATTACACAAGGGTGGATTCGAAAAAGCTTTGCGGATGTAACAAAAAGTCAGACAATGTTTTGTATATTACGCAAATGTCTATTAGTAATATTATTAATTTTGTAGTAATAAATGGATCGCTCGTTTTAAGAGTTTTTTTAGTCATTTACGTAACACGCTGTATACCATCTACCTCAAAAGGATTTATGCTACATTTATATGTACTTATTGAAAATCTATTAAATATACATACATACATACGGGTGATTCTACAAAAGTTGGGTAACTTTTGAGGATATTTTGTTTACTATAATAATTAAATCAAATTATAACAAATTCGGGTGCATATGATGACAAATCTAATGATTACATTGTTCCAAATCGGGCCAGTCACTTTTTTAAGTAAATTATGAGATATTTAAAATTTTCTGAATTTGACTGCCAGGGGACTGACGAGGCTAACATAGTACTGATAAAGTACACAGTTTTCTAAGAATTATAATGAAATTTAATAAGAATTAGTACAAATCTCTTAGTTTTAATAATGGCACATGTCTTTTAAGTATTCAAATCACTTAGTAACAATTAAAAATAATTATAAAATTAAAATAAACGTAAATACCAATATCTTCGGCAGCATTAACTGATTTTAGCGATTTCATTGTCATCGGAAAGAACATATTCCTTGTGGGACCAACTCTTCTTCATTGAAATGCCTATCAACACTAAAAATATACAAATAACTAAAATATTTTATAAAAAAATAAAAACCGACTTCAAAACAAAAACCACAAAAAATATTAAAATAATAAGTACCACTGCAAAGCAAAAAAATAATATTTATTTCATTGGACTTGTGCATGTTGATTAATTTGCTTAATGACTTGACTAGCCAACAAATCAAAATATATGCGTAACTTAATACTTTATTATTTTTTGGTTTTTAGTGGTTTTTTGTTTTGAAGTAGGTTTTTATTAAAAATTTTAGTTATTTCCTTAAGTACTGAAGTTTTTGTTTTTCTTTGTATTCCGCTAATTTAATGGGGCACTTTTAATTCTGGCCAAGCGAGCCTTTTCGGCTTCTCTTTTTTTTATAATCTTCTTCCCTAGTCAAATTGCTTTTAGTGTGCCGTATGATATTCTAAACTGAAATATAAAATAGAAATGCTTATACACGGTAGCAATTAAGATAAAAGTGCTCTAAAACAACAACAAAAAGCAGTATTATGGAGACAATTCAATTCTCTGGCGCGATACCTGACAAAGGACTGACGCCAGCGGATTGACGAAAAAGACATAATTTGAGGTTATAATCAGAACTAATGTTCTTTTTGATTATTTCGAATATCAACAAACCACATTTTAACAAATCATAGTTAATTATGTATAAATGATGATAAACCTCAGATTAACAAGAAAATAACGACCCACCACGGGACTGAAATTTTGACTGGCTTTGCATGTGTATAGAAGACAAACACAACCCAAGAACTCGTACAGTTATGGCGGCCGTCAAATTGTGCTGTCCGCAACTAACTTCATTACCAACATTAATACATAAACAGGGATTTGACCTTGACTCGGTGATATATGGCGAGAATTTCAAATTTAAAGAACACACAACGGACTGACGGATGAAAACAAACACAAAGTTTCTTATTTTTTTTTAAATAAATTGGAGAACATTGCATTATGAAAGTTGTAGTATATAATACTATGTTCATCACAGATTGTAGTAAATTAGTAAGTTTTCTTAAATCAATGATAATGTTTAATAGATAGTCACTTGATTGTTGGTTTTCGGGATTGTGACATGCCAAAGGACTGACATTTTAAGTATTAATTTTGTTTTTTTATTAACTTGTATTTAAAATGAATAAGTGAAATTGGGTGACCATATAAAGGACTTTTCATTGTTTTAAAATAAGTTGTTATTTCAATAAAATATAATAAGACTTTGTATATATTGGCTGATGACAGCGAGTTACCCAATTTTTGTATATTCACCCATACATAAACTCACGCCTTTTTCCCAGAAGGGGTAGGCAGAGGTGCCAGGACACCCACATTTCGCCTTGTATGTTCCGTCCCACAATGTGATAGGTGGCGAGCCTATCGCCATATCAGGCACAAATTCCTGACTCTGGGCTGATAATGAATAGAAAAATCCAATATCACTTTGCCCAACCCGGGATTCGAACCCGAGACCTCAGCTTTGTAACCGTACCTTAGTACAACTACGCCACCGAGGCAGTCTATTAAATATAGTTTTTAAAATATAACCTGTAATAACTACAAGATATACTAAGCCTTATGTCTCAGGATGGCGAGCGTAGTAGAATGCCAAGCATTGCTTAGTAATTCACAGTATTGTTTAGTTTTGTTACTGTCCATAAGTGGTCGATCGCTTACCATCAGGCGAGAGGCATGCTCGTCTCGCCATTCATTGTAAATAAAAAAAACTTTTTCAGTTACCTTCCCGGCATAATGGGTACACTAGATGGTAAATGCACTTCAGTCTATATTTCTAGAATCTAGATGGATAATCAAGAGATGACCATTTCTTAGAGATCGACACAATTATGTTAACTCGCTTTAAATCGGTGGTAAATTGCATACTGGAATGTACATTTGCGTGAAGTGCTGTGATGCGACCGTACGAGATGGAGAGAACATTGCATAAAAGGCAGGGTTTTTTTTTTCTATTTTTTTTTTAAATATTATTGAGTTAAAAACAATGGTTTTACTACCCAAAACGTGATATTTAAAAAATCACAGAAAAAAATTGATGGGTTTCTTTGCGAAATTTTTAGTTGCATAGTGTTTGCAGTCACCAAAACTACCACCCGGCTTCATTTTCGTTAGCAGTCTTGATATACCCGGTATAGTGTACGGTCAGTATCCGGGTGGGCAAAAAAAATCTCTGCGCATTGTGCTGGTACAGGATTACCGTATGCTTGCACACGGGAACCCAGTGAAGTGAGAGCGAAGATGATGTTACTGCATAGGTGTGACGGAGACAGAAGGAATGTTACGGTACCGTACATGTTCAGGCGCATTGAAATTCCAAGCATTGCTTTGTAATTATTCAAGGTGTTGTTTGGTTTTGCTAGTGTTTACGAGCGGTCATATCATTTACCATCAGGCGAACGGCATGCTCATCTCACAAAACATTGCAAAAAAATAATACTCCAATGCAAAAGAAAATGTATTGGTGCGCTTTCACGACATAGCAATCAACAATCACAGGATGCCCATATACGCCCCACTGCAGGGCACGGGCCTACTTTGCCATAGAGTTCGATTGAGAGTGGGAAGGCTATAGTCCACCACGCTGGTCTAATGCGAGTTAGCAGTCCCATTGCTATTTACGAATGTACATACATGATACGTAGTTGCGGGATGAACAGAAGTACTATATGTGTTAAACAAGATAACAACAAGTATCTTTGCCCACAGGAACCAAGTCCCGTAAAAGAGAAGCCGGTAGAGGAGGTGAAGGTCCAACATTCGGTACCCGATGTGGACATGCGCGAGGCGGCCCCGGCCGAGGAGAGAATCGAACCCGTTGCCGAGCCCAAGCACAAACCGCCACCTATGAATGGTGACATTACTAAGGTAATAGCGAAATATTGTTGCTTCTATGTCAAAGAGACAGTCTCCGTGGTGTAGACGTTGATTGTGAAACGAGAGATCGCGGGTTCGATCCCCGCACCAATAAAAGTTTGTGTGGCCCACAAATATTTGTATCGGTCTGGGTATGTGTAAGACCGAAAAGTCTCGTAGTTTCTGATACCCACGACACATGATTTGAGTGATTTTAATGTGAGGTCAGAACGATGTATGTGATTTTTGGCTATATTTATTTGTAGTGTAATGTATGTAGACAAACAATCAAAATTATCCATCTATGCCTAAAGAATAGGCATAGTGTAATATAGGCGTCATATGTTTACAAAGCTTTTAAATTCATAGAGTCGCACAAGACCGCTTAGAGAAAATGAGAAGCGAAAACAATTATTAAGAAACTCTATCAGCACTATAGTAGCACTCCTTAGCTCATATAGAGCTTCTTCCTCCACCCCACGTCGTTTTTCTCATTGCTGAAGGTCGTGATCTCCTTAACTAGGAGTAGTCTTTGTTCTGACTATGCTGCGCCATCTTATCATATTCTTGGCATAGTTAGGCCCAGGGTTTAATGTTATGGTTCGAGCTGATTTGGTTAGACCATCTGATGGTAGAGCGACCTCTCAAACGTTTGACAGTAGCCATCAGTTTTTCTAGGTTCTAGCAATAGCTAACTAGGTTTCTGGTAATATGGGCAAAGAAAACAAGTACTCCGTGTAGTGTTGGAATAAATTGCAAAAACAAGTAGCAAGTGAAATCGATAGTAACATAGCACAAGTTATATAAATAAGCTACAATTTGCGATTGTGATTCACGAAGCCGATCGGCTAATATTATATACGATCTCGTGTAGTCAATGAAGGAGTGAGATTTTTTCAAGGAACGTATTTATAGAAGAAACTGAACAGTTAATGTTGTGTGTAGTTTTATCTGGGAAAAATGGTTAAAATATATGGTCCCTTTTTTGTTTACAATTCTGGTGGCAATTAGCAATAGTAGAAATATAGAGGATGCTAAAAAAATAACAATGTTAATTTGAAATAGCAATAATTCCCATTACTAACTACTTGCAAGCAGATAGTAGAAAGATTGGTTTTGATTTGAGTCTTCTTCACTACATAGTATAAAACAAAGTCGCTTTCTCTGTCCATATGTCCCTATGTCTCTTTATATGCTTAAATTTTTAAAACTTCACAACGGATTTTGATGCGGTTTTTTAATCGATAGAGTGATTCAAGAGGAAGGTTTACATGTATAATACGTACATATTATTGTACAGAAATCTTTTTGTACCCGGGCGAAGCTGGGCTGGGCTGGTAGTAATTTATAAACAAAGAATTACAAAAAATTACATCAACATGTTATAGCAATTGCAGTAATATGTTACGCCAATCAAACAAAATGAAAATAAAACTTTATTTGAAACAAACTTTTCAAGAATACGAAAGAGAAAAGCTTTGAATAACTTTGTAAATACAATACAAAACTTTGTACAAAAGCGTATTAAAGGATTGCAGAATACAATGACTGATCGGATTGGACACAAATAAAATGCTTTAACTCGGCTTTCTTGACTTCAAGTTATTACTTGTGTTATATGTAATTCAAAAGTGATCAAATTAAATACGATATGATTTTTTGGTGTGAATATAACTTACTAGTGATTTTAAATAAAATCTAGAATTGGGGGCAGGGAACTTAACATCTATGTACAGATAACTCTAGGCACCGCGCGTCTGTAACTAAGACCCCCCCCCCTCCCCTTCATGCTGACTGGGTTAAATTCAGCATTCTCACATAAAACTAACCTTACTCTTGAATCCCCAAAAAAAACCAATGACTAAGTCTATATTATTTAATCATTGTTATACGGAATGCTGACGCGTTACTCAATTTAATTTTATGGCCCTATCACCTTCGTGCTTTAATACCTTCGTCCCACTAGTGTTGTTAAACAAATACCTTAAACGTTAAACCGAACACGTGATCCTGTTATATATTATTGGAATTGTGTATATAACAAACACATACAAACATACATACATGGCGAGTGAAATGCCAAGTATTGCTTTGTAATGCATGGTGTTTGGTTTTCTACTGTCTGTGAGCGGTCGTATCGTTTATCACTAGGCGAACGGCATGATCGTCTCGCCATTCATTGCAATGAAAAAACATACTTATAATTCAAGGTCGTGCAAATCCTTTACCTCACTAATATTAATATGAATTGAGTTTGTTTGTACCGCTTTTACGCATCAACTATGCAACTGATATTCATGAGATATTTCTTAGGTATTGTTAGGGTATATAGAAAAGAATATAGGATACTTTTTTTATTGCAATGAATGTCAAGCATGCCCTTCACCTAATGGTAAGCGATGCGACAGCTCATGGACAGTTGCAAAACCAAACAACACCATGAAGTACCAAGCAATGCATGGCAGTCCACTGCGCTCGCCATATTGAGACATAAGATGGTAAATCGCAATATGTTCAGTATTTACTTTGGTTACAATGTCCTTCAAACCGGAACACAACAGTGCATTTACACTGCTGTTTGTTTACTTTTCATACTACAACCACTGTTTTCGAGGGATAAAAAAAATAGCAGACGATCGTAAGACTTCGTTTTAGTCGGTAGTAACATGAATACGATAGTCCTGCATTAAAATGTAGATAAGTGAATTGATTAATTTTAATATCTGAATGACAAAAACTATATCCAGATAAAAACCATACATACAGGGTATATCAAGACTGCTACCGAAAACGAAGCCGGGTGGTAGTTTAAGCGACTTCAGACACAATGCAACAGAAAAAATTGCAAAAAAAGCGACAATTTTTTTATTATTTTTTTCCTATGACCATATTTGGGTGGTAAATACATTTTTTCCTAAAATAATAGTTTAAATTATTATTTTAGCAAAAACTATGGATTTACCACCCAAAAATGATGATATTTTAAAAATCATAAAAAATAATTGTCGCGTTTCTTTGCGAAATTTTTAGTTGCATTGTGTTTGCAGTTACTCAAGCTACCACCCGGCTCCGTTTTCGGTAGCAGTCTTGAGATATCCTGTATAATTACACAAGTAAACTCGCCAGCAAAAAATTTATTAAATTAAAACTTATCTAAACGAATATTTGAGATTGAAACTGCTCGCGCGGTGCGGAAGGCAAAAAATTACGTTGCACCATCGACCTTCTGTGACACTTGATCTTTTACAAGGCCGCTTTGCTCAAACGACAATGTTTGTCAATCATATAAAAAAATACTCAAAAAAATTTCTGGTATGAAATAATAATTGCAAATTTGCTGTGTTGTAGCCGATAATCGGTCACTGTTGTGGAGTCCACGGGGTTTGTCTCTAGAGTCTGATTGAGGTGGCTTAGGCCATAGTCTTCCATAGTTCTTCATACTGGTCTGGTGCAAGTTTAGCATAGCATAGTAACTCTTACAAATCGCTATGGTATGCAGGTTTTCTCACGATATTTACCTTCACCACTAATGTGTGTAATGCAGAGTACTTGACTATGAATACACACATGACTCTGATAAGTCAGACGTGTACCCTGAGATTTGAACCCGCGACCACCGTGTCGGCATCCGCTTTCGATGCGGTACCAATAAGCCACCACGCAATTAAATATACTTATTTGTTAATATAAGTGTCTTTACCAGTATTATGAATGTGTTTTTTAAAGTTGTTGAATATTTCTCGAAACCAGTGACGTAAATATAATTATAAAACAATTACTTAGATATTGAAGTTTCTCATGTATGTGAATTACAATTCTTTTATGAGAAATAAAGATCTTAAACCATAAATAATATATGGACAGGGCGGAAAGCGCGTAAAGTGTCACGACGTAAGTGGTGCGACGCTCCAGAGCATTCCTAGTGGAGCGTTTCTGATATTAGTCGTAGCTCGATTTTGAAATATAAAAAAATCAATCTCGTCAAAAAGTTTCCTAAAAATGAAGATAGAATATTTTATCACCATTTAGACGAAATCAATCAAATTAATTTAATATTTATTTTAGCGAGATTTGCACGGTCATCTTTTTGAAACTGAAAGGCCTATCCTTAGATTTTAAATCAATGCTCACAATGCAACAGTCTTATTGCTTCCCGCCATAAAGTTTGATATACATTTAAAACGCCATGAAATTCAAATCCCACATTGTCTACCTAAAATGTGCATTATTCATGCAGTTACGGTAATATTTACAGTAACACTCAGCTAAGATGATGTGTTACTATCTGTATGTTCGTTTGGGATATATTACGTATAATTTGTCGATCGTGGAGTATATACATTTTTTTAAATTGCAATGTATGGCGAGACGAGCAAACCGTTCGCCTGATGGTTAGCGATACGATCGCTTATAAACAGTAGCAAAACCAAAGAATACCCTGAATTAAAAAACTGTGTTTGCTGGACCTAAGTAATACAACAAACACTAAAAAATACTATTAAAAGGTTGACTTCGCATCAGTAATTTCATAATAAAAATAATTCTGCTTCATACGTTCCATTATGTCATGATAAACTCGCGGAGTTGTCTGATAAGGGAAGTTAAAGTAGTTCACATTTACTTAGCTGTGACGTCAATTACAACACCTCTGAAGGCTTTATGACGTGCTAAAGATAATTGCAGGTTATAATTCTTCTTCAAGGCTTCACAAAAATATCTTCATCCCATTTAACTTAAAATTTTGTTCAAGATTTGACAAATACTTTCTTATTAGTCATAAGAGGGGAAGGGAGGGAATAATCTCTTGCTGTTTCTATTACCTATACGATTATCATTTTCATGTTTTAATAAATTGTAATATAATATGTAGTAATTTAACCAGATAAATTTAATAAAATATCTGTTAAAAACCGACCCCATTACAGTAAATTAAAAACTTTTCAATTTAGTCCTTGACCTATTGTATCAACAGTCCCCAGTAACTTTCAAGGTCAAACTTTAAATTAAGATTTCTCATTTAATACCTGCTGTTTGAAGCCGATTAATTTATATTTCCATAGGTATTTATTCATTTATAAATACTTTACTGTGCACCACAAAATTAAATGTGTAACAAAGGGCAGTCATATCGCTGTCGCCGTTTTATTCCGGAAATCCTTAAGATGGAATTAACGCAAGCATGGATTAATTAGGTGTTCACAGTAAAGAGAAAAACAATAAAAAGAAGGTACTTCATGAACAAACGACAAAATCAATTGGCATTCTATACACCTATAAATGCTTCTTTATCAAACCACCCAAGGACGTTAGAAATCAAAGCCAAGTAGTTTTCAAACAAAATTAGCGTTGAGCTTTATGGAAAAGATTATTATTGATTTTCAGAATATGTTAAGCTAAGAAACAGCTCGTTTGTAGTGTTTATAAAATTGCTCTATCACAGTTCAATATACATTGTATTGTAGCAATATATGTATAAGACAAAAAATATGTATTGGAAATTGAATGTACGAAGGTATCGAAAATTTTATACACCAAGTACTATACAATCCACTTATAATCATTTCTATAAAGTGTAAATAAATAAATAAAGTTCTGTAATCACCAGCCAATGATGCCCGATATCCGACAATTGTGGGACATATATTACACCTTAAAGGAGGACCTTCCCATACTAGGTCCTCTTTGCCCCCAATATAAATATCAGCTACTAGCGGGCCGGCCCGGCTTCGGTCGGGTATAGGATGCACTTTTATAAATATATTCTATAGCCTTAGTTCATCGGGGATAATGTAGAATTCAGTCCCGTAGTTTCAAAACCTATTGACTGCAAATAAACAATCAAATCTTTCCTCCTTATAATATTAGTTTAAATTTATCTAGATTGCTGTCTTGACTTGATAAATTTTCAATAAGAATATAATATATACGTAGTATAATTTAAATCCCTCATACATCCATTATAAAATAAAAACTAATCCACAGAAATTTTTTAGGATGAACAAGGCACGAAGAGGCGGAGTAGCGAGGAGGTAGAGACCGAGTCGCCGTTGAAGAGGCTCTGTCAGGAAGTAGAGAAGACGTTCCCGCAGCATGACACAATGATTAACGACTACATACAGACCGCCACAAAGAACAACATCGACGAGATACAGAGGCATATGGAACAGCTGCTCTCAGAGATACAGACGCTACGGGAACTCGCGCAGAAGAAAGAACACGAGTGGAACAATATATTACACCTAAAGAAAGTCAAAGAGGAGATACTACTAAGGCTTTTGAGGCGGAAACAGGTTCTATCTTTCGAAAAATCGGCTGAACTGAACGGCTCTGACCGAACCGACCCCTTCGATTTCCTCAACCAACCCAAAAACCTGGCGATAGACAAGAGTGACGAGATATCTGGGCTGTCGCTCAAGCAGCCAGGTTCTACAATGACTCCTATCATCCAAGCTCCAGTGCTACCCGTAACCTCCCATTTCAACCCTTTAACAGGGCTGCCACCTCCCTACGATAAAGCTTCGCATATGCAGAATATGCCCAAACCAGTATTTCCTCAGCCGATGATGATGCCAGGGCCGTTGCCAGGGTTCCCGAGGGATATGAACGGGCAACTGCCGACCAGTTTTGGCCTTCCTATGGGTAGGCAAGGCCCGACTAAGGATGTGAAGTCGATTATAGCGGATTATAGGCAACGGAACCCTGAAGTGACGCCTAGGAGAGGCAGGCGAATGAAGTCGATACTGAACCCTAATATGATGAACGCTCCGCGACCGATTGCGCCGAAAGTGGATAATCTGAATAATTTGAACAATATCAACATGTTCTACAATAACCTGGACGTGGTGAGTAATGTTAGTCGCTTTTTATGATTTTTTTAGTAATAATTGTTTTTTTTTATGTTATGCCACTGCGAAGAAAAATTTAAATCTATGGACTGAAAACTATGAGAAATTAGGTTCGAAACCTAGAGTTTTTCGGTAAAAAAAAATTATACGAATTATATCACATATTATTCATTCTAGTCCACTTTCAACTACATTCTTATTCAATTTAAATAATAATAAAATAATATTGATCCTACTTAGAGACTATCAAATACTTTATACTATTGAAATAGTGTGAAAAGAAATCGTCGTGGTTTTTTTTTTTGCAAAATAGTTACAATTGTGTCTGAAGTCCCTAAATCCAACACCTGACTTCGTTTTCGATCACACTCTGGATACACCCTGTATAAATTAATCCTCCGACTAAGTTTTCATAAAACAACAGTAGATATAACAAGGAATGGTATTACCACATGGTACGGCACGCCAGACCTTACAGCGAGTCAATAATCTAATTTATAATTGCGATCCTTGACCCCGATACTCAATGACAGACGGTGCGATGTACTCGCTACTCACTATTTGCAACTAGATATCTTACTACGCCCACGTTCCTATGATTATTTGACTATTTTAAGGGTTGGTTGGTATTTTAAGGTGGTTATTTGGAATTGCCAAAAATATGTATTTTATTGATATACTTGGTAAAGGTATAAGGTGACAATGTTTTGTAATTTTTAAGGATTAGTAGGTTATTTCAAAGATTTTTTCATATCTATTACTTGCGCAGCATAGCTACTAGCATCATGTTCATATTATGTAATTATGAAATAACGATAGGTATGATTTTTTTTTTGTTTATATTACATTGTCTATGTAACCGAATGAGAACTCGAATAATCGCAGTGTTCGCTGTGAAACAGTTTTGTCGTTTCACGTGCTTACTTCTCCTTATAATTCTCGAACCTTTGGCCATATCATGAAGAGAATGGGGGTTTCTGTATGATCCGAAACTATGTTCGGATGTTCGACGTCTGAACTCTGAACTCTGAAGTAAGATTTAAGTTTTCCACTTCTAAATTTAATACTATTCTTTGATTTGATTATCGTTTTCTCCGAACTTAGTCGATAATTATGGCGTACGATATTATATTATTTAAATTATTGAATAACTGACTAAATTTTATTATCGAAATAAATGTCTTGGGTTCGAGTCCCGGGTTGGGAAAAATTGATATTAAAGGCTCCCCATAATATTGCACAGAACACACGTCGTGGATGTCAGGGAAGTATCTTTGCCTATCCCTTCTGGGAACAAGGCGTGAATTTATGCATCAATGCAATTTCGTATGAAATTACTGAAATTCCCAATTCGATACGAAATCTTGGCGGATTTTATTACGATATCTAAACCCCAAGCAATAACGAGGAAATAATTTTAGCTTCCAATTCGCAATAAGCCAATCGAAGAGCCTGTTCTTTCACACGGCCGACATAATAATAGCAAGAACAACAGACGTGTTTACATAATAACATGACCTATTTCATGTTTGACTTATTGTTATTGGTGCGAGCGCTGTCGTTTTCATTGTGATTAGCTCGGACCGCTCTTTATATTGTTCAATTTAGATTTTATTTTTTGTGTAGATTGGCGGCGTTTGGGGCAATGTTGGAAACTAATTAAAATTGATATAACAAAGGTTTTTGTGCTCAAATGTACAATTGTTTTATGATAACCTATATACATATATTCATGTATATAATAAGTATGCAGGTTGCGTCAATTCCGAATGGGATTTATTTGAGCTAAGCAATTCTACGTATATAAACTCGTGCCTTTCTCCCAGAAGGGGTATGCAGAGGTCTAGATTTTGTCTTGTGTGTTCCGTTCTACAATGTGATAGGGGACGAGCCTATCGAGAAAAACGATTTATGTAATTATTTTTTACAAAGAAATGTTGAAATGTCTCAATGATAATTATATAGGCACAATTGTTTGGACTATATTGCGACCATTCACATATCTCTTGCGGACGTTGGATATTTTAATTTCTTTTTCAAATGAAATGACATCAATGTGATGACGCTTGCATCAGAGCCCGGTATGATAGTTCTTCATTTAAATCAATCGACTTTCTGTGCCAATTACAATATTTTAAAAACCAAATCAACAATTACTAATAATTATCAGTCCGGCGTCAGGAATTTGTGCCCAATATGGCGATAGGCTAGGCCGCTATCACACCGTGAGACGGAACATACTAGGTGAAATGTGGGTGTTCTGGCACCTCTGCCTACCTCTTATGGGAAAATATGTGTGTATAACAATAACCTTTCTCAATTCACAGAACCAAAAAACCCTCCTAGAACGTCTGATAGTGAAAGCGGGTGGTCTTCCCAACGGCCCCTCGTTCAAGGACGTGCTCATACAATTCGCGAACATGCAGCAGAGTAACGCGGGGCTCCTCCCGCGCCCCGCGGAGACCGTCACCAACCGACCCGAGCACGTGCGGCCCGAGGGGCGCAGGCCTCGCGACAGGAACCACGAGGAGATACACAAACAAGACAGGATGGCGCCCAGTCCAAGGCTGCCGCCACCACCTCCATACCCTGAGATCTCGCTGCTACCAGTCACTACCAGTCAGGATACTTCGGCACAGCAGAATTCATTGCTGCACGGGATATTGACCAAGGTAGGTTATTTTGATAGTATGTTCTTTGATTAAGATGTGAAGTGAACATGTTTTGTTATGATTTAAGGGTTAGCTAAGAAACAATATTCAATAAAGATTTTTTAATTTTAAAATGCTTGGTGTGTAAATCATTCATGTATTTCACAATACATTATAGTATTATAATAACAAATTGGCAAGATTGAAGGCAATTAAAAAGAAGATTAATATCGAAGGGCAATTTTTAAAATCTCTAGGTAAATATGCAAATTGGTGACGACAGATGCTAGGAGGTTCACTTTCTAGGTCAGAATTTGCGGATTCAATTCCCGCATAACTACACCGTAATAGACTATAAAAAGATTAATAAAGATATTGAAAAATGAGGTATTAACGTATGGAATTTCTGTCTTTAAATGCCGATATACGCAGGTTAATATTATGGGGCTATAAAATTAGTGATTTAGGTTTAAGATGTATGATTATTTGTAAGTAACATTTGGATCTAACCACAGTATCCGGAGCAGTACATCTGTATCACTCATTTTACAGCTTGTAGATTGATTGCATATTTCAGCTTCATTATTAATATTTTTATATTTGATGGTTGAAATTGTGAGGAATAATCTTTGAAAACTTCGAAAATATATTGATTATTGGTATTGGCCATTGATTATTCATTAAAATAGGCTATTTGACAGTAAGAAAATTTTTATTTACTATATGCCTTCATTTTCACATAAAATATTGGAATATTGATCCAAATTTTGGTAGCGCAATGTTATCAGTCTGTTGATTGTGGCTGGTATGCAAATAGAGAGAATACTGTTACGTTTATATGTACTAATATAGGACGTCACTATACTGTGCGATGTGGTTTCGCCTATTACTCTGTATTCACTGCGTATTAAAATAGTATATTTTTAATTGTTAACAATATATTTGTTTTGATTAACAATGATTATTTTATTATGGGTTTTGCAAAAGCCTGTCAAACAGCCTATGAATAACTAAAATGACGAGATCATTCCTCACACACAAATGTTTGATTAAAACAAAAAAACTAGCTTACCATAATCACGAGCTTGAATGGGTGTTGCCAACCTTCCAGCAGGCGTCCCCTGCGTCTCAGAGTTACTCGCCGACGTTGGCAAAACTGCTCACATCGCTGGAAAGGAAACAGACCGCAACGTTGCCAACATACGGTCAGGCCAAGGTACCACCTCAATGAAAAACATACCTTATTGGTGTGCTGATTGGCCTCGATCATTCCAAATTCAAAATTTAGTTTTTAAGTAATGCATAACGGCTGATAGTGTCAACGACCTTTGGGAGCGCTGATAAAGTAGCAGATATAGTGTTGAATAATGGACGCCTAAAGTGATTGTTTAACAGGGAAAGGATTATATTAATTATGTTTGTAATTTTATTTAATTGCGTTCACAACGGTGGTGTAAATTATTAATTTAATTTGTTTATATGATTTATTAAAAAATATTTAAGTATATTGTTTAAATTGATTGATTTTGTCAAATACACACAATACACATACAAATAAATAACTTAATTAATAATGGTATTATGCGGAGCTCAAAATTAATAACTGATTTCAAATAATGGGAAAAATAAAAATACTGCGATAATAAGTCTTCAAAAGCAAAAAATTACATGCTTGAATACTTTAAATTAGTTTTACAGACAATATATTTTATATACTAATCACTAACTGGCCTGGACAATGGTAAAACTTTCTTTATCAGCCCATATACTGCAGGGTTGAACTTTCCTCTATAATCGAGAGTACGATTGAGAGAGGCTAGGCCATATAGATAAAAAATAATTTAAAAATATCAGAGCCATTCTATGTATTGCATACTTTATCGATGCTCTCTTACGGTCCGAAGCACTGGATTTTCGATCCGACTGAACACATTTTGATGAGATTCTTGTAAATGGCAATGCTCATTGAAAGATTTAATGATGCCACCTCACCGTCATGTCTACATATTCATTTCGTATTTGTATAAAATATGCTTTATTCTCTTTATTTGAAACGCTGGGAGTATGAATAGTCTAAATAACAAAATTGCTGTAATTGGGAATTTTAAGAAGAAATTTTAGTTGCACATCGCTGCATTGCATCGCTTATAATGTCCTTCACAAAATATTATGTAACGCACGATGTTTTTAAAATAATTAATACCATATTTTGGCTCATATAAATTGCAAGGACATTGATTTGTGTCGCTGGCTTTTTGCAGTAAAATATATTTTTATTTTTGAGTAACAGTGAAATAAAACATAAAATAATTATAATAACAGAAAAATTGAGAAAATATATGTTACTTAATTCCATAGAACAATTAAGAATATCAATAACTTTAATATTGAAATAAAAAAATAATTAAATTGATAAAGCAATAAAACTTATTTTATACTCGAATACGTGAGCAATAACTAGCACTCCACGAACACAAAGTTGCAATCGATAAATCAATTATTGAATCGATTAATCGATACTATCGAAGTGTATACTCGATTCGTAATGTGAAGTGGTTGGTTGGTTTGCAGAACTGCGGCGAGATCACGATAACTCCGGTGCAGCCGACGCCGCCGCCGCCGGAGCCGCAGCCCGAGAAAACTGAAGATGTGGTGCAACTGGTGAGTACAATCGATTGTATACATAATCGATTCCAGTGAAGTGTAATCGATTCTAGATGAATCCATTTGTTTTATAGTATTTACTGGTTATTTATAACCAAGAAATTTTTGTGTTATTGGGATACATGTCTGTCATTGATGGTATGGACTAAAATTGTTGTCTCATAGAAAAGCAAAGGAAAATTCTGACTTTTCGGAGTCATATGTCATGTGATAGTCAATCACCACGCACTAAAACGGTGAAGGAAAACATCGTGAGGAAACCTGCATACCATAGCGATTTATAAGAATTTCTATGGTATGTACTTACATATATGGCAGTGGCGGTACTTCCATAGAAGCCCAAAAGCCCGGCTTGCCCTACTTAATACGTACATACTCGATACTAAACACAAACCATTTTATTCCGTACAATACAATCATATTTTATTAGAAAACATTTACAATTTTTGAATTTACCGCGTCCTGTCGAGAGCGACGAAGGTCGTCGTCCTGTCGCGCGCCTAAAATCCAAATTATTATTATTAAAAGCGCCTGCGACGGTGCGTCGCGCCGAAGCGCCACGCGAAATTCATTCAAATGCTAGTAATATTAAAATACGAAGTCCGCTGGCTCCACACGCTCCCGTAGTAGCAACATTGCAAAATATATCTATCCTTTTCTCTCTCGTGTGCTTTTACGAGGCTTTTGGCAAACTCGATATTTGTATGGGGATCTCACGAGTGAAGTGCACTACAAATGTATAGGTATAGACATTTTGTATAGCAATTTGTACTACACCAAATGCCCGGCTTTTTAGAATGAACATCGTACGTTTCATGGTCGGCGCGTTGTTATTTAATATTATGATTTATTAAAAATTATTTTTATTTTTATTAATTTTGTTGGTTTTATAGATTTAGTACAAATAGGAAGGTTTTCGTATAGGTACTTTTTAATAAAATATATTTGTATGTCGTAATGTTTATTTTACTTATAAGGGCAATACTGTACGAATTGCGATTAACTTCATATGTATTTTGACATTTTGCAATTGTTAGTATTTCTCAAAAATAGTTATTTTTAGTGATAATGTTTAGTTTTTGATACTAAAATGAGTGGTATTGTTTTGCTATGATGGTGTGAGTGTGACGGTGAAACTATTCATTGCCGTTAAAAAGGTAAATTTATTTAAGTGTATTGTAAATAAACTGGCGCGAAAAATACGCCGGGATTGTGAATTTCTGTAAGTCGTGGTATATCACAAGATACATTTTATCGACTCGCTTTAATATAATATGTGCGTTCTTTAATTTTAACATGCTCTCCCCTTCAAATAGGTTATTAAACAATCGTGTTTCATATAGTTCATCAAACGCCAAGATTTGTGTTACATTATTTGGAGTATAATGATTTATGTTTAAAATAAATTAATAATAATTTCTGCCCGCGAAGTTATACACGGCAACGTAGCTGTAGCTATGCTTTTGCTATTAAAATGCAATTTAAAGTTACAGATCCATTACCAAAAGTAATTTAAGTTACATATTTATTTTATTAATTGATTTAAAAACGAAAGATAAGTAATGCCTTTAGCATATTAGGAATATTAATTAGATGGGTGTGCAAATCGCGCCATCTATTAGAGTTTTACGGAACAACTTATTGATATAGGTGATTTCATATCAGTGATAAACAAAGCTGTTATTTTAATGGTTTTTATCCTATTCTTATATAGATTGAACGGTAGGATTTTCTTGGTGCCTGAGTTGTCGGATTCGAATCCCGGGTCGTTTTTTTTAAGATTCATTATTCAGGCTCGCCTCCTATCGCAAGATGGCACGGAATATGTAAGGCGAAACATGATTGTCCTGGTAGCACCTTTTTCAACATGTGTATGTATAGATGTTGTGTGGTAGGTGTGCCGACTTAATACCATTTGCTTCTAAATCAATACATATTAAAATATCTAAAAAAAATATTGGGCTTGCCCTAGTCTAGAACCCTAGGCACGCCACTGATATATGGCGGACTTCCGCCAACCCGCACTAGGCCAGTGTGGTGGACTATATGGCCTAACCACTCTCAATCGTACTCTCGATTGTAGAGGAGGCCTGTGCCCTGCAGTGGGACGTATATGGACTGATACATACAAAAGTATATCATGTGGCCCATACTTCCACTAGCTAGAAGACCTATTTGCACCAGCTTGAAGACTATGAATGACTACGGCTATCATTGATGCTGTGAACTACATGGGTAAAATATCATGGTCTAGTTTGTCCTAAATATTGATGGCACCGTTTTCACACATATATTTAAGTATGTAGTTGGCATATTTAGACATTTCAAAACTAACTTATTTCTAGATTTTGATTAGTTATTCATTAGATAAAATGCAATCCTTCGATTGGTATATACTATATTTTAAATTATTTTTCTTTCCGTTGCAGGATGACGAAGAAAGCCCAGCATCAGAAGGCGAGGCGTCGGGCTCACCTGCAGGCTCCGGGTCGGGTCGGCTGGTGATCGACGAGGGCGCGGAGGCTGCGGAGACTGCGGAGACTGCGGAGGGCGCGGAGGCGGCGGGCTCGGAGGGGGCGGAGGCGCCGCTGTGCCAGGGCTGCCGCCGGCGAGACGCGCAGTTCGTGTGCGCAGGGTGCGCCAACCAGTGGTACTGCAGTCGAGACTGCCAGGTACTACAACACTATCAGTACTCACTGCTCACTGCTCATGAATCATCACTCACTCACTCATGTCTCACGAGTACTACTCACATTAAGCTTTACAATCAGCTAAATGCTCGTTCACCATCATCACAATCTAAATCGTTGATTAGTTAGTTTTCAACTAACATTAATTTCCAAGTAGAAGCTTTTCTTGAGGGTGGTGAACGAGGCCCTAAGTCTTATTTTCTCGTAAAAATGAAAGGGCCAATCCAACGTCTACCAATATGTAGATGTGTATTGTATAATATGTAGATATAGACATAGTGAGCATTAATTTTGACAATAATATTTCAAGTTAACTTACATCTAATACTAGCAACAATAATGGCATTTTATTCTCGCTATAATAATATGATATTTTAGGTCTACAAATTGGCAATTGAAACTGCAACTTAGTCATAATTTTGACGTTAAACTCTGACTATAAAAAAATCTTTTGTTTTTTCAGGTGGCAGCTTGGGACGAGCACTCAGAAATGTGTTCTGGATAAATAATACACACACAACCGTTTTAATGTAAGTGTTGACGAATATCTATAATTTATGATTATGTGTATGTGTGTGGAAGGACACTGCCGTATCTACCTATGTATTGTTGATACCAATTGGATAGTTATTGAATTGTATTAGAGAAAAAACCCGCCTAAGATCGAAAATATATCGACGTATCGATAAATGATTAAAAGGAATATGTACGATGTACATAGTGTATGGATGTGACATTTAAATAATAGTTGACTATTAAAAAAATACACGATATCGCGTAAGTGACAAGCCACGCAATATCGCGTCATGTAGTCACAAAATCGCGCGATATCGTGTGCACAATATTCATATGATACTAAGACGAATAACGCTAAATCGCGTTATTGGTAATACTATGAATAAAATTACGCGATATCGCGTCATCGGCTGTAAATTGCCGAAAATCACGCGATATCTGATGAATGACTGGAAGGTGGAAGAAATTAATTCCTGTTAGGCAATTGTAAAAATTATTGTTATAATGTAAACCAAAAAAATAAGATGTCGGAATTAGAATTTATATAGATATTTATGGAAGTGAATTTCCACACAAGAGTGCGTCTCAAATTAATGTAATATAATTGTAGTATCACTGGAGGCAATTCGGAATGTCGGATGACCCGGCAAAGTTGTAGACGTTTATACCTAGTTCTGCGCAAGCCGGCATCATTGTGTCGACCAATTGCAGAATGTTTTGCTAGCGTTAAATAATGAAAAAGTGCTAGAATTTCAGTGTTTTGTCATGAAGTGTCATCAGAATTTGTGAGGGTATATTTCCGACTTCAGTATTGTCTCCGTATTGCCTTATATATTATATAAATTATGTGGTTATAGTATAGGCGAATCTCTGTATGACTTACTAGTGTCATGTGATAAACGATATAATGTGCTTTTTTAATATATTTTTTTAAACAGTCGGGTTTTTTCAATTGTGTTGTGAAGGGTAACTGATTAATTTTCTAAATATTTGCAGGTATTTTTTTATTGCTTTATTTAATTTCTTGGAATATTATGCTGAAATGTTTCAAGTGATTTTTTCAAGAAAACTTCCAATGCGATTTAAAAATATCTGGAATATTCACTTTATTAAGAAACATTATTAGCATAGGGGTAGCTAATATTGTTAATTTTTCAGTTACCCTTTCCAGACAATGGAAAAATTAAAAGTTAAAATTATATTCATTCATGATAATACGAGGACAAAATATTATTTCAAATATACCGAGACCGTCATTACAATAAAGATTTTAATTTTTTTTCAAAAACAATTACGTAATTTCCTATAGAAAGCTTATCCTAGAAAATAGTGAGACGTGTCGCTAAAAAGCATATTTAATAACATTGGATCGAGTGTGTTTTAAAATATTTGTAAAAACTGGATTTTGACTGTTGACTATACGAAGAATATTTGAGGGCATTTTGTTTTGAATGGGGCTGCCAGCGTACAAACAAATAACGAGATAATTTTTTTTCTCTGGGGAGTATTAAATTATTAAAAAAAAAGGATATATCCATAGTAACTTACGTATATAACCACGCATTTTTATTTTTTTCTTCGTTCATTTTAATATTCCGAAGTCAAAGGAATGACGTTAATAAGTTTTTAAATGTAATTTATTTGGTACATTTTGTTTTTAAATTATGGTTGGCATCCCAGAGTATCATGTTATTCGTTATGTACGTGGTGTAAAAAAACTACTATATCGGGGCTTCGTAGTTAGATTTCAAAGCTCAACCTGGAACTAATTCCAGTTAATCGTAACATTAATATGAGAAAATAAATTATTTGAACATCTCTTTTTGTCGTTCAAAATTTTTAGAAGACTGACTCGCATGCTTTGAGAATCTTTCAAGGGTCGCTGATTACTTTTTTTGTAATTTACATTTGAGTTTTATCAACAATGAACATTTGACCAATTTAACGGTCATTATAAAAAAAATTGTAAACAGTCGGATTATATTTTGAAAATGTGAATACAAGCCGTGATTATAACTTAAGAATTCTAAATCCCAAATCGGTTTGTGCATAGTGTATATAAATATAAAATCCGGTGACTATTGAGAGAAAATCAGACATTACAACGGAAAACAAATATTTAAACATTATTGAACATAATATGTGGATAGCGTTCCATATATTCTTTGGAAATGAGTGTTGCCTAGCGCTGGGATATAAAAAATATATATTTAGTTACAAGTATATAACAATTAATGCTATCGGGTCTCTTAAAAGTTAAATAATGAGAAGTAATGCGTTAAGATATCGTGGTGTAATTTAGCTATTGGTGCGGTTGTGATTATAAATCCAAAACGAAGCTCGATTCGTCATAATCGATAAATCATCGGTATAATTTAATAGTGATAAATGTGGAGAAATTGTTAATCGACCGATTGTTAAAAAGAACCGCATTTAGTCACATCAACGTTTTGTGTATTTAATTCTATATGGTTCTAGCGAAAATGGTCTCAATTTTCTAACACTTAAGATGAATTCTCCCAAATCAAGTGATATCGGCTGTTTTTATTTAAATTGACGGAGTAATGTAACCCTTCCTAATCATTGTTAGTTCATTCCTTAGTACGCAGTGTATGGAATAAGCGGAATTGCTATGCTGTGTGTTCATGCCTGAGTAAATGACTTTGTATTGAAATAAATTAGTAGCATTTCACGAGTTCGGTCAGATTTTTTTCCTGTGTATTGATCAAATATATTTTTTAGTTTATTTTACACTCGAATAATTTCAATTGGTATACGAATATGGTATTGGTTTTAAAGTAATAAAGGCTGTATGATTCATTTTCCTTAGTCCACTCAGAAAATTATACTATAAAACTATAGAATTGTGTTCATCGATATGTTTGTTAAATCTGAATACCATTTTTAAATATTTTTTTCAAACGATTCGGCTATTTCATTTTTTTTCATCATTTTTTTTCTGTTAATGCAATTCAGTGTTAATAATGGCCGATTGTGTTTTATAAATAAATGAAACGCAGAATTATCGCATAAGTTAGCGTCTAGTGTAAACTGTGTAATTATGTATGTGAGAAAAATATTTTTACTGATACCACGCATATAATCAGATATGGAAATGATTTATTTTATTATAACGAAAACTGTATTTTGACCACGAAATTGTGCATGACTTATTTTTATTAAGGATATTCCTTTATTACCGTAGCTATATCAAATATTTATATATTAGAATTAGAATGAGTATGATAATAAACATTTCAAAATCATATTTGTGAGAATATAAAAACGGCTAAGAATGTCTTTGGGCGTAGGTTCGATGCTCTGGCGACTGATCGGATAGAAGTTATGCCCATTTCATATTTCTATCTACCCTCCTGGGTATAAAAGGCAATCGTGAATGCATATTACATGCACATGCAAATATATTTATATGAATACCTTTTTAGGTGTGATAATGTTTTAATCATTAATCGAATTTATTATTGTTTAATATTACTTCATTGTTTTTGTATAATAAGAATCACTTATTGCTATCGAGTTTTGTCATGATTTTGTGGTCAAAGCATAGTGTAATAATAATTATATAAATATACAATAAAACTGTAGGATTTATTTTTACAATAACTGAAACTAAATAGTATTATTAATGTTCGAATACGCCATTATTCTTCAACACGCGCAGTGCCAAAATGTCAAACTGAACCGATTTCCTATAATCTCATTATTTCTATGTGATTTTTTCCAGATGCCTCCAATAAGTTCTTTTTTATAAGTGATACCTTAAATCGTGACGGAAATGTTTTATTTATTTAATTTGCATTAGTGTTTTTGTGATTCGAAACCAAATCGAAATTCGGAATAAAATATTTTTTGTATGTAAATATGCCATAATGCATAGCCTAATAGTGATTTAGACGCAGTGGCTTATATTGGTACTAGATATACCTCAAAATAAATTATTTTGGTTAGAAATGCATATTTTTTTCGGTGGCTATTATTTGGTGTCCAAAGTTGCCAGGTTTTAGGGTTAATGATGTTTTCTAAGAATAATGAGAGTTTAAACAATAGCTGTGATGGTATAATTTTTACTGAAGACATTTCTAAATAGTTTTAATTACTAACGGATAATAAGAGGGCAATTTCTTCGATTGGGAAGATATCATTAATTCACCATTAAATGTTACGTTATATATTTACATTTTCAAAATATTATAATTGTCTATTGTTTTGTCTCTGTTCTTAGAAAGTATTTGTCTGGGTAAGAATTGATCGAATTATCTATAAGGAAACTTAATTTAAGAATGTACATACAATAAATAGATGTGTTGGTAATAAAAATAATAGAGAAAAACTTGGTAACCTTTGGAACTGGTAAAAAAGTGCTTTTTGTAAAAATATATTTTACTCTGCGGCGGGTCCTAATACAAAATCTTATCTTGGCATGCAAACACATGTCATTATTTTTATTTTACGAAATACGAATTCATTGTCATAATAAATACACATTCTAGTATATTTCCTGTAATATTTTGAAAACGGTTTTGTTTTTGGGACCCGTCGAATGCAAACAAATATTATTGAACTCTGTACCGCTGCTTTATAATAAGTGTTTGGATTGAAAATGTATAAAAACTGCAAGATTTTGTGATGTTTGGTAAGTAATGTTAATAAGATATTGTAAAAATCGAGGCATCTATAAATGAAGGCGTAATTATGTTGTCCATTGTCACAAAGTTAGATCAAAAGGACGCCATAGCAGCTCTTTAGTCTAGATTTCATTCTTAATTTTGGTTTTGATCCGATGTGTCATGAAACACGTTATCATGGAAATTTCTAGAAGTCACTTGACACAATCTTGATGTTTTTATGAATAAAAAATAGTCTATAAAAATCCCAGTAATATTTAAAACAATACAGATAAAATTGTAGATGGACTTTTTGTCCGTTTTTTTCCATAAAAATCAAAAATATTTTTTACTAATGCTTCTAGAAACTTCCCTGTGACGTCACAAGGCACGTTCAGTTGCATGGAGGGGCAAGATGCCCCGGCGTTCTATTCTCGAACTGTATTTTGTCTCCGTAACGCTAGTCACGTGTTTTGTTACCTATAACAATATGTATTTTGTAACTTATAATATTATTATTATAAGAAATGTAATAAATCTGTCTTTCAACTTAGTTCTTGTTTTATTGGTTCTGAAGACTAACAGTTATGAAATTACATCAATATAATCAAGTTACGTCCAGTAATCCCGCCTGTTAAGCATTGTCGGTATTACCATAACCACAGAAAAAATTTCAACACTGATCCCAGCGATGCCAGAATTGTGACAATATATTGCTCGTTTGACAAAAAAAAAGTTTCACGATCTTTTACAATGGCCCATAAATCACCAAAGTATTTCACAAAACATCAAACTGCATTTGTTTCTAGAACAATATTGTCAATGGTGTGACGTAGCCTTAATGTGGGATTTTTTCCGCTCAGGATCAATTCTCAGTTCAAAATAAAACTTAATAATTGAATCTCTTCAGTATCTCTATTCCGTATTAAGTATTCAACGTCTTTAGCATCCTTCATGCAGTTTTCTTTTATTCCATTGTTCCGCACTTAACATCTTAAGCATTCATTTTAACTCGTTTCCTTTTTAGTTCGTTATCTCTTTCACACAGCTACGTTTGGAACTGTTGTGTGAAAGAGATGTCATTTTTCTAACGCTCCGTTCTATTCAAATTTCAGAATGTTCCAATCCTACATTAAGGAGACGCTGATTGGTCTTTCTTAATCGGTGGGCGTTGCTTAAAATAGTAGGAGAATCAGGCGTAGCCAATAAGAAGTTAGTTTAATATATGAATAAAACCATCTCCAACGACTTCATGCGTTCCTGGTACACGAAAGGGAAAAACAGTATAAATTAAAAAAATAGTAAGTTCCGAAGCGATGGTAGCAGAAATTAACGTCAAAAGAGAATGTGGAAAGACTACATATTTGAATAATGAATATTTTTATTTGAAAGCTACCTGCTTTTTATGAATAAAAAGTATCTCCAACAACGTCATGAGTTCCTGGTACTTAAAAGGCGAAAACTCGTCTAAAATTTGTCAATTTTCTAAGGTAGCGAAAATAAGTCCATCTTATTATGAAAAAAAATTACCTCCGCCTACTTTATGCCTTAATGGTACTTGTATAAAAGCTAATTTAATTATGCCTTTTTTGTCACTCGGTATGCGCGCTCATCATAAAAATTATACTCGTATAATTATTTCTGAAACTGTGTGCAATTTACCGGCAGTAGTGTATCTAGTAAAATGAGTATAGGTGAGAAGTAAAATAAACAAATGAGTATCGTGACGTTTATTGAGTTCACTAGACATAACATTACAACAATTTCGTTCTTGCGAGACTTAAATATAACAATAATAGACAACAATTATGGTGATGATCTCTTAAACTAACAATAATATTACATCTTCTAGGAAGTTGGGTGGATAACAAGGCGCTATTTTAAATCTTAATAAAACTAACCAGATGGCGATTTACATTGCACGAACTTAAGAGCGTTTATACCCTGCACGCGCTTTTTGGCTTAAAAACAGGACTTTTCAAATGAGTTAATAGCCACCAATAAACAATTTAAAGGAAAAATAATTATTACTAATTTTAGAAAAGGTTGTCATCTAGGGATTTTGGTGGAAAACATTATAGATTGATGGATAATTTGTGAGTACTATACGGATTACTGAACACAAGTTTCGTTATTTAGGCTTTAAATGGCAATTTAGAAGCTTAAGATATCCGAAACCACTAAATATAAGATGAAAATAAAAATATTATCAGACTAATAAGACCCTTATGGAGGGATTTTGCTGAGAAAAATAATCTTTTTGTGTTTAGTTCCTGAAAAATAAAAATTTAAACAATGCGAAATTATTCAGAAACTCTCGTCAATATTTTTTTTCACCAACTTATCGTACATATTTTTTTATAGCAATTGCATATTATAATAGAAGAACATCTTATCAATAAATTGCCATTTTTATATTTCAACAAAATTAGTTTTCATGTTTTCTACAAATATTTTAAAAACCACTATAAAACACGCTGCCCGACGTGGCTCAAATCAGACCGCCGCAAGGCCTTCTAGAGGGAGGACGTATCGCTCGTCGCTCCGGCCTGGCTGCAGTCGATTATGCCGCGCGTAGTAAAAATAGCCACGCGCGGAATGCGATTACCAAATCTTAGTACTTTGGTAGTAAAATATTTAATTATTTTTATTACCTACAATGATTTTGTAGTGAGTATAAATTATGTTTCAGGTAATATAATGGGACGTAATTCCGAGGCTAAATTATGTTATGTATTGTAATATAAAATTAAATATATTTCGTAATTGTAAGGGGTTGTAAGGCCCCTAACACTATTTATGTGTTCGAACACGAAATGATTAATAAAACGCCCGTAGTGTCTACTGATTGAACACTGATTTGAATGCAACTTAACAATGTAATAATAACGAAAATATGATTAGTATCCAAAATTTGTATTATTCTTTGCTTGCACAGTAATATTTGTCTACTTATAATGCAAATAAAATATTTTTATGATATTATATTACAGTTACATTTCAATTGAATATTTGAAGCGCACGGAGCAAAGTTGTTTGAGCCGATTGTATAGCGAGCCGACGCGGCAGCTCTACGCACACAGCTTTGGTCGCTTATGTGTGCGTGAAATTAACGAAGAAATACCTATAGTTGACTTTGCGCGCAAGGTGTATACGCTCTTAACAAGCATTATATTGAAATTATGTGTGTAAATTCCCGAAAACCGTATATTAAAACTAATGCATTGTATATTATACTCTTTAAAAAAGATTAAGCATTATTTTAACATTGTACTGCACGGCACGAGCACCATAATACAGAGTACTTAAAGCCATAAAGTCTTGCTTGCCTTGGCGAAATTTAACATACTTTAATATTATACTCCTATATTATTTTCAAAAGTGTATAAAAATATACGAAAATAGCGCCATCATAATGTTATTAAATTCAATATTTAATTTAAACCAATTACAGGGAATTATGAAATCTAAAAACCCACAGAAATAACAGTAAATGTATCAACAAAACAATTAAATATCGATGATCATACTTTAGACAAAAATCTAATTTGCGGTTCAAACAATGATTTAAAAATTACACTTGTCGAAAACTAACACACTATGCCTGACTAGCAATAACATTTAACAACATCGTATGAGTTCGATTTAATAATTCACGACTAGATTACAACTAGATGTTCGTAGTAAAGCTAAAAACAAATTATTCTAGGAAAAAAAAATCTAAATTCTAACAGCGATGTAGCACTAACCACAATTCATTAGACAATTAGAAGACCAAGTTATACAATCAAATATCAAGATTCATGTGTCCCTGGCGAACCGAAAAATAATTTTAAGTGGTTTTTAAAATAATATATTTGTTACTCTAACATTTCAGAATTTCAGCCATGGAACTAAACAGTTTATAATTTTTTTACACCATAGTAAGTTTATATTTTATTGTTCTAAATAAATTGAGGCATCTATCAAGAAATTACAAAACTTAAGAGCCATTTACACGATGAAAATATCTCGTGGTGAGAATGGTGTGCCATTATCGCAAGACATAACCGCTATAAAATTATCGTGGTTGAGAAATGTTTACAATCGCAACTTTTTTATATCCTCACGACACTCGCATTTTGGAGGCGAGAAACTCTCTTCGAGTTGCTGCTAGAATTCAATTTGTATTAATAATTGTATAATTAGATATAGAAGTGCTAGTTTAAATCAAATGACGATGCTAATAAACTAATATACTATCATTTATATTAACAATATTCTGCCTTGATTTAAGATTTCGATTACACAAGTCTAGTCTAACATGCAAGAATATATATTTATTTTATATAAAGATATAGCAACTTGAAAATAACATACACATAGTCGGTGGGACCGAATTTTGAGTTGTTGCATATACTAAAAATATTTCAAATTTTCACAGATAATAAAATCTTAATAAAAAACATAAAATGCTAATAGGGGCACTACATACATCGTATGTATTTTACCAACCGTGTAGTAGCACTTTTATGTCAATTAAGATGTAACACGAATAAATGTATATTATAAAAAAGTAAATGCTACAACTTATAATTCCTAAGCTTACACATAAAGGGCTTATTATGTGGAATTTTAAAAACATTTGTACGAGCATAAAATAATAAATGTTTTTTGCTATATTTCTAAGCAGATAAAATTGCGCAAAGTTAGAAAACTCATTGAAATCTAAAAAAATGGATTTAACCAAGTTACAATAGCACCGAAATATACATGTATATAATATAATTCATTTGTCTTTGGCTCATATATTTAGCAGTATATTTTTAGTTTCTTATAGCTAAAATAGATAGAAGCTTCACAATTTTTAATGATGGCAACATTTTTAATATCAAAAGTTAATCTGTTTTAAAAATGTATAAATTGGGACCTCCATATCAGAAATTAAATATTTTATTTTCAAAAAATATGTTATTTATGTCACAATATCAAGTTAGGACATATTTTAAAGTGTTATATACTCTCTGAGCGCCATATACAGCTTAATACCTAATATATACAATGTTAGAAAAATTACAGCACCTACATGTACTTAGTATATGATTTACAAAAAGTATAATATTAAATATAGCAATATTGAGCAGTTTGAATTAACTTGAAAACCGAGCCTTTTGCAAAGTCATCTTTTAAGATTTAGTTGTGTAGTGTAATTATTACTTGACTACTCACAAAAAAGTGTTATTAACAATGAAATACTTTAAATTCTTCGTATATTTTTAATAAAAATGTACTGTAAACGTTTAGTTATAAAAGGCTCGGTTTTTAAGTTCTCCAGTAATACATAGTATAAAATAACTTATTAAAATATAGTGTTCCACACTATCAATAAAAATCCATTACAAAATGTCCACGAATCAAGAGAATAACGTGTCTTTCTTGATGACAATAATCACTTAAATATTAATTTAATATAATTGAGTCATAGCAATGTACGTATTCTACATTTACATAATCGACTATATATCTAAATTTTTGAGGCTTTATAAACCATCTTAAAAACATTAGACCAAGTTAAAACTAGGGTTCTTTATTTTAAATTGTCTTATAGTTGATTTTTCAATTGTAATTTTCACATGAACCCATTTAAGAACAGTTGTATTCATAAATTGTATTTTCAGTTAAATTATTATTTATTTGATGCATCATTTTGAATTTTGACAAATGAATCGATTCTACATCTAATGAACTTCGTACTTCCATTTTAAAACATAATCTATTCATATTCTACATAATATGGATAATTTATATTTTACGAGATCTAACTATATTCCAATGTCATAAAATAACAGGACTTATTTATCTAACATCAATTATTGTGTTTATTCCATTCGTTGTCACTATAAAAGGATACAAAATATAATCAAAATATTCTAAATATTTTTCGTATATTAACAATCTAGCGGTAGCTATTTATTTTTGTAATTGTTTTTAACTTTTATTGGGGTAAACATTGTAGGCTGGTATTACTTATATGCAATAACAACCATTCATAGTTGTTGTCAATAACGACAATATAATCTTTACAGTAACTAGCACAATATAACATGATCTATTGAGATCTAGACACCATGAAAGACATTGTAAAGAAAAATATATACACCTCATAATTCTCTATTTAGAGTTGCCAACATCAGCTGATCATTACACCTTAAAAAACTTCAAAAAGTTTTTATATAAATCAATTAATCGTTGTAAACATCACCTTCAATATATCATTATACCATATTTCTTCAAACGTATGTATTGATCCAAAATACAATACCAAAAACATTTATTAACTTTTAATTCAAATTTCCAAAATCGATTTTAAACATACCACTGATAACAAATTTTTCAATGGCATATACTCATATCATTTTTTTATTATAAAATTAAATTGTAATATTCTATCTAAAATACATACCTTTAATTTTTTGAATCGGACACGCTAATCGACATACCACAATACAGTGGAGTTCTATTTAGTTGGCAACCCCACGTTACCTGTCACAGCACGTCACTAACCTATATCACTTGACGATGAAGATTACGTTGCTATCTCTTTCTAACTGTTCCTCCAGCTGCGCTGCGGAGATGCCTTGCTGGCAACACAGCTCGTCGAGACAGACCAAGCCGTTGTATGTACGGACTAGGGGCGAACTGTGCTCACTACTCGAACTGTCTGCTGATGCCGAGTCATCGTTGTTCAGGGTTATTGGGTACTGGAATAAACAGTAGAGAGATTTAGGTAATTTATATAAAATATCTATATTTATATCGATTGGGTAAGATTTTTTTTTTGGATTGAGGGTAGTCTGAATTTATACTTATGCGCAAAAGTAAATAGGGTTATGAACATTCCTAAACTATTAAAAAACTAGCGGCCCGGCCCAGCTTTGCCCGGGTGCATGTAGATTTCTCTACAATAATATGCACGTATTATACACATAAACCTTCCTCTTGAATCATTCATATTTATAATATTATCATTAATACTCTTCGCAGCGTATGCGATGAAAGATATTTTATGGCAAATTTTTTTACACCTTCGGTTGGTTTTAATAGAAATTTCTAAAGATTTCTATAGTAATCTAGTACTAAATATAGCCTATGTTACTCAGTGATAATGTAGCTTTCTAATGAAAAAATAATTATTAAAATCGGTCCAGTACTTTTTGAGTTTATTCGTTACATACAAAAATACAAATCTTTCCTCTTTATAATATTAGTGTAGATTTGATAAATATCAAAATTCCAGTGTTGGTACCTCACTATTTCTCATTTATCTTTATATTTCGTACATTTAAAATAGTTTATATACATTGAAGCCGTATTTACATACACTAAAGAAATTTGACATGAACCTAATGCAAAAAGATTAGTTTAGG
Source organism: Hyles euphorbiae (assembly GCA_023078785.2). Classification (NCBI taxonomy): domain Eukaryota; kingdom Metazoa; phylum Arthropoda; class Insecta; order Lepidoptera; family Sphingidae; genus Hyles; species Hyles euphorbiae. The sequence continues at coordinate 2,481,285 of CM041036.1, forward strand.
CGTCTTTGAGTAATCTTCTCTTTTATATTGATGTCGATTAAAAATGAGTGCATGATAAGAAGACTGCGGGGTCCTTTTGTCCTTGGAAAGTTCATTCAGTTAAAAACGCACAAAGAAAAATACTACGTAGTAATATATCCCTTTATATTTGCCCTCTTAAAAGGGGTCCTAAATACGCATTGCATATTCTAACCTTTGAAAGTTGTATTCAAAAGAGCATATTAATAACCTGGTTTTCATTCCACGCTCCCCTTCTATATGAGTTGTTATGTTTATAAGACATTTGCAAAACCAGATTTGGTTGTAAACATGCGTGATATAATGTCAGAGGTATTTGTATTTTTATAGTTTATTTTATTAATTCTACCGCGTTTAAAAACAAACTATTATGTATTTATATTATACATATAGCGGTTAAAGCGCTTTTAAAAATCAATTACAATTTGAAGGCAAGAGCAAATTATTATTGCTTTATAAATTGTTGTAAGAGCATAATTCAGAAATCTGCGGACCATAATGATGCTATAAAGATATTGAAACACGATATTGGAAGTTCTTAAGACTAAATAAATATTCAAATGATGACAATACATATACTCATTCCAAAAGATCTTCATTGGAAACTACTATTTGGACGTACTTCCTGCGGCTTTACATGATGGTGGCGAAAGTCCAAATGTATTTTATTTTTGCCATATGAAAGCTGTTTTAAATATTTACTGGTGGTAGGTCTCTCATATGTAAGAGGCCGTCCGAGAAGGTAACACCGCAATAACATCATCAAACATCAGTTTAAATACACTGTTGTATTTCGGATTGAAGTAAATTGTAGCCAGAGTAACTACTGGACATATTGAGACTTAACATCTTATGTCTCAGGATGGCGAGCGCAGGCGAATACCGAGCACTGTTTTATAATTTATGGTGTTGTTTGGTGTTGCTACTGTTCATGAGCAGTCGTATTGCTTACCATCAGGCGAACGGCATGCACGTTTTGCCATTCATTGCTATAAAAAAAACCTGATAATTTCAGATGCAGCATGAAGGTACGACACGGGTGAGTAAAAACTCAGGGACGCCTATGCATGGGTTTGTATAGCAAATAATCTCAAGGGTTCTATCAATCTCGCCTGAAGCACCGATGGTTCTAAAGCCAGCACTGGATTCTTACCTTATACACCCTGCGTATAAGTCCCTCCAAAACCCCGAAGAGTACTAGTTTCCTCTCGTTAATAGCCAACTCCTGCGGCTTCATGCGCCTGCACAGGTCACGGATGGTGCTGCCGTAAGACATGCCCGCGTACATGCGGAACAGATCGCTGACTTTCGGCAGTTGACGTGCTGGAAATTAGATTTTTTTTTTTTTTTGCCTCCATAAGGCATGCATCCTGAGGAAACCTGCATAACCCAGAGATTTACAGGAAATTCTAGGTGAAGTGAATTTCACCATCCCGTAAATGGCACAAGTGGTTGAATATAGGAGTAGCCTAATGCCTTTCAATTGATTTTAGATTATAGTAGAAGCCCTTTTTCGACATTATACAACTTGGATGTCAACAGATACTATTTATGTTCCGTGGTCTTTTGCATTGCTCTCAAGTTGACATGGCACCGAGTCGTGATTTTTGCTTTTTTTCACTGTCACCACAATGTGTCGAAATTGTACTTCATGGCTAATTCAGTTTATCTGCTAATGGCAATGATGGTATACGCGACCAAATATTATGTAATATTAGAAATACTCACGAGATCTGGCGCAGAATTCAACACATTGTCTCTGCAGGCCGGCGCATCGCGTCAGCTGCCGTAATTTAGGCGTCGCACTGTACACCTGCAAATCACAATTTTAGTTACAACGAAGTAATTTACAAATCAATTACTTTTTACGCCCTTATTTTTAAATAAGTAATAACTCGCCGATTTGAAATTGAACGGCGCAGTCCACAACTACGTGCGAGCAAGTGTTGTGTGTAACGTACCAAACGCGGCTGCTAACTTGTTCACGGTGGTCGCAGGTTCAAATCCAAAGAAACACCTCTGACTTCGAAGTCATGTGTGTATTGATAGTCAATAATCACACATTACAATGTTGAAGCAAAACACCATGAGAAAACCTGCATATCATAGCGATTTATAATTTCTATAGTATGTAAAAGTCCACCAACCCGCGCCCGGCAAGCGTGGTGGACTATAAGGCCTAAACCCGCTCAATCGTATTCTCGATTGTAGTGGGAGCCCGTGTCCTATAGCAGATCATGTGTGGACTGATACAGAACCTCTTACCAACCTATTAATTTCTCATCCACATCACACCATCCACAAAAACTTGTAACTGCTAATTGAAGTTTCCTTAATATTCCAACTTTCTCATGGCAGATAATGTTCGTAGGATGATAAATATTTGCGTTTTTGGGCCAAATACGAGTACATTCAGACAGCCACCGTGGCGCAGTCGATTAGACGCCGCCTGTGAAATGATAGGCAGCAGGTTCGATTCCCGTATCGAGAGAAATGTTTGTGCGGCCCACAAATATTCCTTTCGAGTCAGGCTGTTTGTGAGACCGAAAAGTCTCTCGTAGTTCCTGATACCCCCAATACAAGACTCGATCTTAGTGTGGATCTTATAATTTATTTATTTATTATTCAGTCAGTTCACTCACGGCACAGTACTGGAAGATGGGCACAAGCGTGACCACTCCATAATACACGAGGTTCTGGACGCAGGCTCGCACCAGACTGATCTCCACGTCCGACAGCGCAGCGATCTTCGACACGTGGTTGAATCCGTCCACGTACGGCAAGATCTGGAGGAAACAAATAACATGTAAGTAAGAAGGCACTGAAAAATACCTCGTAGGGTTTGGAAACATTTTGCCGGCTTCATCGTATTTTACATTCAATATAAATATCGAACAAAACTTTGGAGCAAGTAGGATAGGTTACTTCTAAATACTTATTTATTAGTTTGTTCATTTATAACAGTGTGCTATTTTGCTTCTCTCTCCTCTTCTCTTCTTCTTCTATTTCTTTATAGAAAGAGGAAGGGGGGGATATACAGCGCAATATTGAGATGTAGCCTTTTTCTTATTTACTTCTTTGTAAATTACAATATAGTATCTCTAAAAAACTCGATATTAAAATGCCTAATCGTTGACCACTTACGAGCAGACGAGTTCTATTCTCAATTTAGAATTCAACATAATTTATAACTCCAGACTAAATATTGATAAACTCTAACTTCTGAATAAAAAAAATATTCAGATTATTCAGCGCCAGTTGTCAAATCCAAGTGAATCTAAACAATAATTCACGGTAACATTTGAAAGCAATGCGTCACCTCAATTGATGGCTAATTGGCAATGCTTTATACGTTGGCTAAGATCCAAACAGTATAGAAACAATTCAGCTGATTTGCACTAACGCTTTGGGTGACGGGAAAATTCCTATTTCTCTTTCGATTTTCCGATACGTTCGTCAATATTTCTAATAGCTATAGGTTTAATTTCGATTTGTATATTTTATTGTTTGTACCTTTTCGCAATTGAAGTGTGTAAATCTAATTTTAAACTGAGGATTTTATTGAACATAAACATATTGGTAACTAGCTGTCGGGCCCGGCTTCGCCCGGGTGCAGATAGTTTTTGAGTCCAATCCACATCAAAAACATATTATTTCGCGTGTCTACTAACTATATTTCCCGCGTGCCGTCGACTATATTTCCCTTCCGTAGGAGAGGACATCCCGTGCCAACAATTTGAATTTGAAAGAGTAGAAAATATGTATATTTGGTTTCCTGACTCATCCCACGGGAACACTACATTTTTCGGGATAAAAAGTAGCCTATGTGTTAATCCAGGGTGTCAGCTATCACTATACCAAATTTCATCAAAATCTGTTGAGCCGTTTTTTCATGAAAGAGTAACAAACATCCATACATACATACAAACTTTCACCTTTATAATATTAGTAAGGATGTAGAGAAAGATTTTTATCTTTGGAAAGTAATACGATCTTGTTATTAGCCTAGAATCAACATAATCGTAAATTATTATCGTCAGTAAGATAAAGTACGTTGCAGCATTAGAAAACTCATTGGGAAAGGAGATATATAATAAAGAAGTCATTAAAACCTTTGAGCATACAGAAAACAGAAGACACGTTTATGTATTTCTATAATTTAGCAATACATTGCAGCATTCAAATGATAACGATAAATGTAATAGAAACATATAAATCAATGGACAATTCAAAAACCCTCATACACGTTGAATCAACAATGATAATTAATGCAGCAGTCATGTATATTCATACGATAGATGCTGCACGCAAACTGTTGAATAGCTACAAAAACAATCGGCGCAGTATGCACTTGGCAACAGAGACTGCTGAGACCGTGAAAACTATTATGAATAGCAACCACTCCTAGCGATAATATATCTGTATCTACAATTTATTAGTTCCATTATCGCTAGATTTGCTGATAAAGCGACTGCAATAATGCTGGTGGTAGATCTTATATGTGAAAGGTCCGTCTGGTAGGTACCACCAAAATGTTCATTTCTCCCACCAAATAGCACTGTTGTGTTTCGGATTGAAGGACATTGTAGCCAGAGTAACTACTGGCCATATTGAGCAGTCAGCTCCTCTGACAGCCTCCGTGGCGCAGTTTTTTTTTTTTTTATCTGGCCCGGCATAGTGGCGGCGTTGCACCTGATATTAAGCGCAAATGCCGCCCAGGCAGAGTATCCATTGGCATCGGACGGCGGTCCCATGCCAATGGAAACAATTATGCCGGCCTGCTAAGGTGCCTCTTCACGCTACGGCGGAAGGACCCAGGACTGTAGGAAGGAGGGAACACGTGAGACGGCAAACAATTCCACAGCCTGACGGTGCGGCACAAAAAAGAATTCGAGAACCAAACTAAACGCCGCTTGTAAAACGTTAGACATTAGGTTCGATCCCCGCACCGTGACAAATATGCATGTATTTGTTTCGAGTCTGGGTGTTTGTAACACAGTCTCGCAGTTCTTGATACCACGACACAATACTCAGAAATAAACGGTCACACAGTTAGGGGTATTTATTATTTATCTAACGGTTGCTACAGAGACTTTACCAATCAAAAACCTAATGAAAATCTATGCCAATAAATCTTTGACCGAAACTGGTCAATTTTCTGGATCTAATTATCAATAGAATAGGTATAATTTTAATGGCTAGTGTGAGACAGACCCTAGTCTCTTCGTACTTGCTTCCAGACTAACGTCCGTTCTCTACATCCTACCTATCTTTAACAAGGGGTTAAAGTAGCTACCATGACTATGTCGGTACAAATCTACGCTTCATTAAACAAAAACAGTCATATATGGGTGAATATACAAAAATTGGGTAACTCGCTGTCATCAGCCAATATATACAAAGTCTTATTATATTTTATTGAAATAACAACTTATTTTAAAACAATGAAAATTCCTTTATATGGTCACCCAATTTCACTTATTCATTTTAAATACAAGTTAATAAAAAAACAAAATTAATACTTAAAATGTCAGTCCTTTGGCATGTCACAATCCCGAAAACCAACAATCAAGTGACTATCTATTAAACATTATCATTGATTTAAGAAAACTTACTAATTTACTACAATCTATGATGAACATAGTATTATATACTACAACTTTCATAATGCAATGTTCTCCAATTTATTTAAAAAAAAATAAGAAACTTTGTGTTTGTTTTCATCCGTCAGTCCGTTGTGTGTTCTTTAAATTTGAAATTCTCGCCATATATCACCGAGTCAAGGTCAAATCCCTGTTTATGTATTAATGTTGGTAATGAAGTTAGTTGCGGACAGCACAATTTGACGGCCGCCATAACTGTACGAGTTCTTGGGTTGTGTTTGTCTTCTATACATATGCAAAGCCAGTCAAAATTTCAGTCCCGTGGTGGGTCGTTATTTTCTTGTTAATCTGAGGTTTATTATCATTTATACATAATTAACTATGATTTGTTAAAATGTAGTTTGTTGATATTCGAAATTATCAAAAAAAACATTAGTTCTGATTATAACCTCATATTATGTCTTTTTCGTCAATCCGCTGGCGTCAGTCCTTTGTCAGGTATCGCGCTAGAGGATTGAATTGTCTCCATAGTACTGCTTTTTGTTGTTGTTTTAGAGCACTTTTATCTTAATTGCTACCGTGTATAAGCATTTCTATTTTATATTTCAGTTTAGAATATCATACGGCACACTAAAAGCAATTTGACCAGGGAAGAAGATTAGAAAAAAAAGAGAAGCCGAAAAGGCTCGCTTGGCCAGAATTAAAAGTGCCCCATTAAATTAGCGGAATACAAAGAAAAACAAAAACTTCAGTACTTAAGGAAATAACTAAAATTTTTAATAAAAACCTACTTCAAAACAAAAAACCACTAAAAACCAAAAAATAATAAAATATTAAGTTACGCATATATTTTGATTTGTTGGCTAGTCAAGTCATTAAGCAAATTAATCAACATGCACAAGTACAATGAAGTAAAAATTATTTTTTGCTTTGCAGTGGTACTTATTATTTTAATATTTTTTGTGGTTTTTGTTTTGAAGTCGGTTTTTATTTTTTTATAAAATATTTTAGTTATTTGTATATTTTTAGTGTTGATAGGCATTTCAATGAAGAAGAGTTGGTCCCACAAGGAATATGTTCTTTCCGATGACAATGAAATCGCTAAAATCAGTTAAAGCTGCCGATATATTGGTATTTACGTTTATTTTAATTATATAATTATTTTTAATTGTTACTAAGTGATTTGAATACTTAAAAGACATGTGCCATTATTAAAACTAAGAGATTTGTACTAATTCTTATTAAATTTCATTGTAATTCTTAGAAAATTGTGTACTTTATCAGTACTATGTTAGCCTCGTCAGTCCCCTGGCAGTCAAATTCAGAAAATTTTAAATATCTCATAATTTACTTAAAAAAGTGACTGGCCCGATTTGGAACAATATAATCATTAGATTTGTCATCATATGCACCCGAATTTGTTATAATTTGATTTAATTATTATAGTAAACAAAATATCCTCAAAAGTTACCCAACTTTTGTATAATCACCCATATATTGATCCAATCCAGCTATCTATAAATAAGTATATGCACATTATCTATACCTCTCTATCTTTGTTAACTGAAACATAAATTACATCGAAATATGTAATAAAATCTCTTATTGAAGATAGATAGATTATAGAGAATGGCTGTAAAACACCGAGAATCAGATCTTTGAGCATCTAGTGGAGAACATGGCTTACATTTTCACGCATCACCAAGCGCGGAGTTCGTGATTATAGAATATGTTCGTTTACAAATTCAAACGCTGTTTACTGTAAATATGCACGTATGTGCGGTATTTAACAGATAAGCTCGTGCGGGTGCAGGTTCAATTACCGGCGTAATGATCCGTTGCGTGAATTGCTGTGATAACAGGTGTGCCAATTTTGAACATTGCATTTTTGTAATATTGGAATAAATTAAAAACATTGACATAAATATATGGACATGGTGGAAAGTGCGTAAAGTGTTCCGACGTAAGTGGTGCGCGCTCCAGGACATCTCTAGTGGAGCGTTACTGAAATTAGAGATCACCCGCAACGATTTTGAAAATGCTTGCTTGCATTATGACAGAAAGTTTCATAAAAGTGAAGATAATATTTTCATCATAGTTTAGACAAAATCTATTAAATTAAGATAATGTCATATTTAATTTTATCGCGACTTTCACGGTCATCTCACGGTTTTGACAGCCTCCGTGGCACAGTCGGTTAGACGCCGCCTGTGAAACGATAGGCCGCGGGTTCGATCCCCGCAGCGAGAGAAATGTGCGGCCCACAAATATTTATTTCGGGTCTGGGTGTTTGTAAGACCGAAAAGTCTCTAGTGGTTCCTGATACCCACGACAAAAGACTCGATCTTAGTGTAGGGTCAGGACAATGTTTGTGACTGTTGGGTGTTATTTATTTATACTTGAACTACTCGAAACCTCCCATTTCAGAAAAGGCTTTCACATAATTATTTCTTAATTCATATTTAATAAACGAAAACTGTATTTCAGATTCTATTTTCATACAACCAAAAAATATACCTACATAAACTCACACCTTTTTCCCAGAAGTAGGCAGAGGTGCAACCAGGACACTTAAAAATATTTTTAATTCCACCACATCCTTATCACATTATCTATTCTTCATTCCCATAGCTATTTCGATAGTCGCCTCCCAGTCTCACGAACGTACATTAATTATCACGACACGTGTAAGATATAAACATGTTTACACAAGTTAACAAGATAACAACACATAATGCACCGCGGTGTCACATGCGCAAGACGCAAATACGTACATACGAATTATGGCACTCACAATTTATGTACATCCGAAAGTTTGTGTGTGTGTGTGTGTGTTTTTTTTTCTCATTGAAGGTGTGATGACTAAAGGTACTTAAGTAATTATGTGTTGAGATACCTGGATTTATAAAAAAGTCTAAAATGAAGAAAGGAGATGGCTGTATGACAATAAATTACCCGTAATAAATATTTATGCAGTTTTCCTCACGATGTTATCACAGTTCTAGTGCGTGGTGATTATCTGTCAATACACACATGGCTGAAAAGTCAGAGAGTCAGAAGATTTATGTATATTCGTAGGTAAATATCTTATCAAATAAGCAATGTACCCTACTTTTATCATCTCAGAACCAACTCAAGTTAGACTGACAGAGAATTTCTATGGCATTAAATACGCCTATATACAAATACTGTATATTAAGTTAAATAAATAAACAAATAAAAACTAGTTTTCTACAAGACAAAAAGTTTTGTTATGAATTCCCGCGAATTATAGTTCATTTTTTTTCCGCTAGCGCTAGTGTGTTGACGCCAGTCATACACGTGTCTTTCCATGCTTCATTGTATAATTGCATTGTACGCATACGTATTACAAATTGCCACTTAGCGCTCCCTTGTTTAGACAAGTACCTAGTTATACAGATATTTAGATAGAATTAATTAGTTATTGAGTCATTGTTGGCTACCGTGGCGCAATATAAGCTTTAAAGTAAGAAATAAGAAGTTTGGTCCACACATTTTTTTATTACAATGAGTGGCGAGACGAGCTTGTCGTTCGCATGATGCGACGCGATACGACCCCTCATGAACAGTAGCAAAACCAAAAAACATCTTGAATTACAAAGCAATGCTTGGCATTCATTCGCGCTTGCCATCCTGAGACATAAGATGTAAAGTCTCAATATGTCCAGTAGTTACACAGGCTATAATGTCCTTTAATCCGAAACACAACAGTGCATTTAAACTGCTCTTTGGCGGGAGCGGGCTGACATATTTTTTAGATCATTTTGTATTTTTTTTTAGATCTTACAACCTTATTCATTGGCAGTTTAAAAGCTATTTTAGGTAACAAAATGAAAATGTTTTGTCCCTTTCGAATGACGTTTGAATTCAGTTTGAGCGAAGAAGACAAAACATTCGATAACTAAAATGAGTTTTTAAACTGTCTATACGGTTGGTAGTATTTCTAGATTCTAAAAGTAATTTATGGTTCACACAAGACACATTAGGCCAGCTTGGTGGATGAAATGACCTAACCACTCAATCGAACTTTCCGCTGTAGAGGAAGCCCTTGCCCTGGAGTTGGACGTATGTATATGGGTTGATACTGATGATACATATTCTGTGTATAGGGACTTTTAGGGCTGTTGGGTGTAGAATTAATTCTAACTGAAGATTAAAATCACCTTGTTAGCCTATTATTCCTCGTTTATTTTAAACGTTAAATTAACTGAAAATTAAAACTTATTTTGGGATAAACAACGTATGTACGAAAATAAGTCCTTAGAATCGAACGCGCTACCGTCACTTCCAATAATTTCTCTCAACACTAAACACAGCAATAAATAAGCTAATTAACTATTTATAATTTCACAGACCTTGAGTTGTAGCGCGTGCAAATGTTACTGCATACAATGTAATGGACAGAGACGGAACGATTATATTGTTTGGGAGTGAAAGAGATGGACATAGGTCTTGTACATATTGTACGCACGTTAAAATTATGTATTAGATGCAATTTTATAAATTGAGCAGAAATATTTTCTTTTCTATTTTATATCGGGTTTATATTAATTTTGAAATTACCGCTTATAATTCGTCTCGGAACTGTGTTTATTGTTGAATGGCATATTTATTCTAACTTTATTTTAATTCTTAAAAATATCCATAATAAGGAGAGACACGTTTGACATTTTATATTTCTTTTACACAAGTGTCTATGTAGATTGGTCCATATGTGCTCAAGTTTCCGATGCTAGAATATCTTTCAGACATTGAAAGTATCATATTTCAAGGGGTCTTTCGAAACTGGTTACTATTATAGACAGTACCGTCTTTACACTAAGGGCACACGGGGCCCGTGCCCAGGGCCCCCATCCTCAGGGGGGCCCCGAAGAAAAGCAAGTGTAAAAAAAAAAGACAGACCGAAAATTTTCCTTACATATTTACTCACACGTTTCACGACTCCTATCACCTATGTACGTGTGTAGGTACGTATATTAACAAAATTGTAAGAAGTAATAATCATCTATTTCTGTAGATTAGTGTTAATATAACTCCACATCCTAAAAGAGATCCCTCCAAACCTAAAGTGTTATAAATGTGTTCTCTGTCACAGAAATAGTAATTATACTATATAGGTAGTATGTTTGCAGCATTAAAACATTTGTATAACACTATGGTAGGGGGCCCCCGGTCCCGAGCTTGAAAGGCCTCAGGCCCGAAGGGGTCCTCGGCCCAAGATGCTGTAAGCAGAGAAGGAATGTAACATTGATTCATAAAATTAGTAACATAAAATCCACAATTCGCTGGATTGTTTACCAATTCTTGGATTTCATAGATTCATAGAGTTTTTAAAGTTAAGTTTTATACAGTAAGGGAGGGCCCCGTCTGATGATGCCACGGGTATCAGATAGTAGGTAGATAAAGTTACCTACGCTACTGACAGACATTAATTACACTTTAAAAAAACAGTTCAATGTGAAATAATCGAAATAATTCCTAAGATACTACGCATTGAGGGGAGCACCGTCAAAAACGGGGAGGGAGAGAACGGGGATTTTTTGCAAGTGAACGCACACACCGGGGTTTTCTTGGCATTGAACTCAACCATATTTCTGGAACCCCATGTAGAAATGAGATCCAAGGTCCAGTTAAGCTCAATGAAAAGATCTTCGCCTCCTTCAAAGTTTCGACTCGTTAGCCTGGAGGCTCGCAGTGGTATCACCCATAAACCGTGCTGTCATCTGCATAGCAATTAATGTTGCCAAGCGACAACATGTCATTGATATGCAGAATAAACAAGGTGGGCGACAGCACCGAGCCCTGAGGAACTCTGGCATTTACCGACAAGAGCGCCGAAGCGTGTCCGTCGACGACTACACCTATTCTACGCCCATGCAGAAAGCCGGAAATCCACGAACACAGGTTGCCGGGCAGACCATATGCCGGAAGTTTTAAAAGAAGACCACGGTGCCAGACCCTATCAAACGCCTTGGTAATGTTGAGGCTCACAGCAAGAGCCTCGCCACGCCGGTCAATCACCTCACCCCAGCGATGCAGGACAAACGCTAGAAGATCACCCGTCGATCGATATTGACGGAACCTGTATTGTCGGTCACTGATCAACGAGTGATCCTCCAGGAGCGGACCAATTGAGCGTTTATGATTCGCTCCATGACCTTACATATCACTGAGGTGATAGCGATAGGGCGGTAATTGGTAGGGTCCGACCGATCACCCTTTTTGGGGATCGGTTGCACATTGGCCTCCCTCCAAGATTCCGGCACAACACCTGTGCGGTAGGACGCTCGGTAGAGGCGAGTCAGTGCAGGAGACAACTCGGCTGCACAAGCTCTTAAAACCACCGCTGGTATCCCATCCGGACCACTGGCTTTCCGCACATCGAGAGACCGTAACTTACGCCGCACATCACACTGCCTGATGCGAATATCCGCCATTGAGAAACCGCAATCAGACAGTGTGGGCAGCGTCTGGGAACCACGGTCTTCGAGGCGGGAATTAGCCGCAAAGAGATTTGCCAGCAAGGCAGCCTTCTCTTGCGGCTTGTGGGCCAGCGACCCTTCTGGGTACCTCAGCGGTGGCAACGCTGGACGACAGAAATTAGATTGAACGGCCCTGGCCAAATTCCAATAAGCACGACTGCTAGTTGGGTGATTGGCCAATGCACGCCCAATCCTGCTTACGCGCTGAGCATCCGCTCTAACGTGGCCTACGTTAGGGCTTCTTGCAGGCCTTGGTGGCACGGTTGTAGGCTTCTTTGAGGGAACTGATATTGGGATCCTTCATGGCGCGACCCCTGATCTAAGCGCGATACGCCGCCTGTTTGTCACCGACAGCATCGGCGCATGCACAATTGAACCAGGAGCGTCCACGGCCCTTACTGGCGATCTCAGAGGAAGGAATGTAACATTCTATTCCAAGTCTGATCTCGTCAGCAATAGCGTTGGCACTCGCTTCGATTTCTTTCGGTTCTGGGTGCTTGTGAGATCGAAAAGTCTCTAGTAGTTTCTAATACCCACGACATAAGACTAGATCCTGTTACATCCTTTGCTGTCCCGTCTCATTAATTCCGGATAATAAAAAACAATCTTTTAGTAGATCTAAAATACCTAAATAGGCCAACAATTGTCTAGGTCGGTGCCAACTAGACTACTATTAAACTTTATAACATCATGTTACGAACTATGCGAGTAGAACCATGGGGTTCCGTTGATCTCAAATTTTAAGGCCAGTATCGACCTCAAAAAATGGTTGGCCCATTTAGGTATTTTATATCTATTAAAAAATTAATTTTATTTCTTTTTTTGTATTTCAATTTTGAAGACGGTTTAATTCTTTCAAATTATTTTCTATTTCTATTTTTTTTTAATTTCTGTTGTAGTAATCGAAACTTATTACCCTTACTTATGTAGGTTAGGACTCTGAGAAAAAATAGTCATGTATGCACGTCGCGAACTGAAAAAAGTTGGACACTCCTACTTTATCTCAAAAACTAAGTAACCGATTTTGATGAAACTTATACAACTCCTAAGTTGGACTATATCTAATCGAAAGCAACAATATTTTTTTGACATCCGACTTTTAATTTTTCAGATACGAATGGACAAACATACAAAGATGCATACATTTTTATTTGAAATTCGTGTTCAGGTGCTGGTATAGACTAATATATCCAAAAACTATGCAACTCTGACAAAATTACATACATACACATCAAATACATAATTTCCTTTTTTTAAGTCGATTAAAAACGAAATTATTTTGATAAGGATTAATACCATATGAATAATAAAAAAACAATCGCAAATAATACATCCTTTTAGAAAAAAAAACCTTATTAACTATTTTAGTGGTAATCAGTACTCACTAATAAAAACATTTTAGTGAGCCTGTGTAATGAGCTAACCTAGAAAGATCTAGAGACATCATACACAGTTTCTTAGATTACATCCCTTCGACAGGGACAACTCCGACAAGATTGATACATAACTTCGATATGAAATGATCATAGTAGATAAATGTTAGATTAATTTTTTTCTTTATTTTTCAAAAGGGCCCCAAATTCTTGTGTGCCCAGGGCCCCATAATAGGTAAAGACGGCCCTGATTATAGATATCAATTAATTCCATTTTAGATAAATTTTAAAAGCTGGAAACGTCAGGAATAGTCAACGACAAGTCGAAGACAGGGTGAAATGGCGCAATTTGGAGGAGGCGTATGTTTTAGCGGAACAATAGTGTATTCTAATGATGATGACATGAATTTCTCTGATAGACGGAGTTCGCCAACAAGGCTAGGTTGGTGGACTATCAACAACTTTTATTATGGGGCCAACCCTGAAATCGTGAAACAAACAAGTTCCAATTTAACAGGATCCTCCAATAAATACTGTAATACTGTATTGAGAGGTATGATTATTCTGGTTTCTTGGCAGTATGAGTCACATATTTTAATACTGTTTATTCATATGGCTTTATGCACGACAATTTGCTTAACGCAAGGATCAGTTGCCAAGTGGTAGTTATGTACTTTTACTGCTCTTTCTCGGTTAAAGTGGATACGAATACCGTATCGGGATAAAGTTAGTTTGATAATCTGTATCAGCCCATATACGTCCTACTGCAGGGCACCGGCCTACTCTACAATCGAAAGTACGAATGAGAGTGGCTAGGCCATATAGTCCAGTTTGATAATAGGTAAGGCAATTTATACATCTATCTATACAATTTCCAACCCATAAAAATCACTGCTGTAGATTGCAACTCCTATTGTACTGGTAGGTCTCTCATATGTGGGAGGCTGCCTGAGTAGGTACCACCCTAATGGTAATGTCTATTTCTCCCCCCAAACAGCAATGTAAATGCTCTGTTGTGTATTGAAGGACATTTTACCCAGATTAACTACTGGACTTATAGAGACTTAAAATCTTAGTTCTCAGGATGGCGAGCGCAGTGGAATGCTAAGCATTGCTTCGTGATTCAAGGTGTTGTTAGGTTTTTCTACTGTTCATGAGCGGTCGTTTCAATAGCTATCAGGCGAACGGCATACTCGTATCGCCATTCATAGCAATGCAAAAATCAAATGATACCAAAATATGTATGTATTTACTTTTCCACCAACCAGGGTTTCGTCATAATATAGATCTCACATATGTACCTACAACAAGCAACAGATCCACGGATCCGTAAAAAAACATTGTTTTATAGTACTTAACATCCGTTAGTATTAATTTGAGATTTATTGTGTTTACGTGCCGAGTGGGCTCACAAAAAGCTCAGGGTCATTTGGACCGTAAACATTTGACCTTGGATACTGTTATGACCCACTCTTCCTTGTTTACAAGCATCGATAGTTATCTATGTAAATTTAAATTAAAGGATGTTTTAATTCGATTTAAAAAAAGGCAAAGGAAATACTGAAGATCCTTGCTCACTGACAGTTTGAAACACAACATTGAAACTGGCCGTATAGATTTTAATAAAAAAAGAATCTAATTGTGCGCTTCGAGAAAAGTATCCTAGGTAGGTACAATAATTACATAAATGTGTTTCTGCAAGTCTGCAAATTAAATAAACCAGAAAAGGATTGAGGTTAAGTAGTCATTGGTCTATTTAATTTTCAGATAATATCCTGTACCAGCCACCCATTACGTACCGCTTATCATTTCGCTGCTCTCCGTTAGATAACCTCAAAACCGCTTATCATAGATAATGTACGATTTACATAATTTATCTATTTTATTATATCACGTGGGTGATTTGGGCAAATCAAATATTTTTTTATCGTATTGAGAAACTTTTATGATCGTATCCGGAGCTCAAACATGTAAAAAACAACAGATTAAATGCAGTTTTACTTTTTGAAAGAAAGAAAGACTTTTGTTTTAATACACAGTTTTCTGTGTAATCAACGTTGTTGCTACCGACGCGTAGATGTGAATTTTCATTTCATCATTGTATTATATTGTATCAGCATTCAGTTCATATACGTCCCACTGCAGGGCACGGGCCTACTCTACAATCGAGAAGACGATTGAGAGTATCTAGGCCATATAGTAAAACTCTCTCATCAGAAGTAAAATATTATGTATCCTGTAAGACTATTTCAAATTATGTTAGGTAACTAGTTCGTTTAATATCGAATTTGCCACTTTTAATGAGTACAGTCCACCAATATACAGGGTACGAGATATCAAGACTGCTACCGAAAACGAAGCCGGGTGGTAATTTAAGCGACTTCAGACACAATGCAACAGAAAAAGTTGCAAAAAAAAGCGAAAATTTTTTTTTATTATTTTTTTCCTATGGCCTTATTTGGGTGGTAAATACATTTTTTTCCTAAAATAACAGTGTATACCCTTTTATTTATAAATACTCTAAAGTATAAAAGAGTTTAAATTATTATTTTAGCAAAAACTATAGATTTACCACCAAAAAATGTCGATATTTAAAAAATCATAAAAATAATTGATTTGTTTCTTTGCGAAATTTTTAGTTGCATTATGTTTGTAGTCACTAAAACTACCATCCGGCTTCGTTTTCGGTAGCAGTCTTGAGATACCCGGTATAATAGTGACTTTACAGTTTCGATAGTTTACATAGGGACAGTGGAATAAAATAAAATAAATAAATAAAATAAACTGTTCGTGGAATAGCCATGCCTTGTCAATTGTTTTTTAAGCCCATACGTCCTACAAACGAGCAAACAGGTCATGATAGTAAGTGCTCACTGCCGCCCATGAACAACGCATGGCTCATGGGATGTTAGCGGTCCATTGAATCGGGAGGGGAACGGGGAGGAAAAAGGATGGCAAGAGGGAAGGGTCATCAGGTAATATCTTTTAACCTGTCGGTGGTACTACCCCGGACGAGCTTGCTCATTCATGCTGCTGTCATGGCAGACAACAGTGTGGTACCACCACTTTCAAAATATATTTATAGATTAAATGGTTAATTAATCAATGAATAACCTGGATTACACTGCGCTTATCACTGAATCACATCAACTTTAAAAACAAGCAGTAATTATAATTATGTTAATAAAATGAGATTATAAAACAAGTCCAGCTCACAAATGGATCTGTTTTTATGGAACTAGTAAATCTAGTTATCAAGAATCAATTAGTGTTGTTATTATCATAAATGAATATGTATCGTATTATGTTAATTGTTTGACTCCTGGGTATTATTTAGTTTAATTTATAGTATCTCAGATGGTTTAAAAGAAAATTAAAATTTACATACCAGACAGATTCGTACAAGGATTTTAAAGGTATGTAAAATGCGCCAAATCGCACTAGAGCAGCTTGGAAAACTAGCAAACAGGTCACCTGATGGTAAGTGATCACTGCCGCCAATGGACATCCACAACGCTGGATCATGGATGTGTTGCCGGCCCATCAAATGCAGAGGAAAGCGGGAAGGAAAATAGATGGGTTCAGGTGCATTATTTTAGTCTGTCTGTATCGGCCCATATATACGTACCATTGCAGGGCACGGGCCTCCTCTACAATCGGGAGTACGACTGAGAGTGGTTAGGTCATATAGTCCACCACGTTGGCCTAGTGCGGGTTGGCGGACTTTACATACCATCGATTTTTTTATAAATCGCTATCGGCTAAGAACCCAAGTACTATTACGTATCAAAGGAAAAAAAGACCCAAACTCACAAGTTCACAGTTCATTAACGCCACTATACAAACGATTAATATTCTTTTATCTGTCAGCCATTGATATAAATTTGTATATCAATGCTGTTAGCAGGTTATTTCCAACGTTTCCTTGTCGCCACCGTCTTGGAACGTAATCTTTGTTCCAATACGAAATTGGGTCGTGATTGCAACACACTCTTAAAATTCCTCTATTGACTATTCGTATGGCACGTTGAATATTTCATATTCAACGTAAATTTGAATTTGTTTGTCTTATGGACGAATGATTGAGAAACAGTGACTTGTTATAGTTTGTGTCTGGTAACTGATTTATTCAATGATCATACGTATATTTTTGATCCGAAATTAAATGCTAGTCTTCTGTCCTAGGAATCAGAGATACGGAACATTTTTGGCATCCAGACAAGGAACAAATATTTTGGTTTGCAAAAACAGTTGTCTCTAAACGGACATCGAACTAGTGCGGATAAACGATGAGCAAGCAACAACCTCTTACGATCTCTACCATATAAGTATAGTATAGTAGTAATATTACGACGTATACTATCAAAACTGAAAATATACATTATTATACCACCAGTATATATAATTTGTATACCTTCAACTGTTTTTTAATCGAATAAAATTGAAAGTGCATACAACGAACACAATAAAAGATCGAATTAGAGACCGAAACGTCCCTCGTAGTTCCTGTTACCAACGACACAAGATCTACAAGACAAACTTTGGAGACCACTGCTCTCGATTTGAAGTTACTAAACAGAACATTATTGTCGTTCTATTTAAGTGGCGCGGCTAGCAACAGGGGCCCTACTATATTCATCCGAAACTCGAACTTTTACAGAGTAGATACATTCGTAGCGTATAAAAAACTGTGATCGTCCGAAGTTTCGAACTTCGTTTCGGATGAACATAGTAGGGCCCCAGGCTAGGCGGTTTAAATTGTGTTTACAAGGCCCTTGTTGGGTCAGTATATTACGAGATGGACTAGACAAACTTTGGGGACCACTTCTCAAGAATGTTCTATTTATAAGTGGGCTGGGTGGCAACAAGCGTTTAATAGTTTTGTTTACAAGCACGCTGTCCGGCCGTATGAGGCCATGTGTCGTGAATTTGATTTGTTTTGTTCGCTCTTATCAACTGTTATCGAGGTCGGCCCGGAATGCTGTAATGTCTAGTGTTTTTTTTTTATTGCAGTTGCTATGGAATTTTATATGAATTTAATAAAAAAATGAATTATAAATAATTTATAAAATTTCCAACTCATATTAATTTAACTTTCTGATCAAGTTAGACATTCCCGGACACTCGCAGAGTTTCAATGCTCGGTATCATTACATTGCGTGCCACTGTTGATCCTGGTTCACAGGAGTTACAGTGGTGGGTGTCTATAAAATTTATACATTTAATGTATTTGTTGGGTCTTCGATATTTGTATGGGGTTTTAAATACATTCGCAGACCTCTTGCCGCATGTTTTGTAAACATTAGAATCTTCTGGTAGCTTTTTCGATTAAGGTTAGACGGCATTACACTCTGTCATTACCGTTGGAGTAACATTATTCAGCCAGGATGAAGACGATTAAAAAAATTATAAAAATAAGAAGATTTCACATAAAACATTAGTAAATGAAGTCGGATATTATACACCACTCTTGCACCGTGAACGCAAATACAGCACAAATAAAGCAATATTTAAATAAGATCTTCGTAATAACCAATGGTTTATGGTCAAATAAAATAATTGTAAGTACTAGTGATGTAACGAATGTTCGCATTCGCATTCGCGAATCGCGAATATTCGCATATTTTTTGGCATTCGCATTCGCATTCGTATTCGCAAGAAACGAAGCGAATGTTAGGCGAATGTTTTTGACAAATAAAAAGGAAATTTATACAAAATTTGATGGTTATGGAAAAATAATACAACTATTATAATTTGCGTATTTTTTTATTATTTATAATATTGATAATATCTACGTCTCGTAAGTCTTCTGACTGTCACTTAATAAAAGTTATAGCTTCAATTTTTTTAGATAAAACTAAATGCTATTTACAGTTATAAAAAATAATCAACCAAAATTAAACATTTAACATCCAAAATGTTATATTTATAAAACCTTAATTTTCAATTATTTTTCAATGCAATTAATAAACATACTCAAGAAAACAAAATTGTATATACCTACTTGTAAATAAAATTATAATTTCTTCCTTACAATTAAGAAAACAATATTTATTTGGTTTTAAACATAAAAAGTTTTAATATCTACATTGATAATATATAACCTTTGGTCTTATTTTAAATATTTTTCTACTATACTTATATTTATTTTATGTTTCTATGATTTAAACTTTAAAGATAATTAAATGGCAATATGTTATTAACACAGTTGACTATTTCTGGTTCCTAAACTTAAACTCTCCTAACTCTAATTCTTAGTAAGTCAATCTAAGTAGGTTTTTGAGGCTCTTTCTCCATGCAGCTTGTTTCGTTGTGGTGTATAAAGTAATCCAGCTCCACTGAAAACTCTTTCACTGGGCACACTTGTGGGTGGAGTTGCTAAATATTCTCTGGCTAACGGTGAGAGAAAACCATATTTTTTTATATTAATCTTCCACCATAGAAGAGGATCTTCTTCATTTTCAATGCGCTTGTCCATCACATATTCATCAGTATATTTTTTTATTAAAAGGAGATGTGCTATCTTGGGCCGTTTTGTGTACGTCTAATACAAATTCTAGAAAAAAATGTGGAATTCAAATAAAATACATTTAGATTTCTTTGACGACAGGGGGCTTTATACAAAAATGTGATTGTTTTAGTACAGAAGCAATATTTTCTTCTATAATCTGTCCTCCATGATGCCTAATTGTCATTTCGTTCAAAAATGCACGAACCCATTATCTTTAACTTGAATATGTCTTATTTTTAAAACCCCCCTACAAATTATAATTATTGTCTATATTTCTTTTTCCATATTCTTCGCTTTTTAAAAGACGATATATGTTGTTAAAGAAGTCACTTTTATTATTTTATTTATGTTACATGATTTTAGTTTAAGAACGAAAATGTTTAACTTGACAGCAATTGCAAAACTCTGTGTTATCTGTCTACGTCTGTGGCCGTAATTCGTATTATTTTTTATTATTCGCATACATTTCGCAAATGTGTATTTGCTTCTCTGTATACCTGGCTTTGTTTTATGGATTCTGATTCTCGCAGATGATATATCTTGACGTTTAAACGCAATTACTAGTTCGTATTTTGGTGAGTAAACATATTATATATTATTTAGAATGCCACATGTAAATAATACTGTTATGTTTTTCTATGTTCATATTTCTCTTCTAACCCACAATTCTGCTTTTCAGCACATCAAAATTGGCGCTTTGCTTGAATTGCACTTCTGCAATTGTTGTGAAATGGTTGAATTGCACTTCTGCAATCAAAAATTGAAATGGATTCTATCATTCAACAGAATCTTAGTAACTACATGGGCTGCCAATTCACTCTCGTGTAGAGTATTTCAAAACGTTTTATTGCTGAAATGGCAGAACAAGAAGTAAGTATTCTATTTTCTTCATTAACTTGGGAAATGTATGTTTTATGCCAATTAATCAAGGTCAATACAAAGTATGGAGTATTACAAAAGTATTCATGTTAGAGCTGAATTGCATTGTGTCCACAGGACAAGTCTACTAGTACATAAATATGTAAGAAGTGATATTTTATATATTGTTGTTTAAATTGTTAAATGAATTACATTTTCTTTTATTTCCCTCTGGACACTCAGATGATCTTGTGTTGTGTATAATATATTATATTATAATTATTTCCATAATAACAACACTATGTCTGATGGTAAGCACAAATGCCGTCTAGGCGGAATATCTAATGGCATCAGATGACTGTCCCAAGACATTTCATACAATTATCCGGCCGGCCTGCTAAGATGCTTCTTTAAACAATAGTCCGCTATTGTTTAGAGAAGAAGACCTGGGATCATACACATGTGACTGCAAAGAGTTATTTATTCATCATAATTCTTCGATATCTTCAATATTAAATCTTTTTTATTTTGTTTTAGTTATCAGGACAAGCAATTATCTGTACAAACTGCTGGCTGCAAATAAATCAAGCTGTAGACAATGAGCAAGATTTTATTCCAACTCCGCCATAAGAAGATTGTATCAATCTCGATTCTTTTGGACATACTTAAAACCCACAAGTGCTTCATGTTGAAAGGAACATGGCTGGATACTGGACAGTGGGTTGCTGTACTCATACCATGATCATACTGTGGTATTTAGCCTTTAGGTTGGGCTACCAATAGTACAATATAGGAGCACCGGCATTGTTCCTAGATGTTTTGACTGGAGATTATTTTTAGGCGAATATAAATAAAAAATATAAAGCAAGATCTGGTTGTACTTTATTGTCCTTAAGTTTTGTTTGATTTTAGTTTTCTTTCATCGATTAATCCTACTTTTTCCTTATGTGTGCTCAGAAATAACCAGTTAGAATTAATGTCAAATACATTATTTGAAAAATAATATCTTAAACCTTAGGATAATATTATTTTTAAGTATGCAGAAGTCTAATATACCAAAGTATATTAGACTTCTAGGGGTAGACTAAATATAATGTTTGAAATGTTAGCTTGTACAGAAATGATTGCTAGTATGTTCTTTTACTAGACATGAAGGTATAGAAATAAACATGGCTGCTATCAGATTCGATTCCATTTTTATAGCGTATTCATTTGTATGGACTATAATAACTAAGAGCTTATTAAGTGCATATGCCTAATAATAAAATGATTATTTATTCATATGCACATAGGGCACACCTCTGACTTTTCGGAGTCATGTGTGTATTGATAGTCAATCACCACGCACTAAAACGGTGAAGGAAAACATCGTGAGGAAACCTGCTTACCATAGCGATTCATAAGAATTTCTATGGTATGTAAGTCCGTCAACCCGCACTAGGCCAGCGTGGTGGACTATATGGCCTAATCACTCTCAATCGTATTCTTGATTGTAGAGTAGGCCCGTGCCCTGCAGTGGGACGTATATGGGCTGATACAGATGCTAGCAGTCGCGACAAGTGATCAGTCTGTGCCGTGCTGTATCTCATGCCTAGCAGATTTTTATTGTAGATTATTTAAATAGGTTGTTTAGCAAGTATTATGCACCGCACTTACGGCCAGATATAGGTACACTTTCTTAATATTAAATAACTATAAACATGACGAGATTCTGACAGACTTGTTGCAATTTATTGTATAGACATGTTATATTATATAAGATGATCAATAAAGTATGATACTAATTCCGTTGACGTAAAAACATGTACGAGTTATATAGAGTACAGTAATTTATAGCACAGACGACTAAAAATAATATTTGATTTATAAAAAAAACGAATTACGACTTCATATTTCATAAATGTCAAGTTTTGACATCGGTTGTCAAACATGCCGTTTCAGACGCCATATTGTCCCCTTGTAGTGTTGCTGTTCTTGGCTTGGTATTTATTTTTGTATAAAGCTAATATGTAACGTATAATAGTATTTCATACAGAAATCGAATGCCAATTTCACTAAGTAAATTTGGTGTAATGTACTACAAACGGCCCAAGGCCCATACATTTCTGGCCCATCTCCTTTCTATAGAGTTTGGAATTGGATCAATTTCTGTTTCTTCTTCGCTTTCACTGGAATCCAACATCATTTTCATAGTTTCTCTTAACGATACAGATTTATCTGAATAATTTCCATATAGAAGCCGTTGCCATTATAAAAGACAAACACAGTAATACTAAATTAACTTCAAACAAAATAAACAAATAATTTGTAACGACTAAATTTGTTCATTTAAACATGGTTGGCCCGAAATGTTGCGCGCCAAATTTGAAAAACAACATTCGCATTCGCATTCGTATTCGCGAATGTTAGATATGAATATTCGCATCCGCATTCGCATTCGCGAATGTGAGAAAACTAACATTCGTTACATCACTAGTAAGTACATTAGTTTGTACGAGTCAGACCGAGACTAAATGGCAAGGGTTTCAGTGTTTTATATTTACTAGTGGTCGCCTAGTGGTCGAAATTCGACCAAATCAAGAAGATATTTTTTTTTTACCTGTATGATGATGTTGTTATTCTGATAATTCGTGCACATTTAAATGTATGTATCTCTTAAAATCACTTATTTCCCCTGAAGTATATGCAATTACTAAAATCGTAAACTACAATAATTGCTTTGAACCAGCAATAGTAAATTATATATATTTTTTGTACCTGAATGTTGTTATTGCAGATTGCTGCTACAGAACTTTCTTTATGCATATAATGATAGCCCGTATCCATTTCAATGTATCTTACTGCTACACAATTTGTATAAGCGCTCAGTATTTCACGTAGTATTCGTCAAATAAATCTTTTCTGTTTGACATTCAACAAAACCACAGTAAACATTTTTTTCTGATTGACATTCAACTATGTCTATAATAAACCAAAGAAACAATTTGACCAAAGAGTATGTATTTATACGTGTACAAATACTTGTGTATGCGTGTGTCAAATGCATGCTGGTTTATTTATTGATTTAATGTACTTTTTATGCATTATTATTAAAATCTTTTTTTATATTACATTTAATATTAGGCCTAATATTAATATTATTGCCTCATTTAAAATTAATATTCTCTTTTAATATTAATATTATTACCTCATTAGGCAAATAAATCTTTTTGTTTGATATGTCTATGTCAGAAGAACAAAATGAAAAAGAATGGAAAAGATACAATTTGACAACAGAGTATGTATGCGTGTACAAATACTAGTGTATGTATGTGTGTGTGAAATGCATGGTAGTGTGTGTAATGCTTTATTTTTTTATTTAATGTACTTTATAAGCATTATTATTGAAAAAGATTAGCGTTCTGCACTTCTCCTACATATAAACTATAAGTGTGCCAAATTTTATGCTCCTGCGTCCGCGCAATTTTCGTAAAAAGGGGTCCAAAGTTTTTGCATCACGTATTAATATATAGATGTCGTAGCATAGTAAGGCATTTGTCGATGCCGTGACATTAATTTAAAACATTATATTTTAGATCGTGTTCCGACTCTATAAGTTTGAATATCCTTTGGCTTGTGCTCACTCTTACTGGATATAATGTGGAGCTTAAAGTGAGTTATTAGTATTTATTTTGCTAGAATATTAATTTCAGACGTCACAATTTATTAATTTTGCATTCATTTACCAGTTGTTGGAATATGAATATTTATTTTATATTCACGATTTATTTTATAAATACATATAATAAAGTATTATTTTATTATTCATGTAGCAAAAAGAACATTGATTTATTATACATTTGCCGTATGTTGTGCGTCAATCGTCTATGATTAAATATTTATTTTAGTTCGTGCATTTCCTGTACGTAATATATACTATTTTTATAATATAGTAGGATAAATAAATAGACTATAGAGTTACAGATATAGTCCTGACCCCACGTTATGAAGCAAATCTTAAGTCGTGGGCTACAGAAACCATAAAAGATTTCGATGCCACAAACCCAGACTTGTCTGATCCCAAACATGTCTCGTTGAGGGAATCAAACCTGCACTCTCGATTCACAGCCAGGGTCTTAAATGACTACACCTAAAAGGTTGGTTCGTAGGCGTATGATAACTTTAGGTGGTTTTACGTAAATTAGTACATAATTCATGTATTGCTAATTGTGATAATAGGCAAGATTTTAAGGAACCGAATAATTGTTAAACACACATAAAAGAGAAGGAACTCGACAATGCTAATTCGTAAATAAATAATTCATATTGCTTATTGAACATTGAGGGGAGACTCATTCGAAGACTTATTTTGAATGATCCATTATTTGTTTCTGAGTATTTGTGAGAGCGAAAAGTCTCATGTAGTTTCTGATGCTCAAGACGCAATTTGACTTGTATCATAGTATGCACTCATGCATGTAGGTATGATATTTGGGTGTGCATGCATTTATCTATTCCCTACATAGATAACCTCAAATCTCAAATACGTGTAGATTGCAGAATTGACAATGAAGTGCGTTCAAATCCCCGATGCGACGGAGCGGCCATGGTTTGTATGCAATGGACATATTCGTCGCATTTATAAAACCCATTTATAAAAACATGTTATCCGTGATTACATAGAAAATAATGCATGCATATTTTTTATAGTGATTAAACTAATCGTATTTAAATTAAGTTGACGCTTGAATATTCGTATCCGTCCAGGATTTCTACGTCCGTCCACCATGACGAAACGCCAGTAATAGCAACCGCCGACACACGTCAACGTGTGTTGTTTGGGATTTTGCTTTTTGGTATAGGTATAATTTTGTGTGGTTTAAAGGATATATTGCAGTCCGAGTAACTACTGGACATATTGAGACTTAACATATTGCTTGCTTGCCAAGCATTGCTTTGTAATTCAAGGTGTTCTTTGGTTTTGCTACAGTCCATGAGCAGTCGTATCGCTTACTATCAGGCGAACGGCATGCTAGTATCGCCATTCACAGCAATTTCAAAAAGTAGAGGTACATAATATATTTAATATTACTTTTGATTATACTTGCAAAACAAAAGAACGACTGTGCAAACGAAATAGTGATTCAACGTGTAAAAGGTACGTATTACAATTTACGAGGATTATCAATATGTAACCGCAAATTGTAACCACAACGATGACTTACACCCACTATGCTGCCAGTGATAAATTATAGACTAAATAAAAATACATGAATGTAATTAATAATCCTATTCGGGACACCTATGGAGGTAGACAAATATTTGTGTGACCCACAGGTATATGTGTTAGGTCTGGTTATTTGTGAGAACGAAGTTTGTCGCAGATTCTGATACCCGCGACACAAAATTTGTATCTAAATATGCATCCAGGACTGTGAATGTAACTTTTTTATTGCGATGAATAGTGAGACAAGCATGTGGGAAGACGTGGGCCTGATGGTAAGAGATACGACCGCTGATGGACAGTAGCAAAACCTAACACTACGATGAATTACAAACCGATGCTAGGCATTCCACTGCGCTCGCCATCCTGATAAGATGTTGAGTCTCAATCTGCCCAGTTACTCTAGCTATAATGTTCTTCATACTGGAACACAACAGTACATATACACTGAAGGGAGAAATAGACATTGCTGTGGTACTTAGATACCCAGACGGCCTTCCTGTTGCTGAACAAGAAGAATGATATTATAATAAAGTAGTACTAATACGCTGAAGGAAAACATCGTGAGGTAACCTGCATACCATAGCGATTTATAAAAAATTGTATGGTATGTAAGTCCGCCAACCCGTACTAGGCCAGCGTGGTAGACTATAATTATGGTCTAACTACTCTCAATCGTACTCTCGATTGTAGAGGAGGCCCGTGCCCTGCAGTGGGACGCATATGGGATGATACAGATACAGTAGACAAAGCCAAGCAGAATATGAGCTTGTCATGCAACTTCTATATATAAAAGACAAGTATGCAGACAGTATGGCGATGTAAATACATATGTATGTATATATTGCTGGCGTGTTGACAAGCATTAAGCACCTGTAATGTGCGTTATCAATGCATACGCTTCGAGTGGCGATATCTTATCTCTTATCATCTGTCAAACGTGGAGCGTACTGAATTTGGGGCGTAGTAGGGGTGATCGCCCTTAAGTCTTGGAAGTTTTTTAATAGATAAGGTTCCGCCCGGGTGCAGATACACTTTTTTTTTTAATATTCCATCGCTTTATTTCATCAGGGATAATCTAGGAACCTAATGGTGAAATCATTTTTGAAAAAGTAGTTTCAGAGCCTTTTCAATGCAAACAAACAATGAAATCTTTCCTTTAGATCTATACTAAAATTATAAATTAGTATAGATTTGACAACTCAATAGAAGTCAAGCTCTTCTTGGTGGAACCCTCAAAGCTGAAAAATTATTTTTTTGTACTGATTAATCTCAGTAACTTTTGGTGATGATAAAAAAAATCCAATTAAATCCATTTATCACTGGCTTAGAAAATATACTATTTTATATCTACGTATTTTAACACTAAATTTAAATTACTTTAAAAATAGTTCCGACAGAGTTGGTCTAAAATTGCAAAATGTGTGACATGACTTGGTAGGGGTCCACAATATGACCAGCTGTTACAGGAGGGGGAGGGGCTGAAAAAATCATGAAATTCGTGTGAAGTTATTCATGAATGGCCCCTTAACCCGTCACCAGACATTAACACATCACCACAGCCAAATATCAGCACTTCTAAACATATAATCCTACATCTCAACTATATTTATCGGTATCTTCCAAGAAATAAATTGTTATTATGCAGGCGGTGCGACGATCGTATATAACTATAAAACTGTCCGATCGTCCGTATGACCCACTGTGAACACTTACACGTGCCCGTTCTGAATGTATTAGATATACATAGACGATGTGCGACGCAGACATTGCGTCGTCGGGATTTATAATGGTCGAATAAATGTGCCTGCTCCATTAATATATTATAGAGTTTTATTTAAATGGTATTTGTGTTTGTACGCAAAATATTGGTAATAGTGTATTGGTCATACCTTATTGTGTTAAACGAGAAGATATACTCATATTCATTACGCATTGGTAAAAACTCTAACTGGAAGAAATTGCAAAACATTTTGTATAAGTTCCACTTCGTTGACCCAGTAGAAAAAAAAAACGTTATTAATTATTGTCTTTGTAACTTTGTTTCACGTTGTGCGGTACATTAAATCTTAAAAATCATTCACGCACTCAAGTTTTTAATCAGAATTTGGTATGAATTGTCGTCTCGTCTAAACAACTATGACAGGTTAAAAATGTTAAATTACACAGTATGTATCAACAAGATGTAATTATTACAGATCAGACGTGAAATTTATCTTGTAAGTAATAATTACAGGTGAGATGCATTACAAAAACGAGTATACGATTGATTAACTGCTGATATGACGGATCACGGAATGCTTGCATCCGTTCAATGTTAATCAAGATATGGATGATAAGTTGAAAAGTCTTGATGGAGATCGTCGAAAATCGATAAGTGTAGGCTTCCACATGTTCACACAAGTTCCACACGTAAGATTTGGAGGCCTACATTTAGGAGGATATTTTGAAGCTGAACGCAGTATGAAATTTTAATATTTTCTATATTTTTTTAATCGTGATAATGTGATAATATTAAAACAAATAACACGTATTTGGCATGAGATAATTTTTTAACTTTTGTTCGCATCGCGAATTTAATGTAGTTCTTTTACGATTCAATAGGTCAGTAGTAACATTTCTATTGTTGCAATGATTCGGATTTCTGAGAGACTATTCGACCGTTCCCTTTCTGTTGCAATCAAAACATTCCATAGTTCAAATCCCTATGACATTAAGGGTAAGCTGTAGAACTGCTCATTGCAATTTCAAATAAGCTCTTATTTATGTTTCTGTTTTTGTAAGCCAGCGTAAAAAATATTGTTCGGTTAAAGAAATGATGTTATTCGTTTGTGACAAATTGATTTAACTATTTTATTTTTATTTGATGTATAAGTTATGAACTTATTAATTTGACATCTTATCATTATCACTAGTGGCATCAGTGCAAACGGATTTCTCTACTATAAAATGCACCTATTTATGCATACAATAATTACATTACATTATTGTATTACAATTGTGTCGATCTTAGTGTGATGTAAGGACTATGTATGTGACTGTTGGGTGTTATTTATATTATTTTATATATAAACCTTCCTCTTTAATGACTCTATATATTTAAAAAAACCGCATCAAAATCCGTTGCGTAGTTTTAAAGATCTAAGCAAACATAAGGACAGATAATCTGCGAGAAGCGGTACGGTAGAAGCTACATAGTTTTGTTTTAAACTATGTAGTGATTTGTCATGTTATCACAAACGGCCAGACAGGTGGTGTAATTTCCCGATTTTCTCTATGCAAACGAGCTAGGGGCCCTACTCTGAAAATCCGAAACGAAGTTCAAATCTTCAGACGATCGAAGTTTATGACGATACGAATGTACCTACATAGACTTATGGTCGTTATTGAATTATGGTCGTAACCATAGACTTATCGTTACGATGTACGTTATACGAATCCGAACATTTACAGAGTAGGTATATTCGTATCGTCATAATCATCGATCGTCCGAACTCCGAAGATTCGAACTTCGTTTCAAATTTTCAGAGTCCCTACTCTGAATGATTTTCAATTTGATATCATTATCACAACTATGATTTTAAAAACGTTGGTAAGTAATAAGCCAAGTCACTCTGCGACATGTACCTATTCAAATATGTGAACGTTTGAATATTACTATCAATACTTCGACGACAGCATTCGATTGTATTAACATTCTCGAAGTATTTAAATATATCTAAGCGGTTTCGCAACGCCATAATTGAATAGGGCGCCCGTCCCTTCACAAGGTCCCAAACTGAAGGTCCACATTAGCATTCGACATTATATTACGCAGTTGTTAATTAAATATTTAACAGGTCTATTCATAGACAAACGTGGGTGGTGGCCTGTTGGTAAACGGACTAGACGCGGCAGCCAACTGTTTACGGTAGTCGCGGGTTCGAATCCCAGGGCACACCTCTGACTTTTCGGAGTTATGTGTGTATTCATAGTCAATCACCACACACTAAAACAGTGAAGGAAAACATTGCGAGGAAACCTACATACCATAGCGATTTATAAGAATCGCTATGGTATGTAAGACTGCAAACCCGCACTAGGCCAGGGTGGTGGACTATATGGCCTAACCACTCTCAATCGTACTCTCGATTGTAGAGGAGGCCCGTGCCCTGCAGTGGAACGTATATGGGATGATACAGATTCATAGACTGTTTCAAGAGCTACGAGTATTTTTTTAGTTATCGAATGTTTTGCCCTTTCGAACGACTTTTGAATTCAGTTTGAGCGAAGAAGACAAAATCATTCGATAACTAAAATAGGTTTTAAAATCCATCTATGAATAAGGCTGTTAAGATCTTATTAATAAACTTGGATTAGCAAGGGATTAACTTTAGACCAATGTTTTAGAAATGACACGATTTATTTTGAATAGCGAGGTATTCGCGACTTTATTAATAAACACGGATGTACTTCGGCCTAAGATATCAATCCTGATATGGCAACTCACTGATTTGAAAAGTAAACAGAACGAACAAAATAATCAAGGCGATTCTAAAGCCTTGGGCTAAAGTTAGTACTTCATCAATGCCATGCCCTTAATGTTAAAGGAAAATACGTGACCACGTTATTACAAAAATTATAATATTGAGAATATATACCCTTCCATGCCTTTGATATTTCGTTTGGATTAAAGTTGCGTTTTCAGTGTGTTTGTTTATATACGAATAGGAGGCACTATATAAAAATACCTATACATAACATTATTATGAAAATATTAACTGGTTTTGCATTGTTAACAATATAATATTTTTTGTGCTTCAAAGATTACGCACTTACATCTACGTGGGTCGGAAGCGATATACTCGTAGTTACGTATTTGTCAACAACACTCAGAAGTGTCAAATATTATGTTGGGAGCAGATGTATCGGCTTATATTCGCGTCCTGATAATCACAGGACTGCTCTACAACTATACGTTTGACTGAAAAGGACTAGGCCATAGTCTACCGCGTTGGCCTAGCGCGATTAACTCATAATCCTACTTTATTGTAAAACAGAATTGCATTCAGTATTGGGAGAGTTAAAATACAAGGTTGATATAGAAATTATTGCTATTACATTATTGGAATTCGTGTTTAATGTTTATCGGAATATATTAACTACGCAAATAGCCGTTGGAATGTCCGAGTTGTTTACGTGAACATGTTATAGCATTTTAATGTACGAAATGTTTGTTATTTTATAACGATCGTGATATCTGTACCTTCGACCTGCTTTTCAATGAAGAAGAAATATCAATGAAGATTAGACCGACGTGCATTTTCGCATATTCCAAAGAAAGTAGGTGTACGAGCAAATCGCACATTTGCAAACCCAGTGCTTGCGCCAAAATAATTTCTACATCTGCATCAGCCCATATAGTATGTCCCTGCAGGGCACGGGCCTCTACAATTATTGAAAGTTCGACAGAGAGCGGTTAGGACATATCGTCCAACATACGGCCTAGTATGGGTTGGCGGATTTTAAATTCTTGCAAACTGCTATGGTATGCAGGTTTCCTCACGATGTTTTCCTTCACCGTTATGGTGCGTGGTGATAAACTATCAATACACACATGATTACGAAATTCAGAGGTGTGCCCTGGGATTAGAAGAGGCAAATATTTGTGCGATCTGCAGGTATTTGTTTCGGGTCTGGGTGTTTGTGAGACCGAAAAGTCTCTTGCAGCTTCTAACACCCACGACACAAGACTCGATCTTAGTGTGGGATCAGGACTATGTATGTGACCGTTGGGTGTATTTTACAACTACTCGCCTAAAGACGCTAATTCATATCATAAAATATAATTAATTAATCATGTTTTATGAAAATGGCTCATTTCATTTTAAAAACTCAATATAATTGAGAGCATTAGCATTGATATTTTATGTGCAACCGGTTAAAATAAAAATAAAAACGCCGGCGCCATACTATTACTGGATTTCCTAATGTCATCTAGTGATGCAAACGAAACAGTTTCACATAATCGAATAACAAAGTAATTGGCATCGATTATGGCCGATTATCTCACGCATACCGGTAATTACGAACGAGAAAACTGGTTTTATTGAAGATCGGTTAATTATAACAGCGTGGTTAAGTAATTAAATAATAAATATAGCCTACAGTTACTCTTATAGTACTTTCCTCATTGATTTAAAAACTAAGGATAGGCCCTTCAGTACATTGGGTACGTCAAAAAGATGTCTATGAAAATCTCGCCATCTGTTGGATTTTTACGTCAATGGCGGCCATGAAATCGTTTTTCAATAATGCTAAAATAAATGTTATACTGATTTAAAGTTATATAATTTTACTTAGCGGTGATAAGAAATGTTATCTTTTTTATTGTGAACTTTCGGTCATCTTTATTGCAACCACGACGATACAATTAGGCATTTGTCGACGACTTACAGACCGGTGCGCTGTGTCGTCACAACCGTTGCAACTTGCATTGGTCCGCGGACCACTTTCGTGACAACACTTTTCGTGCTCTCCGCCCCGTCCATATATTTTACGTCAATGACTTTCCTACTATATAAATACAAGTCTTGACATGAGTGTCACACCCACTACTTACAAGATACTTCAGCAGAAACTGCAGAAACATTTATAGAAATAAAAATGGGAAAATGATTATTAACATATGGGATGCATTCTAAAAATATAATAAATATATTTCAATAATAAAAGTCTATATAGGAAGTCCCATAAACCGATGTTAAGTCTAAATCAGGAGATAAGGCATGTAAACCCCGAAACTAAAAAACAGAACAGTGGTACATATTTTAAACTTTATGAACAAAGTAAGAATTAAATAAAATTATATGTGAGAATCGAACACACTGCTTCATACTTGAAACCCGGTTCCTTCACCAACTGCGCCACTGCCGTCAGTTACTTTGTATGAACGATTAGTATCGGAAATTCTTTATTTATTTATTATTTATGTGCATCGTGCTACCGGTCGTTAAACCCGCTTTTTAATTTTTACTATTGCAAACCAGTTTGCGAGAGTTGAACTTAATTAATGTTAGATTATTATCATACACATTATTCAATTGCCAAATAAAATGTATCGGACATAATTAATGTTTTGGTTTCTGGGCCGATCACTTCTTATCGTAGACATAATATCTGTTTCATTTATTATTTGTTTTATTTTACTTGGGTGGCTCATAGCTATCAATAGTAAACCAACATCACTACATAGTATAAAACAAAGTCGCTTTCTCTGTCCCTATGTCCCTTTGTATGCTTAAATCTTTAAAACTACGCATCGGATTTTGATGCGGTTTTTTTAATAGATAGAGTGATTCAAGGGGAAGGTTTATATGTATAATATGTACATATTATTGTACAGAAATATAATTGTACCCGGGCGAAGCTAGGCCGGGCCGCTAGTATACAATACAAATCGTATAAAAAAGATAGCCAATTACGAGCTACCACTATTTTAATTTTAACGACTTTATACATCCATTTTAAAACTTTTTTAGTTTTCGAATGTTATGACTTATGTCCCTATCTAATGACTATTGAATTCAATTTGAGCGAAGAAGACAAAACATAATTCACTAAAATAGGTTTTTAAACTCTCTATGAATAAGGCCTTTAACGTTGAGAAGCCATTAGTAGATAAATTTTGATTTTGTAGGATAGTTCAGTTTCTCGATCCACATTTTCTTCTTCCTATAAAATCAGATCCTTCCTCTATAAAGCAAAGCGAAGCAGTAATTAAACAGACCGAAATAACTGTAAGAATATTAAAGTATTTTTTGTAATGAATGGCGAGACAAGCCTGATTGTAAGCGATACGAGCGCTCATAAACAGTAGCAAAACCAAATAACACTGAATTACATAGCAATGCTTGGTATTCCACTGCGCTCGCCATCCTGAGGCATAAGATGTTAAGTCTCAATATTTCGAGTAGTTACTCTGGCTACAATGTCCTTCGATCCGAAACACAACAGTGCATTTACACTGTTGTCTGGCGGGAGAAATAGACTTTGCTGTAGTACTTACCCAGTCGGCCTCTCACATATGAGAGACCTACCACCAGTAATTGGACTAAGTATTATAACACATGTTGGCAGTCGCGTCTAGTCCGTTTACCAACAGGCCACCACGCACTTAGTACGATTGAGAGTGGTTAGGCCATATAGTCCACCACGCTGGCCTAGTGCGTGTTGGCGGACTTACATACCATAGAAATTTTATAAATCGCTATGGTATGCAGGTTTCCTCACGATGTTTTCCTTCACCGTTTTAGTGCGTGGTGATTGACTATCAATACACACATGACTCCGAAAAGTCAGAGGTGTGCCCTGGGATTTGAACCCGCGACCACCGTGAACAACCACTCTCAATCGTACTCTCGATTGTAGAGGAGGCCCGTGCCCTGCAGTGGGACGTATATGGGCCGATACAGATTATAACACAGCCATCTTATCTAGTCAGCACAAAAAAATCTCTAAAAATATCTAAACTTGAACATATCTTGTGCATACGATATTACCAGTTGCCATATTTTTCCTTGCAACAAAAACATGACACGAAACAGCGAAAAATATGATTTCTAATATATTTATGTAAACAATAACTCATTAGCATTCACTAATTATTCCTGTTCAACTGTGAACTTTTTTCTAATTCATGCAAATTTTAGTGCCAATATGACTTGTTTGGAAAACACATTCGGTATTTTCGTCTATCTAATATAATTAACATACAGAACGAAAACAAGACACGTCCTTGACTTTTTATATGTGGCATATAATCACTGACGTAAACACGCTGTTTCTATTCTTTACAGTTTTTACATTTCACACAAGTCCATGTGGAGATCTTTGGGGGAGGCTCTGTTCAGCAGTTGACTTCCTGTGATAGAAGAAAGACAGAGAGCAATATTACGAATACAACGAATTCTGCAATATTATTAACTTGTGTAGTGTACGTATAAGGTTTTTATTTTATTTAATTGAGGAAAAACAAACAGTGGAACATTGTGTATGAATAATTATTATACAATTTTGTATTAAAAGTTATTAACGCACAATTTACCACGTTCTTCGCAGAATATAAACTAAATAATATCTTTCAGGTACGAGCAAGTAAATAAACAATATTTACTGTACGTCTAGAAGCCGCCTTAGGGGATGCAACCAAAGTCTACTAGTTCTTAAATCTACTGAACTTGCTAGGTAACATTTGACGCTTTGACAAACAGCAGTTGAGGGGTCACCAATACATAGACCAATGTATCTCATCTCACAGCATTTAGCCGTGAAACAGCAGGAAATGGCATCAGATAGCTGTCACCATTACACGGTATATATCTTGACTTTATTTTACAATAGGCGCATTGAACTCAACTTCCCTAGCCAGAATAAAATTATTGCGCTATCGTACACAAACATGACAATTTATATTACATTAAAAATTTAACACTTTAAAACTATTACAATTATTTTACATTAAAAAGTTTATCTCTCCGAAAAATCAACTTTCATCCATAATTTCAACGACTTTTTCACCATCATCATTACCAGAACTATCATCGCCAATCTCTAAAACTGATACGATAGGTTTATGGTAGCTGAAGTAAGAAACGAACAGTTTTGATTCGAACCTATTTAAATGTCTAATAAAGACCGCATCAATAGTAGTTTTGTATTTCGTTGTGCTAAGATTGCGATCATTCGACATAGTTAAACCAAATTCATTATTTAAAAATTCAATTAATAGTTGATTTTTATCGTCTGCGAAGTTTATGTTGAAATCTCCACTCAAAATCATTGGCAATTCATCAAAGCTTTATAAACTGACAGCTAACTGACAGCTGTCTACTCTAATCAAATCAAATCAAATCAAATCAAAATCTTTATTTGTCAAACATGAGTATACATACAGAGCATGCAAGGTGTTCAAATATAAAAAGCAGATCTATCATGTTTGGCCTTAATGGCGTACAAATATTTAAAACTTATAACTATACTAGCGGTCGGACCCGGCTTCGCCCGGGTGCAGATAGCTTTTGAGTCCAATCCACATCAAGAACATATTATTTCGCGTGTCTACTAACTATATTTCCCGCGTGCCGTCGACTATATTTCCCTTCCGTAGGAGAGGACATCCCGTGCCAACAATTTGAATTTGAAAGAGTAGAAAATATGTATATTTGGTTTCCTGACTCATCCCACGGGAACACTACATTTTTCGGGATAAAAAGTAGCCTATGTGTTAATCCAGGGTGTCAGCTATCACTATACCAAATTTCATCAAAATCTGTGGAGCCGTTTTTTCATGAAAGAGTAACAAACATCCATACATCCATACATCCATACATCCATACTTACAAACTTTCACCTTTATAATATTAGTAAGGATTACTTAAAATGAAAAATATATCTTATTTAAAACTTAATAAACAAATAATATATCATAATGCTATCATCAATTTTACCTTCTTATTATGCTTAACCCATTAAAAAAAATCAAAATTATACTTATTTCAATATTAATTACATTTGTTTGCTAAAATTTATCATTTAAAAAATCTTCGATACTGTAATATGCTCGTTTTTCTAAAAGGAGTTTGAGGTTTCTTTTTAAAGTATGAGTATCCTGCTCCCTCCAACTTTTAGGTAACTTATTAAAAATTATAGGTGCCATGCAGAAGATACTTTTATGCATTAGCGCCGTTTTTGATCTACACAAGCTTAGCATAGAATTATCGCGTCTGTTGCGTCTGACGACATCTGATAGACGTGGAAATAGTTGCGGATTCTTTTTGGTAAACACAATAACTTCTAAAATATAAATACAGGGTACGGTTAATATTTTATGTTTTATAAAAAAGGGTTTGCACGTATCTGTTGATTTTAAATTAAACATGGTCCTAATACATCTCTTTTGGGCTTTAAATACAATTTCCTTGTCCGTTGAGTTGCCCCAGAAAATAATTCCATAACGTAGATGTGACGACACTAAGCCGTAGTATGCAGTCAATAAAACCTTGATGTTAAGCATCGGAACTAATTTGTGAAGAGCATATGTGGAATTACTGATTTTTTTGCTTAAAATATTAATATGCTCTTTCCAGTTTAATTTTTTGTCAATGGTTATCCCTAAGAATTTAGCAGTGTTAACTTCTTCAATAGCTTTATTATTAAATTGGACCTTAACATTAGTCAATGTCGGTAAGCGTTGACTGAAATGCATCACATTTGTTTTATTTAAATTTATTTTTAAATTATTATTATTCAACCATTTTATTATTGAAGCAAGGGAATTATTGATGTCGTTATTATAGAAATCTTTATTGTTGCATTGTATTGTTATTGTACTATCGTCGGCAAATAGTGTTACTGGTTGATTGACTGATTTAGGTAGATCGTTTATATACAGTATGCAGTGGCGTAACAATAGGGTGGCAGAGTGAGCAAAATGCCACGGGCCCCCGGCCTAGGGGGCCCCCGCGTCCCGGCCCGGTAGGGCCTCGTCCGACAGGGTCTCAGGCCCAACAGGGTCCTGGCTCGATAGGGCCTCGAGTCCAAGCCCGACAGGGGAGCAGAGAATTATGTAACACTTATAACGAAAGTAATAACTAATAACAATAAATAATTGGCTACATTTTAAATATGACAACCATTTCATCATAATATTTGATTTAAATGTTTTGGTTTTCATTATAGTATCCCTCTAAGTGATGCAATTCATAAAACGTTTCCTAAAATAAGTCAGTACTAACGGAACGAGAAATTTATTGATGAAAATCATGAAAATGCAAGTGAACAGAGGCTGAGAAATGAACAAATGGATGGGTGTATATTCAGATTTAATACAACCACAACCAATTACGAGCAAAAATGAATTTAAACCAAACAGCGAATATGTCTTAACATTTACATAGCCACACCAAAGTAATAATTAACCACCACCCTGATCCAATACCTGTTACTGTATGTGGCCACCAAATTAAAATTGTTTCCAAATATACCTACCTAGGGCATACCCTTTGAGTAGGTGGAAACAACTTTGAGAAACAGACTACGAGGAGGATCTAGCGTATAATACGTCGAGTCTTCTAGTCACCTTTACCAGAAAGTTTGTAAACGAAAATTTTCAGCCAGTGCGTCCTACCTGTCATGACTTACAGTGCTGAGAGTTACACTTACAGTACAACCGGTCTACTAGCTTATAGATATAGCAAATAGGATTAGTAAGCTGATGTGGCAGTGCGCTGGCTGCATCTGTCGAAGGATACCGTTGGAGTAAACGCGTTCTAGAGTAGAGACCGTGTCTTTTCTAACTTAGTGTAGAACGCCCTCCAGCCAGATGGAGCGATGACTTCTGTTGTGAAATAGCCTTTGTGCTCTAAAGCCTTTTTGGAAACCGGCTTGTTCGGGGGGCTGGAAGTTATTAAATCTGCGTTTGCGACGATTTGTGATGACCCTCGGAAACAACTTATAGACATGGTTCAGGAGCGAGATGGACCTGTACTTCTTCAACAAAGTGTTATCACCTTTTTTGAGGAACAGTACCACCACGCTCCTGTTCTCTGGCGTTGAGCCCTCGGGGAGAATGAAATTGAAGAGCCTCTGAAGGACTTTCAGTATCGGTGTTCCGCCCGCTTTCAGAAGCTCTGAGGTAATTCCGTACCCGGTCCCGGCGCGGCGTCTTGTTGTTCTTAATTTGGTTCAGGGCCGTCGCAATCTCACACAGGCTGATGTCAGGCATATCGTCGCTAAAGTATCGGATCAACTCGGCACTCGGGTCTTCGGCTGAGGTAACAGTAGGTTCGGCAGCCGAGGTGTATAGCTTTTCGTAGAACCTCTCGATCTCCCTTAATACTTTTGCCTTCGTCGATACCACGCGGCCGTGGTCCATCTTTAGCCTAGACAGCTCTTTTTTCCTTTGGAGCCTCCGTTCCGCTCAATTGTGTCTTTAGTGCTCATAGTATTGTGAGCATGGACATCGTTTCGCAAGGACTTCCAGATCCGTTTATTAAGTCTGCGATATGCTTTAGCGTCATCGAAAGACTGCAGCGCCCAAGATCGACGTTCACCCATGAGGTCAAGAGCGTGGATCGAGAGTTTTTGTGGTCTAGCTCTACGGCGAGGTCTAAAATACTTAGATCCCACCGTATGGATAGCTTCTACCAAACCGATGTTTGGCTCGTCCACTGCAAGGTTTTTTTAGACAATCAAAGCAATTTGTCTGTTAAAGTTGAAAGCTCTCGGGGTTTGGATATGGGCGCGAGTAGGTCGAAGTGTAGACTTCATCAAGCGACGCCTTTCTTATTGGCAGTTGATATTCAATGTGCCCTTAACCATTTGGTGATTACTGTCGGTTTTCACCCTGTTGATCGCAGAGACATCACTGAACATCCGTCTATTCGTCGTCAAAATGAAATCTTCCACGTTTCTCGTAGAACAGTTAGAATCCAGCCAGGTTCATTTCCTGAAGCGGTTTCTGGAAAAAAGATTTCATCGCAAAGAGTCCCTCTTTTCCAAACGGTCGGCCAGCACCTTAAAAAAGATGCATAAAAACGAAATTACAATGATATTTTTTTTTACATTAAGAGGGGCCCCATATGATGAACTTTGCCACGGGCCCCCGAGGGGCTAGTTACGCCACTGACAGTATGAATAGTAGAGGGCCTAAAACGCTACCTTGCGGGACGCCATATTTGACTTGTCGTTCATGGGACTGAAATATCTCTTCATGTTTAGTTATTGTGTTGATTGAGGATATTTCTGTGACTTGTGTTCTATTTTCTAAATATGATTGTAGTAACTTTAAAATATTACCCCTGATACCGTATGCCTCTAGTTTATTTATTAAAATGTCGTGTCTGACATAATCAAAGGCCTGTGTCATGTCGCAGTATATTGTACACACAGGATTGCTCTTATCAACATTGGTTATGACTTTATACAGAAAATCATATATCGCCATATTTATAGTTCTCTTCTCTCTAAATCCTTTTTGTTCATTGACTAGTATATTATTTCTTTCGAGATATTTACTTAGTTCTTTATATATAAATTTTTCATATATTTTGGAAATTATACTTATTAGGGATATCGGTCTGTAATATTCCATGGCTTCTCTATTTTCTTTTTTAAATAGGGGTTTAACTACCGATTTTTTTAAAGCATCTGGATATATGTTAAAATAAACAAGATCAAGACTTTGGAATCAAGAAAAACTATTTATTTTAACTAATTTACAATATACTGAAGCACATGTCGGAATATAAATTGTAGAAGAAGGAGTTGTCAATTTTGACGCGTCAGTACGCATAGATGTGATATTGCCTATCAAAAATGCTAGGCGCGGCGCATGTCTGCGTTTCTCCCAACATTCTCTCCTGAACGCAGACCCATTGCTCTGCTGAAGATTTCAAGTTTTGGTCTATGCAGTCCTTTGGTCAAAATGTCCGCTGTCATGTCTTGACTTCTTTGGTATTTTATTAGGACTTGTTTGGCAGCGATCCGTTCTCTGATAAAGTGATAGCGAACATCAATGTGTTTGCTTCGTGGATGAAAACCTTCATTTCCTGAAATGCGAATGGCACTTTGATTATCACAGTGAACAACAATAGGAATAGCTGATGATTCAGGCCAGAAATCTTCATCTAATTGTTTCAGCCAAATTGCTTCTTGTATAGCCGTGGCTAGAGACATATACTCAGCCTCCGTACTTGAGAGGGCTATGGTTGGTTGCCTTTTTGAGCACCAACTTATTGCAGCACCCTGAAGAATGAAAAGATACCCAGTGCAGGATCTTCGGTCATCAGTGTGACTGGCCCAATCAGCATCACAATAGCCTGTAATGTTGCCTTCTGAGTTTCTATCATATGTCAATTTATAATCAATGGTGGCTTTTAAATATCTTAACACTCTCTTCAGTGTAATCCAATGCTCTGCAGTAGGTTGACCGTTGTACCGACTTAATGAATTTACAATATATGTTATGTCCGGTCTTGTCCCTTGTGACAAATATAATAGGCACCCAATGGCTTCTTGATAGGGTATGTTTCTCAATATTTGTTCTTCACTTTCGGCCCTTTTTAATTGAACATTTGGATCACATGGAGTCCAGACTGGCTTGCAATCGTCCATGCCAAAACGAGTAAGTATCTTTTTAATATACATAGACTGATCAAGTGATATTTTATTTTGTTCTTCGTGTGTTATTCTAAATCCAATACATTGCTTTGCTTTTCCCATGTCTTTCATACTAAAGTTATTTTTGAGCCTTTTCTTAATTTCTTCACCAATTTTAGAATTATTATAAAATAAGAGTAGATCATCAACATAAACAGAGATAAATAAAATATCATTTTTGCCCAATATACGAAAGTAAATGCAAGGATCAAGTTTTGATCGTTTCATGCCAATTTTTAACAAAACGGAGTTTAACTTTTTGTTCCATTGTCTACCAGCCTGTTTAAGACCATATATAGCTTTATTTAATTGACATACTTTCTCTCCTCGATCAAAAGTCGGTGGTTGAGACATGTAAATATCTTCTTCAATATCTCCTTGCAGAAATGCTGTAATGGCATCCATTTGATGAATTTCTAGATTGTATTTAGCAGCTATAGCCATTAGATATCTAATTGACGTCTGTCGTACAACAGGTGCATATATCTCATTATAATCTATCCCTTTTTTTTGTTTGTAACCTTTAATTACAAGTCTAGCCTTATAACGAATGATTTCTCCAGTATGATCAAATTTTCGTTTAAAAATCCATTTGCATGGAATAACTTTCTTCCCATCAGGTAGATTTACTAAAGACCAAGTATTATTATTAATGAGAGACTCATACTCTTCTTTCATTGCTTGTTTCCATTTTTCAGATTCATTACTTTGAAGAGCTTCTTCTAAACTCTGAGGATCATCATTAAGAATGCTTGATGTAGACTCACTATTCATGCAAATGAATAAAGATGAACTCTCGTTATTTGTTTGTAATTTTCTTTGCCTTCGGGTTTTAATACCTGTCTCATTTGCAGGTTGTATATCAACACGCTGACTTGGTAAGTATGTAACATCTAGTGGATCATCACAATCTGTAATACTTGATGTATCTGTGCTACTATTACTCAGATAATTTGAAGAAGACTGCTCTTCATCATCTTCATTATCATCATCTTGAGTAATCAATTCAGATTTTTCGTCATTTAGTGGTAAGTATATGTGTGTTAATTTTTGTTCATTATTATTCTCCTCATTATTATTTTTATCTTTTTCTGTTAATTTTTGCATTCCATGTACTTCTTTGTTAATATTATTTATTTTTGTTTCAGGTGCTGAAGAAGAAGAAGATGATTCTACTATTTTACTTTTAATTTTTTCTTCCAGAAAATGTACATCCCGACTGATCACTGCTTTCTTACTTTTCGGATCTATAAAACGGTAGCCTTTTGTGCATTCACTGTACCCAACAAAGATTAGCTGTCGAGATTTTTCGTCAAGTTTTTTACGATTTTCTTTGGGTATGTGCACCATAGCAGGACAACCAAATATTTTCAAGTTGCTCAAGTCTGGCCTTTTTCCGGTCCATACTTCATGAGGTGTAATGTCTGACAAAGCATGTGTGGGCGAGCGGTTAATTATGTATGCTGCAGATGTTACAGCTTCTGCCCAAAAATTCTTGGGTAAATCAGCATTAAATATCATGCATTTTGCTCGTTCAACCAATGTCCGGTTCATTCGCTCGCTCAGACCATTCTGTTGCGGCGTGTATGGACTGGATGTCTGATGCAATATTCCATTTTTCTTTAAATAATCAGTGAACCTTTTATTAACATACTCCGATCCATTGTCACTGCGTAAAATTTTAATTTTTGTATTTAACTCATTTTCTACTCGGTTTTTGTATTCAATAAATTTTTCAAACACTTCTGTTTTATTTTTAATTATGTACACATAGACTTTCCTTGAAAAATCATCAATAAAAGTTGTAAAATACCTGGCACCGCCAATCGAAGCAACTTGCATCGGGCCACATACATCTGTGTGGACTAGCTCTAGCAACCCATTTGCCCTGGAGCCATTGCTTGGAAATGATTGCCTTGTTTGCTTACCCTGTAGGCAGGTTATACATACATACTTTTCTTTTTGTGATGACAATTGTACACCAGTTGTGCAGTTCGGCAACTTGTGAACATCATTATAGTTCAAATGGCCTAAACGTTGATGCCATAGATGTGTGTTTGACTCTATTTTTGCTGACAAAGCGAATATTTTACTGTAATTTATGTTTAGTTTATATGTGTCATTTATAAGATCTGCTGTTGCTACCTTTTGATGGTTTGAATTATATATTGAGCAGCCAGTTCTATCAAATTCCACTTTACAGCCAGATTTTATTATTTTACTTACTGATAATAAGTTTGTGGACAACTTTGGCACATATAAAACATTTTTTACTAATATTTCATTGTTTTTGCCATCTTTAT
Organism: Hyles euphorbiae; assembly: GCA_023078785.2. Lineage (NCBI taxonomy): Eukaryota > Metazoa > Arthropoda > Insecta > Lepidoptera > Sphingidae > Hyles > Hyles euphorbiae. Next base: position 2,524,855 of record CM041036.1, read on the forward strand.
TAGGTATGTGCAATATCACATCACCACAGCTTTTGACTTGTAAAGTTTTATTATCTGCAATTTTGATTGTGGATATTGGTGGTATTGTTTCATTCTTCAGTAGATCTTTATGCATTGTCATATGCATAGAAGCGCCCGAATCTACATACCAATTTATACAATCATTCAGTTGCATAGCCGAGAAAGCTGCCACAAAACCTTTCTTGTTTTCTTGACTTGACTGTGGCTGTGATTTATTTTTTAAAAACCAACAATTTTTACCAAGGTGTCCATATTTATTACAATTGAAACATCTTGGACCTTTTGACTTTGACTGATGCTGAGTGTTTCTGAACTTTGCTTGAGTATTTTTATTACTTGTGTACAGAGCTGAATTACTTGGTGTAGCTTTTATTTCTTGCAAAAGTTTTGTCTTAATCATATCTGCACTTATTTTTACTCCTGAGCTTTCAATACCCATAATCATAGGTTTGTACTCATCTGGTAAACCTGCCAGCATCAAGGTCCCGAGCCATTCATCATCAACACTGAATCCGATGTTTCTGAGCTTATAAGCTGAGCTCATGATTTTGTTGACATAATCTTCTACACTGGTGCTTGTTTCTAAATTAGTGTTAATTAAGTCTCGCAGTAAACCAACTTTTCTCAGTAGACCAGAGTCTTGAAATGCTTGTGATAAATTTTCCCAAACCTGTTTTGATGTCGTCGCATCCTGAATATGAATAAAATTTATCGGATCGACTAACAATATTAGTTTTGATTTTGCCTTTTTTTCTTTCTTTGGATCAGTATTTGTTCCCTGGACACATTCCCATAAATCATCGAGTTCCAGGTATGCTTGCACTGCGAAACTCCAGCTTGTCCAATTATCTCGGCCAGTAAGTTTTTCAATTTGTACCAACGATCCATTTGATGTCATTTTATCAAAGAATTATAGCTGAAATGCTGAAAAAATAAAAAACTTCGGCGACCGATCGACTATTTTTAGGTTATATGTATTTCTGAACAAAATCAACTAATTTACTTAATATTTCCACTGTACTACACTAAACAGGCAGGGAGAGGCCCATAACCTGTTAAAATAAACAAGATCAAGACTTTGGAATCAAGAAAAACTATTTATTTTAACTAATTTACAATATACTGAAGCACATGTCGGAATATAAATTGTAGAAGAAGGAGTTGTCAATTTTGACGCGTCAGTACGCATAGATGTGATATTGCCTATCAAAAATGCTAGGCGCGGCGCATGTCTGCGTTTCTCCCAACAATATATACCTGAGCTTATGGATAGATTTATGAGGTAACTTAAATGAGAACATATTTCTATGGCAACTGATTTCAGTATTTTTGTTGATATTCCGTCATAACCCACACTGTTTGTGTTCTTTAAGTTCCTAATAATTTTAAATATATCCTCTGGCAAGCATGGAGGCATAAAAAAAGATTTGAGACTATTGGTAATGTTTGAAGTTACTTTGTAACCGGAATTCGGTATTGGGCTTACTTTTTCTATAAAATATTCATTGAAAGCATCTGCTATTTTCTGTGGCTCTGTTAAAATATTGTTATGTATTTTTATTTTTGTAATCAAATTTCGAGGAATATTACTTTTTGAACTGTTTATTAATTTCCAACTGGTTTTAGATTTGTTATTTGATATTTTTATTTCATAATTGTTTTGTGCGTGTTGTGTTAATTGTATAATCTTTCTAAATAGTTTCGAGTATTTAGTAAAATTTATTTTATTTGTTATTGAAGGATTTTTTCTATATTGCCATAATAATTGTCGTTTCTTTTTACTACATATTTTAATGCCATGGGATACCCATTTACATTTTTTTGTTGACTGTATAGTTGTAGTTTCTATAGGAAAGCATAAATTATAAAATAGTGAAAATGTTTCTATAAAAGCATTGTAGGCTACGTTAGGATCACTTGTTCCGTAAATTTCAGAGAATCGTAAACTACGCAAACAATTTTTAAATTTTATAATATATTCATTATTAAATTTTTGCCTTTTTTTACGCCAATATTTTATAGTAAAGCTAGAATTTTCAATAGGCAACTTTATTAATTGTGCCGTATGATCAGATAGTGCAAGTTCCAATACTTGTGCTTTACATAACTTTCGAAAATTATGGGCAATATTATCTATACACGTTTGACTTTTTAATCTGGTCGGTTGGCTAATAGATAATTTTAAATTGTAATTTAATAATAAACATTCGAAATCTATTGTTTGGTATGTTCTTTTTAAAATATCTATGTTGAAGTCACCCGCAATGACGATATTTTTGTAAGATTTCTTATTCAGTTCTCGTAACAGTACATCTAACTTTTCCATACATAGATTTACATTAGTCATTTTTGGAACTCTATAAATACAAACAATAACAATTTTATAGCTAATTAATTCAATGGCACAGCACTCAAAAATACCAGTCTCTGACATTTGCGCGATTAGTTTCAATTCCTTATACTGGTGTCCATTTCTTACAAGTATGCACGTACCTCCTCTTTTACTTTCCTTTCTGGTGTAATATGCCGCTAGTTGATAGTTGGGTATGGTTAAATATTTTTCATAGCCTTCCATAATAAAGTGTTCCGTAACGCATAAGATATCATCACATAATCCTTTCTCTTCTAACTCATATAAACATACTGTAATCGCGTCTGATTTATTTAACAATCCGGCAATGTTTTGATGCATCAAATGTAAATATTTATTAACGAAAAAAGTCTCTTATGTTCTCATTGTAAATTTTATTATCAGTCATGCCTTCCACAAAATTTTCACAACATTCAACAACATTGCTTATGATTACTTTGTTTATTTCATCAATTTGCGTTTTAATTTGTTCGAAAATTGTTCTTAATCCATTGTTATTTATTAAACCAGAGTATTTGTTGAACATACTATAATCACTTTTAAGGTTCAAATTGGAATCCAGGTAATAGGCATATTTATGAGCTAATAAATCCAAATATAATAGATTATTAAATGTTTCCACTCTGCAATTATATAAGCTATTATTTCTTCTATACATGTAAGTGGGGAAGCATAAAATTATGTTCGTATTCTTAATTCGGCTAAGAACATCTCGTATGTATCTAATAATTTTGTGGTAGTCTTTTGTAATTTTAAAGTCTTCATGTCCTATTAATATTATACAATAGTCATTAGTTGTATATTCAGCTACCTTCGATTCTATTCCATTCAATAGTTGTTTTATTCCCACTTCAGGCGTTAGATAGTGACATATTTCATCTTCATAATCTAAAAGTATATTTCGTGCAATATTGAGGACGTTTACATTTTTAGAAGGGCTGAGTATACATATTTTTTTCTTCTTCAAGTAACTATGTTGGCGGTCCCTGTCTTTAATACTCATTATGTTCTCCACGCCATTATTTTTGGGATCATCTTTCTGTCTCATATGTTTTTGTTTTCCTTTATCTGTAATATCCTGGGTTTCAATCTGTATGCTATTTGTTTGTATGGTTTTTGCTGTAAAATTTTTCTGAATTCTTTTATCAGGTGACTTTTGACTTGTTTTTGTTTTATTTGGGCTTTCAGATGCAATAAAGGTGTTTAATAATTGTATTTTCTTGTTTGTATCTTCATTTGATAGCTTGAGTTTTTTATTCTCCAATACTAATGAATTTATCGTTTCATTGGCATTGTTTAGTTGTGATTGAAGTTTATTAATTTCTTCTTTTAATTTTTTCACTTCTTCGCTGTCTTCGTCCTCCGAAATGTCTAACATACTGTTGGTAGATTCGAATGTTTGTGCAACTTCTTCTTTGTCGTCGGGAGACGGATCCGAATATGTTCGAACTCGGCTCCTTCGGAAAGTTATGTTTTCAATGAAATTCATGTTTATTATGGAATAATCAATCAATTAAGGTTCACAAATCAAGAAATGTTTTTATTTCACATATCAATTTTTGTAGGTCATACAAAAAGACATTCTTGCATAGGTCTCGAACGCAGGACAAATCCGCCCACACTAGCGATGCGTCGTATTGAACTTGTACAAACACCGTGAGGCCAACTACACTTGAATAGACTTGTCGAATTAAGTGTTCTGATTAAAGCACTTTTTAACGTTAAAAGACGCGTTTGTTTTGAAATTTAAATTTGTAACAGTTTTTAAAGCACTTTCACTAAGAGTATTATTTATTAGTTTTATATGGATTTACAATTAGTATATTTTACTTGACACATGTAATGTTAATATTACACACTGTTTACAATTATTTTAAAATTGATTAGGTATTGTTTTGATTGTTTATAAAAGTTTACCCACTTTTTTTTTTACACAAATTTTGCACTGGAGTACTTGAATTGTTGTAATTGTTCACTTTATTTGTAACTATAACGTTTATCTTCTCGGTGAACGCTTAATTTGCAATGTGTTTGCTATTTTGAGTACATTTACACATTTTATATTCGTTAACTTTTCGATGACGATTATTATCACTTATCACTGATATATTTGCTCGAAATCAATTGTACATGTTATTTGAACACTAAACTTTACTGTATGCACTTAGCAATTTGTATGACTTTACTTTAACTATTTTTAAACAATTAAATTTCGTGGATCCGATGTTATCCGTGCACCAGCGCCATCTTACGTGACTCTCCATCCGTCTTACGCTTTTCGTCTTACGATCAGGTCACGTGTCCTGACGCGAGTTTAAGATTTTATACCCATTACAGAAAAAGTGCTCAACGCCGCTAAAGAAGTTTTCACTTCAAAAATCAACCAATGAAGTCGCAAGGTAAGAAGACTACCTAATATGTAAAAAATACACATTCAGCAACAGGCTCCTGCAGCTTAAGATGTTGATGATCAGTATAAAGATTTAATATTAAATGATCATATTAGAGTTAACGTGATGTAAATCTGTGCGGTTATGCGAGTGAACGCGTTTGGCCATCGACACGCTTGTCATACGGATGGCTGACCGCACTAAACACTAAATCATCTGTCTAGTGTAATTATTTATTATTAGTAGCCAATTCGACTTCGTTAGTAGACGTAGTAAAACGAAAAGTTTTAATACCAGCCCATACAATTCCATTGAAGAGCCTTATTCATAAACAGTTTTAAAACCTATTTCAGTTGTAGAATTTCGAACGACTTTTGAATTCATTTGGACCGAAGAAGACAAAACATTCGATAACTAAAAAAGGTTTTAAACTATGAATAAGGCTTTAAGAGGAGGCAGTGGCGGTACTTCCATAGAAGCCCAAAAGCCCGGCTTGCCCTACTTAATACGTACATACTCGATACTAAACACAAACCATTTTATTCCGTACAATACAATCATATTTTATTAGAAAACATTTACAATTTTTGAATTTACCGCGTCCTGTCGAGAGCGACGAAGGTCGTCGTCCTGTCGCGCGCCTAAAATCCAAATTATTATTATTAAAAGCGCCTGCGACGGTGCGTCGCGCCGAAGCGCCACGCGAAATTCATTCAAATGCTTGTAATATTAAAATACGAAGTCCGCTGGCTCCACACGCTCCCGTAGTAGCATTGTTGTTTGTGTTTATTTATATACAGGGTATATCAAGACTGCTACCGAAAACGAAGCCGGGTGGCAGTTTAAGCGACTTCAGACACAATGCAACAGAAAAAGTTGAAAAAAAAAGCGACAATTATTTTTTTGTTTTTTTTTTCCTATCGCCATATTTGGGTGGTAAATACATTTTTTTCCTAAAATAATAGTGTTTACCCTTTTTTTATTAATACTCTAAGGTATAAAAGAGTTTAAATTATTATTTTAGCAAAAACTATGGATTTACCACCCAAAAATTACGATATTTAAAAAATCATAAAAAATAATTGTCGCGTTTCTTCATGAAAATTACGTTGTGTTTGTAGTCACTTAAACTATCACCCGGCTTCGTTTTCGGTAGCAGTCTTGAGATACCCGGTATATTTATATTTATATATGTATGTATGTATGTATGTATGTATGTGTTTATGTATATATATTTATTTATATATGCATTAGGTATGTATACTTATAGATATATGTCCATTTTGTACACCTCATGGTACCCCAAAACTTTCGTTCCCTCTTATCCATCCCATGGTTGGTTGTCTGTAAGAGATCGCCTCGAGCGATAAGACCGCCTTTTGTACATTTTTTTTTTTTTTTCTTGTCGTTTATTTCTGTATTGTTAGTTTTAGGTGTACAATGAAGTTTTAAATAAATAAATAAATATTGGCAGCCATGTAATCAAACGTCACCATAACTTTATATAATTGTATGTTGTTTTAGATAAAAATAAACAAGCCCAAAGAAAAGTTTATAGGCTACAACATAAACTCAGAAAGGTGACACAAAAATGTAAAAGACAAATAAAAAGTGCCCAAAAAATATCATATTCAGCACAATTTTTGAAATACATCGAAAAATTGCCTGAAACCGTCCGGGTATTTAGTAAACTTCAAATGAAGTACAGGAATAAACCAAGAGGCAGAAGATATACTACGGAGGAAAAGATTCTTGCATTGACTATTTACAAACAAAGTGCTAAGGCTTACAGCATCCTCGGAAAAATGTTTGTTCTGCCTTCCAAGAGGAGCTTACAGACTCTATTAAGTTTTATTCCGCTAGAAACTGGAATAAATGAACATCTTTTTCAGCATTTGTCACACACTGTTGATAAAATATCTTCAGAAAAAAGGCTGTGCACACTTATTTTTGATGAAGTGGCAATAGAACCAGGCCTATATTTTAGCAAAAATCATAATATAGTTGGCTTTGAAGATTTTGGCTATAAAAATACTAGCCAAATCTCGGACCATGCTTTGGTGTTTATGATTAAAAGTATAAAAGGAAAATTTAAGCAGCCCATCTGCTACACGTTTTCAAGAAATTGCACCAAAAAAGATGAATTAAAATTCTTAATAAACATGGTAATTACCGAAGTACACAAAACTGGATTAAAAATAATAGCCACAGTGTGCGACCAATCACAAACAAACATTTCTGTTATAAATTCATTATTGGAAGATACAAAGTGCGATTACTTTAAAAAAAACATAGAATTTAATTCATGTGCCTTTGAAATTAATGGTGAAAAAATATTTCCTCTCTTCGATACTCCACATCTACTGAAGGGAGTTCGGAATAACCTTCTGAAAAAAGATGCGATATTTACGCAGAATGGCATAACTAAAATGGCTTCTTGGGAACATATAAAGATGCTGTTTCAAACAGACGTTGGAGAAGACGAAATAAGACTTGTGAATAAATTAACAGAAGCCCATGTTTATGAAAAGAAACTTCCAAAAATGAAGGTAAAATACGCGGCGCAAATATTTAGCCAGCGTGTTTCATCTGCTTTACGATTTTTAGCAAGTAAGTATCGATAATAAGTTTATTATAGAATAGATTTAAAGGTAAATCGTATGTGTATACAGGTTTACTTTTCAAGAGGTGAGGACAGCCAAATCCGAATAGATCCGACAAACGAGCAACCGAGTCACCGGATGGTAAGTGATCACACTGCCGGCCGCCCATAAACGTCCACAACGCTTGGATCATAGATTTGTGGATTTGTGCCGGCCTATCAAATCGGGATGGGAGAAGAAAGGAAAAAGGATGGGAGGAGGAAAGTGGTATTGGGCATCTGGCAATCTCACTCACCGAGCTAAACCCGACAGCAAAGCTGTCACTTCACGTCGAACTGTAAGACAGTGGTACCGCCCCGGATGATATTGCCCATTCATGATGAGTCATGACGACTCACGACGAATCCAAAAAATGTTTAAAAGAGTACTTTGGCCGTTTCATCACAAAAACTTTAATCGTAGCATATTTGAAGAAATAATATTCCCGGCATGTAAGCATACATATCATTTCTTGTACACAAAATTCCCATGGCTAATTTGTTTATAAATGAAGAGCCTAAGCAATTCCCTTTCCACCTAAAAAATGAGGGGAAAAAACAATTTTCGTGCGAAGATTGTTATATTGTTCTGACAAAGTAACTACAGTGCACCTAATGTTAAGCGTAATGCTATCATAATAGAGTATTTTTGATAGTGTAGGTTTTTATGTGTTTATTAAATACACACAGTAAGCTGTTGTTTGTATATAAGCAGTGCTCAATAGGGTTGTTATCGAAACCTTTAGGAAAGGCTTTTGTTCAGTTTTGATAGGTCTTCCTTCTTTAAGAGCGTATACACCTTGCGCGCAAAGTCAACTATAGGTATTTCTTCGTTAATTTCACGCACACATAAGCGACTAAAGCTGTGTGCGTAGAGCTGCCGCGTCGGCTCGCTATACAATCGGCTCAAACAACTTTGATCCGTGCGCTTCAAATATTCACATGAAATGTAACTGTAATATAATATCATAAAAATATTTTATTTGCATTATAAGTAGACAAATATTAATGTGCAAGCAAAGAATAATACAAATTTTGGATACTAATCATATTTTCGTTCTTATTACATTGTTAAGTTGCATTCAAATCAGTGTTCAATCAGTAGACACGACGGACGTTTTATTAATCATTTCGTGTTCGAACACATAAATAGTGTTAGGGGCCTTACAACCCCTTACAATTACGAAATATATTTAATTTTATATTACAATACATAACATAATTTAGCCTCGGAATTACGTCCCATTATATTACCTGAAACATAATTTATACTCACTACAAAATCATTGTAGGTAATAAAAATAATTAAATATTTTACTACCAAAGTACTAAGATGTGGTAATCGCATTCCGCGCGTGGCTATTTTTACTACGCGCGGCATAATCGACTGCAGCCAGGCCGGAGCAACGAGCGATACGTCCTCCCTCTAGAAGGCCTTGCGGCGGTCTGATTTGATCCACGTCGGACAGCGTGTTTTATAGTGGTTTTTAAAATATTTGTAGAAAACATGAAAACTAATTTTTTTGAAATATAAAAATGGTAATTTATTGATAAGATGTTCTTCTATTATAATATGTAATTGTTATAAAAAATTATGTACGATAAGTTGGTGAAAAAAAAATATGTTCTTGACGAGAGTTTCTGAATAATTTCGCATTGTTTAAATTTTTATTTTTCAGGAACTAAACACAAAAAGATTATTTTTCTCAGCAAAATCCCTCCATAAGGGTCTTATTAGTCTGATAATATTTTTATTTTCATCTTATATTTAGTGGTTAAGGATATCTTAAGCTTCTAAATTGCCATTTAAAGCCTAAATAACGAAACTTGTGTTCAGTAATCCGTATAGTACTCACAAATTATCCATCAATCTATAATGTTTTCCACCAAAATCCCTAGATGACAACCTTTTCTAAAATTAGTAATAATTATTTTTCCTTTAAATTGTTTATTGGTGGCTATTAACTCATTTGAAAAGTCCTGTTTTTAAGCCAAAAAGCGCGTGCAGAGTATAAACGCTCTTAAGTATGATAAGTTAGCGATTTGATACATATGATTCCAACCCGTCCGCGGCAATAAATTTACTCTTGTTACGGAATTCCGGGCCGCTTCCGACCAAAGAGCACTAAAAGTTATAATTAGTAACTTATTAATATTTGTTTTATTTTCAGGGCACAAGATATTAGCTGCGGAGTGCCAAGATACAGCGGACTTTCTGCTTATATTCGATAAGCTATTCGATTCTTTCAACGGGCATACTTACTCTGGTACTGCAAAAGATTTAAAGGGGTGCCTCAAATATAGTTCTCCCCATATAAAGTTTTGGAATGAAATATTACCAGTGTTAAAAACTATTCAATTTAAAAGAATTATTAAGAAAAGAGATGGTACTGAAACAATAAAATACGAGAGAGTACCATCAATTCTTAATTGGATTAAGAATATATATACATTTAAAGAAATGTGGGAAACATTGAGGGGAGAACGAAAAATAGTCAACATCCTAACAAGAAATTTTAATCAGGACCCCTTGGAGAATTTCTTTTGTTGTATAAGGAGTAATGGTTACCGCAATACAAATCCTACCTGTGCTCAATTTAAAAATGCGTACAAGACTCTTTTGGTCAATAATTTAAATTCACCCCATTCTGTAAACGCCAATTGTGAGCTTGATCATAATAAGAGTCTACAGTCTTTAAGACATCTTCTAGAGTCGCGTGTGGGGTTCGATAAGTGTAGAGAAACGACTACTTTCAACATTGAAAAATATACAGAATATTTGGCAAATATGACTTATGGGGTTCAAAATCAGCATAATATTATACACAGAGAATCAAAAAGGTATGTTGCAGGATATATTGTTAAGAAGTGCCAAAACAAAGTTTTTAAATCGTGTAAAACCTGCCGAAATATATTTTTTAATAATGAGATAAATCCTGCAACATACACCTATTATAGGGATTATACGAAGAAGTCATTAATTTATGTCAAGGATGATTTTATTGACTTAACACAAAAAATATATGATATCATAATATTATGCCTAAGAGATACCCCACAAGAACAAAATTTAAAAGAAAAAATTTCAATGTTGATAGAATTGGATGTAGATTTTGGTCTTCTAAAATGCGAACTTCACAAACCGCTACTCCAGAAATATATTGTCGACTTGTCGATTAATATTATCATTCACGTTTGGTGTAAAGGAGTGAATCAAATTATAAAAGGAAAATTAGAAAGATTTGACCAAAATGATCACGTAAAGGCACAGGCTAGGTTATATTATTTAAAAAGGTGCAAAAACAAAGGCAACAAATTAAATTAATGATATAGATAAAAAAAACTGAAAAGTGAGAACCTATAAATATGTCTACCTATATATATGTCTGAGGACAAGTAAGAATTTTTTCTTTCTAATTTATTAAATGTATCTAAAACTGACCTAGATTTCTATTAGAGTTGTACATGTAAATTTATGCTCGCGAGGTAAGCCGTAGATCACACACAGCAATTGTAATACTAAAATTTCAGGAAATTGATTTCGAGTTACAGTTCCTTTAAACATGTAGGCGAATATACGAAAAGATACGTAGAATATATATGCACTTATGAAATTTAACCTATGTATTAAATCATCCACACGTACAAACATAATATGTAAACATGGAGCAATTTTATCACAATAGTGATTCACTTCTTATGCCGGTTAAAAATAAAGATAATAATTAATCCAAACTTGCTGTATTTCTTTTTAAATAGACGGCAATTTGCTTCCTGTTCTTTTCGCTTTGAACTGTAATTTTTTACACTTGTGGGATTTAGATAGAATACGATGAACTGACGTCGCGGTGCAGTGCCAAATTGCCGCGACCCCTCCATTCTTTAGATATTATTGGAAATTATAAAGGCACAATAGCACCATCTGGCGGATTTTATTTAAAATAAAATATTTCCAGCGACATCTCGTACACAGCAGAGTAAATTTTTGTTCCTCAAATATATTGAAGAGTTGCTCATCTATCTCCTATATAGTGTATTATCTATGGTAGCAACATTGCAAAATATATCTATCCTTTTCTCTCTCGTGTGCTTTTACGAGGCTTTTGGCAAACTCGATATTTGTATGGGGATCTCACGAGTGAAGTGCACTACAAATGTATAGGTATAGACATTTTGTATAGCAATTTGTACTACACCAAATGCCCGGCTTTTTAGAATGAACATCGTACGTTTCATGGTCGTTTATTAAAAAATATTTTTATTTTTATTAATTTGGTTGGTTTTATAGTTTTAGTACAAATAGGAAGGTTTTCGTATATGTACTTTTTAATAAAATATATTTGTATGTCGTAATGTTTATTTTACTTATAAGGGCAATACTGTACGAATTGCGATTAACTTCATAATATGTATTTTGACATTTTGCAATTGTTAGTATTTCTCATCAAAAATAGTTATTTTTAGTGATAATGTTTAGTTTTTGATACTAAAATGAGTGGTATTGTTTTGCTATGATGGTGTGAGTGTGACGGTGAAACTATTCATTGCCGTTAAAAAGGTAAATTTATTTAAGTGTATTGTAAATAAACTGGCGCGAAAAATACGCCGGGATTGTGAATTTCTGTAAGTCGTGGTATATCACAAGATACATTTTATCGACTCGCTTTAATATAATATGTGCGTTCTTTAATTTTAACATGCTCTCCCCTTCAAATAGGTTATTAAACAATCGTGTTTCATATAGTTCATCAAACGCCAAGATTTGTGTAACATTATTTGGAGTATAATGATTTATATTTAAAATAAATTAGTTCATCCCTTCAATAGAAATTATATCAATTATATTACACAAAACATAACATGAATGTATTAATAATAATTTCTGCCCGCGAAGTTATACACGGCAACGAAGCTGTAGCTATGCTTTTGCTATTAAAATGCAATTTAAAGTTACAGATGCATTTCCAAAAGTAATTTAAGTTACATATTTATTTTATTAATTGATTTAAAAACGAAAGATAAGTAATGCCTTTAGCATATTAGGAATATTAATTAGATGGGTGTGCAAATCGCGCCATCTATTAGAGTTTTACGGAACAACTTATTGATATAGGTGATTTCATATCAGTGATAAACAAAGCTGTTATTTTAATGGTTTTTATCCTATTCTTATATAGATTGAACGGTAGGATTTTCTTGGTGCCTGAGTTGTCGGATTCGAATCCCGGGTCGTTTTTTTAAGATTCATTATTCAGGCTCGCCTCCTATCGCAAGATGGCACGGAATATGCAAGGCGAAACATGATTGTCCTGGTAGCACCTTTTCCAACATGTGTATGTATAGATGTTGTGTGGTAGGTGTGCCGACTTAATACCATTTGCTTCTAAATCAATACATATTAAAATATCTAAAAAAAATATTGGGCTTGCCTTAGTCTAGAACCCTAGGCACGCCACTGAGAGGAGGTCATTTATTCATCTATAAACGGCTGTTTAGCGGGAGATATAGACATTGCGGTCTCCTACCAGATTTGTCAAAAAACCACCATTAGAGTCAGCTGTTACTGTAATATAATGTACAGTAAAACAAAGAATAGAAGCCGCTGGCACTCACGTAATATTCGATCAAAACGACACATCCGTAGAACATAATATATTCCACGCACGATCCAAAACCGGAAAATTTAACAATACATATATCAATTCATGTCTATAATTATATTAACATTATAAAGGTTATGAAAGTGTTTGTGAGTGTGGAAATGGCTTTAGAATACCGATATTAATAATGAATAAACAGATAGTTACATATATACTAACACCCCTTATTCATAAGGACTTAACGCAGTTCTAAAATGCCATTAATACCAGCTGACTCAAAAACTTTATTCGTAGATGTAAAAAATCTCTGATCAGCTTTTAACAGCTCATTTATTTTGAAATGACCGAGACACTTGTTTATGCAATTTTTGAGCTGAAAAATGGCGAATGTCTGTCAGCTAGACATTTGATATTATTTTCAAGTGCATGAAATTAGTATTTCTATGGAGTGGCAAAATATATTTTTTTTATTGCAATGAATGGCGAGACCAGCATGCCGTTCGCCTGATGGTAAGCGATGGGACCGCTCATGAACAGTAGCAAAACCACACAACACCTTGAATTACAAAGCAATGTTTGGCTCTCCATTGCGCCCGCCATCCTGAGACATAAGATGTTAGGTCTCAATATGTCCAGTAATTACTCTGGCTACAATGTCCTTCAATCCGAAACACAACAGTGAATTTAAACTGCTATTTGACGGGAGAAATAGGCATTGCGGTGGTACCCACCCAAGCAGCCCCTCACATATGAGAGACCTACCACCAGTAGATATTTGACTTGTTATTAGTCTGTAGACTTGAACATTATGAATAGAAAAATTTAATGAATAATTTCAAGAGGAGATAAAACTCCTCTTGAAATTATTTAACTTTATACATTCATGTGGTTGATTAGCGGCTTTTTATGAATAATTCGGATAGTGCTTATACCTAAAAAGTACTAAAACTTAAATATAATGTTCTTGTACTTACTGATTTATTCTAGAGTCTAGACCAATAAACATAAAGTAGATACGCTGCTATCTCGCGTAAACTAATTCGTACGGTCCTGTGTAATTTGAATAATTGAATTGCTTCGAATTCGCGGGTATATGCATTGCTATCAAAACGATTGATGAATATTTGGTGAATTTAAGTGTAGGTATTGAAATGAGCACTAACTTCTAGCGACTAACTATGGTATATTTATAAATTATCACCAAATACAGTCGGTGAAAAATAATAACTACTTATGCGACTCGGAGCGAGATGTGCCCGTGATGACAGATCGCAGACTCCCATCTGATGAGAGAGGACAGTATGCTATTTACTCTGTCTGTAATTAGAGTTAATTTATAAAATATCTATTCTTAGTGCTACCCAACGTCATAATAGGAACTAATGTCCAAAATTTCACGTTCCTAGCTACAGTAGTTTTAGCCGTGCGTTGATACTTCATTCAGGTCAGGTTCCTCTTTTATATATACAGGGTATCTCAAGACTGCTACCGAAAACGAAGTCGGGTGGTAGTTCAAGTGACTACAAAATATTATGTATATATACGATAGTTAGTTCTTAGAAGTTAGTGCTCATTTCCATACCTACACTTAAATCCACCAAAAATTAATGCACACATTGAAGACATTTGCCAACAATATGAAAATGGTATAAATTCCTTGTTAAAATGTGGGTTAGGCGCTAACTCCATAAATTAACGCGGATTTGGCGACGTTTATTTTGGTCTCGCGACGCCTTCGCCATACCAATTATAATTTTATGTGTACCAGAATTATAACACTGTCGAATTCGTATACCTCCTAATCAACTTATTTCTATGCTTCGACACGACATTTTAAATTAGCACCATATTGAGCTTTGGAAATCTGCCAGCAACTAAATAGTATCGAAAGATAATCATATTATGCTTTGAAATACAAGTGTGACTAAAATAAACACAATAAATACTTTGAATAAAGATGTATGTGGACAGTTTTTCTTTTTTTCTCTGTTATTCTAAGGTTAATATAGGTGTGTACTGTGTACGAAAAGAATTTGAGAAAGTGGCGAAAAGAACCACACTTTCGCTTTGAAACAATCAAATAATGAACTACAAATCAAATTATATTTTATATGCTGTTTCAAAAATCTATGTTTTCTTATAAACAAACTGCAAAATGATACATCACGTGCACATGTTTATTTATTTAGATAGATAGATAACACTTTATCGCTCACCACATATTACACACAAACAGTTTACATTCTTTTGAAATAGTGTTACAACAGGCAACTTCCAGACAAACAAACGTACAGTCAGCAACATAAGTCGCTACACATTCACGAGATTTGGAATTGTCTTATCATCCAAAATCATAATTATTTTCAATATCGTATGGCACTTCTCGGCATAGATGACTTTACTTGGTTATACTTTACGACTACAGAGTAGTACGTACAAATTTTAATTCATAAAAAGGTTATCAAAAATTGTGAAGTGTTCAGCGACTTATGTTGCTGACTGTACGTTGGATAATCCGTTATAGAAGATAATAATATGTACTATGTATATAATCCTTATTGATAAAATTCCAATTATCAAAACAAACTATGATACAAAAATGTATATATTAAGATCTTTCTACTAACGATACAAATGACTATAATGTATAGAAAATAGTATTTTTTTGTGTACGGTCTGCACCAAGACCCTGAGTATATTTTCAATTAACTTTATCGTGTCTCCAGCCTGTAAATCCAGATAAATTTTCTCATACAGAAAAGAAAGCCAGCGATGATAACAAAACAATAAAAAGAAAATAAAAATATCGGCCTTGTAAGCCATAGCGAAATACGGAGTTTTATTTGCCAAGACGGCCAACACAAATGAAACATTTCAGGAGTATGTTTTATTTTCTGATAACTTTTGCATATGCTTGCCAAACACATACAAGATATAAAGACTTATATAAAGAAGACTATTTGAGGTAACCGTCTGAGTCAATAGTAGATATTTCCGTGTCTAAGTATACATACGATTTTGGCATTGCACAGAGTATATTACCGCGTTTTTTTTTTCACATCATCGATTAGCGCCGGTATTGAGGCTTCATGGTCACATAGCAAGCGAACAAATATTATATGTAATCAGAAAGAATATGACTTCAGAATCGGTTGGTTACTGATAGTCAATCACCACGCATTATAACGGTAAAGGAAAATATCGTAAGGAAACCTGCATACCATAGCAATTTGTAAACAATTCTATGGTAGGTAGGTATATATGTATGTAAAGTCCACCCGCACTAGACCAACGTGGTGGACTATATGGTCTAACCACTTTCACTCGTATTCTCGATTGTGGAGGAGGCCCGTGGCCCGCAGTGGGACGTATATAGGCTGATGCAGTAAGAATATAGCAATTATAGATATCAGAGTATAGGCTGCTTATTTTGGGTATACCATATCGTCAGATTTATATTTGGGACTCAATTGTCTGCACATATTTCCTAGCCTTTACCATTCCACTGCGAAGCAAAGGTCTTACTTCCCTATTCTCTCTTTCCTTATTTTAGGCCTTCTTGTCAAAATGATCAATGAACAGAGTAACTACTGCACATATTGAGATTTAACATCTTATGGCTCAGTATCGCGAGCGCAGTGGAACGCTGAGCATTATCATTTCAGCCACAGTAAGTCCACTGCTGAACATAGGCCTCCTCCAAGGATCTCCACATTGACCAGTTGGAAGCGGCCTGCATTGGAACGCCGCAGCTCTCCGCCTCTTGAGCGACTGATTATAAATTATAGTATACCACTACATATATTTCAATTCGCACCATCGATTATCGCCGCTAAATTTAGTTACGATGTGTATTAAAAAAGCAAACAAACATGCGTCATGCGCACGACTTGTGCAAAATAAACACGAAATATTATGATACTCAACAATCCGCGTAATATTGTCGACTGTAAATATGTTGTGGCATTTTTTATTCTATTTACAAAAATATGCACGTTATCTTTTCTTTATTTTTGCATGCTGTTCTTTTCATAGCTACCCCGATTTGAGTATCATTGTTATGGAGCACAAATGCACTTTTTAAAGAATGACCATCACTATAATGTTTTATTTACTACGGAAAGGAAAATCTTGTTTCTTTAGACTTTAGAGTATAGACAGTTAAGCTGGGTATGACACTTTTCTTTAAAGTTGAAAGCTTGGAAATTGTTTACGTCGAGAATCCCATAAAACACAGCTAGTGAAAAATAAAAAAAGAATTACACCCAACGTTTACAAACATAGTCCTGACCCGACAGTAAGATCGAGTCTTGTATCTTGAGTATCACAAACTATGAGAGAGTCCTAGGTCTCACAAACACCCAGACCCCAAAACAAATACATCTGGATCACACAAATATTTGTCTCGTTCCGAGGATCGAACCCGCTGCCTCTAATCTCTAAGCCGGCATCTAACCAACTGTGCCACGGAGTCTATAACACCATTTATATAAGCAAAGCAGGTTACCTATACGGTTTGCTAGTGAAAGTTACATCTTGTTTGCTTAGATGGTTATGGTGTGGTTATGGAGTAACGAAATACAAAGATAAATAACATTACCTTGCAACCCATAGATAGTTCTAATTTAAAGGAAACTTTCTAGAAGGGTCGGTGAGAAGTTTAATAAGTGAAAATTGATAGTAAGTCTCTCATATGTATGCCGCCTGGGTAGGTACAACAGTCTATTTCTCCCGCGAAACTGTAGTCCAAATGCACTGTTGTGTTTCAGTTGGATGGACATTGTAGCCAGAATAACTACTGGACATATTGAGACTTAACATATTATGTCTCAGGATGGCGAGCGCCGTGAAATGCCAAGCATTGCTTTGTAATTCAAATATTACATCGATATTTACACTATCCATAATATAATGTGTGTACAAACAAATATTTTCAAAGCATAAAGAGTTGTTAAATACGCGGGACTAAATATAGCCGTCTTGTCGTCAAATGGCCTCGGTATGGACTGAGGGCCATTAATTTGACTGACTCAGGCCTTGTGTCGCTAACAATGAACGCCATTTATAATACACGGAATATTAAATGGTGTCTATAGATCATCTTTATTCCATGAGATATATTGGGGCTTAGTGATAAGGTCGTATTTATGGGGGCTTAAGGTGACGCAGTCGAGTCTTGGGAATGGAAGAATTTACAAGATATTTTGTAAGATTACTTTATAGATTTAAATTTTTTAGGTATGACATAGGGTTTTACACATGAAAAACTGCTTGCGGGTAAAGGTCGACCTCCGGTGACTGAATGAGAGAGGATGATATAAAGAAGAGGTAATAAAAACAAATAGAGGTATAATTTGCCTCTTAGGTATTTTTCCGGCATGATGGAAACAAATATGTAAGCTTAGAACTCTAAGGCAGCTATGAAATTAGGAACCCCCTGGCTAAGCCAAATTGAGCAGTATACTAACCTATGGCCTAAGCCTTGTCAATCACAGCAGAACGAATAGATGCTGAATGCCTTGACGGGTAAGTAAAAAATCAGTACAGAAATCTAGACTCGCGATTCATTGACCCGCGCCCACATGGCCATGTTATCAGCCGTGTTCCGCGCGGACACGAGTTCGAATCGAGCCGATAAAGAGTGTATCGACCCGATGATACAGCGTGCTATTTCGGGCTCGCGTCTCGGCATAAAGAGAGTAACGGAACGCCCGGTTTTGTCATTTGTTTTTCGAAATCTTGCGGAGAAATGTGTTTTTTTAATGATTCGAGAAATGCTCAGGTACAGAATACTAAGCTAAGGGCTCTGCCTAATATCATTTAGCGTATGCTGATTGTACTATAAACGCAACGTTTCATCACCGCCCACCGGCGATAAGCTGCAACTAGATTTTGTAAATAGATTTTTTACTAATCTTAACAATCAAAGTTTGGTTCGTGTACAAGCAGTACACGAACCA
This sequence comes from Hyles euphorbiae, assembly GCA_023078785.2. Lineage (NCBI taxonomy): Eukaryota > Metazoa > Arthropoda > Insecta > Lepidoptera > Sphingidae > Hyles > Hyles euphorbiae. The sequence continues at coordinate 2,543,838 of CM041036.1, forward strand.
AACTTGTAGGCCACGCCACTGCTTGTAGGAAAACATCGTGAGGAAACCTGCATACCATAGCGATTTATAAGAATTTCTATGGTATCCGCACTAGGCCAGCGTGGTGGACTATATGGCCTAACCACTCTCAATCGTACTGTCGATTGTAGAGTAGGCCCGTGCCCTACAGTGGGACGTATATGGACTGATACAGGCAGTACTGCTTCTGTGCCTACGTTCAATTACATTCCACACGTCCTCTCTGAATTCAGTGGTTTCGGGAGAACAAAAAGTTTTCCACATTTATAACATATCACTTGTAAGTTGTATCTTAGTGTGGAATCGGGACTAGTGCGTGACCACAGAATGCGTGACCGTGTTATGTTTTTAGAATTCGGTATCTAACTATAAAGATATGCAATAATAGTAGTAATCTGGTCATTTTGCATAGTAATAATTTTATCTGATGGTTGTTGGGTGTTGCCAGCCTACTTACTACCCGTATATTGAGTAGAATATAATTAAATTGATAACATAATACTGTTTCAAACCATTGAACTCGTCAACGGTGTTTATTCTCGCTTGGGTCGTTCTAAACAATATGAATATTTATAAGATTGGAATATTATATAATATTACATATTTATCTTAGCAAAGCTTACATTAAATAATAAATAACGCCCAACAGTCACATACATAGTCCTGACCCCACACTAAGATCGAGTCTTGTGTCGTGGGTATCAGGAACTACGAGAGACTTTTCGGTCTCACAAACACCCAGACCCGAAAGAAATATTTGTGGGCCGCACAAACATTTCCCTCGGTGCGGGGATCGGACCCGCGGCCTCTCGTTTCACTGGCGGGGTCTAACCGTCTGCGCCACGGAGGCTGTCAATTCATATTTACTACAAACTTCCCCATTGTAATATTTAACATATATTTGCCATGCCCCTTGATTTTATTGTTTTATGCAAAAAATATTATTTTCCCAAATTTAGGTTTTAAGACAATATCAAAAATAAGATGCACTATATTTTTCCAAAAATATTCACGTCTTAAAAGCAATGCAATATCACAGTCTATTGAACCCGTTACTTCGATTTCAAAAGCGTTTGCAGCCATCCAAAAACCATGACCACCGGGATTATCAGGGCGTCTCGCTTGAATAAAAAGCAAGGGGACCTTTTATGGAAGGCTAGACAAAGAACCATGAAACGTAAGTATAGCGGTGTTGTAGCCCTCATTATTTCAACACGCTTCAAAAAAGCGGAAAGTTTAAAAAATAAAAAATAACAGAGTATCCGTCCTAGAATACTGAGGCAAAGGGATATTGGATTTATCTATTCATAATCAACGCGGAGTCAGGAATTTGTGTCCGATATGGACATACGTCGCCTATTACATCGTGGGACGGAACATAAAAGACGAAATGTGGGTGTCCTGGCACCTCTGCCCTTCTGGGATAAGAGGCGTGAGTTTATGTATGTGTGTATGTAATAACAAAATCTAAATATTATGACTTCGCTGCTCTGTTAAATATCCGAAGATAACCATAAAAAATAATTTTCATTGGCTTTATCAATTATTTCGGCGGTTAGTTGCTCGTTTCCTATGTATTGTTACCACTTAACATGCCAGTGAAAATGAACACTGGAGTTGCAATACTTATCCGCACCGAAGATTGTGAGAGTCGATAAATAATTTATGAGTAAGCACAATGGAACGGTTAACCAGCCGTGAGATTGTTTGCCTGGCAACCGGAATCACGTTTAATCGTATACGAAAAAAAAAAGTCTAAAAAGGTTAGAAAGAGCTTTGTACGGAAGTTAGGGTGGGATATAAATTGTCAGGTCAGATTCTATCATAAGTTGTTGTATCAATATGGAGTGAAGTGAAAGTAACTTGTAAATTGGAAAACATCTAATTTTGTTAATTTCATACACAATTTTCTAAACCGATTGTTATTTAACTTCGCGCCGAATCGGAATCAGCTAAATGCAGAGGCCATGTTCTATTGTATTGTATGTATTATTTTAAATAGAAATATTGAATTCCATAAATCAGAACGATATCACTTTAAACAGGAATATTAAAGTCCACCAATCAGAACGAAATGGGAAGCGCCGGAATGACACTGGCCGTACAATTATCAGTGCAATGAACCTAACATGCGTAATAATGTTGGCACATATACCATCTAAAAATCACATCCACACTAAACGCATATTTCTAGATGAAAAATACAATCAACCAGACAATAACACGAAATGTGAAACTCATACACAAAACTTTTTACGATCGCCTCAAACAGTTAAACAGAATATTTTTGAATTTGGAATAGGTTATTGAATTTGAATTTAGAACAGTTTTTGTATCAGTCGGTGTTTACGACTGCAACGACATGGTCGTTTAAAATGTCTAATGTTAGAAATATAACAATTAAACCGTAATTACTCTTTGTCTTCGAGTCCATTATGTTCTTAAACTGCGTGTAATACATGCTAAATTAACCCAGGTCGTAAACTAACATTGTGCCAAGTTTTATCTGAATGTATTCAGTTGGTTGTGAGTGACACACCCAGACAAAATAAACAGTACAAATGTTCCAGCTATAATATATCGTGCTCTACCTACGCATTTGTAGATTTGTCATTAAAAATAATTTTGTTATATAGTATTATTCATTACAATTTAAATTGTTACTATTTTTTCTTGGCGAAAATTATTCTTTGGCGCACGGGGTAATTATAACTTGTAAGAAAATTGTGAAAATGTACAATTTGCTAGCGATTAATATTAATTAATCAATATATTCACTTATTGACTCATTATTTCACCATTTCCATGATATAGGTACCTAAAAATATCATAACATTTTCCTTTTGTTTATTTGTTATCTTACACAAATATATAAACTATGATATAATGAACTAAAATCGTAAAATGCGTCTATCTTTATTTATTGAAGTATAGAATGGTATCAACATAGTAATGGTATTTTAAACTTTGGTTAAGGACAACCAAGGGCGGATCCAGCTTTTCAGCCAGGGGCGTCATATAGTGTTCTCACAAGACACTGGGTCCGATTTCAATACTTGAATTCGTAATTATTAATTTTTAAAGTTTATTATAACCGTGATTTGTGAACATACATACACTTTCTTACTTTATTTATCGAGGTACAAAGAATTAATTGTCCTTATAATTTTATCAACAAAATAAATAAATTCTAAAATGAAACTATTAAAATTATAAATAAATTCTGTCAATCTGGAGCCAGCCCAGGTCGTGACCCCCATGACCTCCCCCCTAGATCCGCCCTTGAGGACAACTAGGATATAGAGACCGGCTATAAGACTCACCTGGTTTGTGGTGAGATCCCACTGATCAGCGACAAACGACTGTCTGCTGTATAGAAACACTGGCACCTGATGATCCTTCACTGGCGCCGGGTCGCTATTCACCCTCACCACTGTTAAGTGCGTCGTGGTGGTGCCAACTGAAGACAAAGAGAACAAGACTTGAGTATTTTTGGGTGGTAAAAATTATTGCCTCGGCAAGAGCTAGTACGCCCTCCAACCAGGTGGAGTGATGATATTCGAAAGATGGCTGGTTGAGGTTGGAGACGATGGGCTGAAGATGGAGCTCAGTGGCGTGCCACAGGAAAGGGCTACGTTCAGCAGTGGACGCGGATTGGCTGATGATGATGATAAAAAAGTCTATAATATGTGAAGTTCGCCAACCCCCCTTAGGCCCAATGGCCTATGGCCTAAGCCTTCTATTTAGAACTATCGGTTGAAGTGTGGCCCCGTGCTCAGCTTTCGGTGATTATGAGTTAATATAGATTATTGAACTTCCAGTGGATGAAGAGAGAGACAAAGGGAGGGATATATTATTGGTGGTAGACTGTGATATTGTTTTCGACTGAATAGCTATCGCCATAGGTAATAGTGGAATAAGCCGAAGATCGAGGCAAAACTTTCGAGATACTTTCAAACTCTTTTGGATATAGAGATGCATTGTACCCAATATTCTATTCGAACAGCACTCTAAAATTCACTAGAAATACAGTTCTTTTTGTGATGCTCAAAAATAACGTAAGTATTAAAAAGAGTTTAGCCCTCGAAGCCGAAAGTTTACCGAGTTAGAAAAAAAAGTTTACCGAGATACTGTACAATGCACATTGGAATTTATAGATAGTTTTTTCCTGTTTTGCTCCATATGGCGAGCCCTACTTAGTGAGACCATTAGTAATAATATTTTTATTAATCAATACCAACAGATGGATTAGCTATACAACCACTCACCCACGCACACACACATACAATCAAGTTGTGATGAAATAGAATAGTTCTTTTTTTTTGCTTGTATTTTGGTTTATTTTGAATTGTCATGTTGTTTGTTTATTGTATTTTTGCTATTTTTAAAATTACTGTCTAATAAATAAGTAACTCCGACTGATCGTCCGCACGTCTCTTGGGCCTCCCATTGAAAATCAGCGTTGTAGTACTGCATATGCAGTACTGCAACAGAAAGCTGAATGAGAGGTTCCATTGCTGGCGCAATATTTATAATTTTATTATACTTATCTTTTCTTACTGTAATTCGTGTTTTTTCTTTGTATTCTTTTAGTATTTATTTTTCGTACTGAATTTATTTTTTTGTTATTGTGTATAAAGAAAGAAAGAAAGGAAGATTTATTGCTAATAAATCTTCCTTTCTTTCTTTCTTTATTTCAAGCCGTAAGAATAGGAGGATGGAGTAGAATTAGCGGAATCGCGGATCCTGGCAACGGTCGGGATAACACCAGGAGGAAGGATACACTCAACCGTCACACACATTGTTCTAACCCCACACTAAGTTACATAACGTGGGAATCAGAAACTACGAAAGATTTTTTCGTCTCATAACACTCAAACTCGGACAAAAAATTGTCCTTCCTTCTTTCAGTATTTTCTTTCACAAGCGGAACTTCGAAGGATGATCATCTATTCAGCAAAGAACTTCAAGCTAATGATGATAAGACAGTGAAGAGAGAGCAAGGACTACTAAACACAAGCAAAAAACCAAGCTAATGTTAATACTAACATTAATTTGATAAATATTACATTATTATCACAAGTGCAATATGCAGATAAACATGTTTATCAAAAGTAATTTGGGCTTATATTGTAGTTTAGTATACTTATCTCTCTAATATAACATGAAGTTTCCCAGACACAGTATAATAAAATTCTGATGTTTTTGTCGTATTAAATACAAGTATTCTATCGGATACATTGGTTCGGGTCCTTAAGTATTCGAATTCTAAGTCTTATTTGGTAGGATGGTAGCGAAAATAAGCATTTTTTTATTATTTTACAATAATTGAGGGTTAATAATTTGGCATGTAGTAAATGCGCGCCAGGGTGAAGGGCCGAAAAACTTGACAGACCTTTTCCGCTGCGTCCAAACTAGCAAACGGGATAAAAGTTTAAGGAGCTTTCTTCTCGATTAAATCCCTTCTTTTTGGAGACTCTCCCGCCCTCACACCCACCACTGCAACTCCTGTAAGCCAGGATCAACAGTGGCACGCTTTGTAATGTCACCAAGCGTAGAGACGAGTCTCCGGGAATGTCTAACTTGTCTTTAACCCGCAATGAAATCATGTTATACAAGTTGTCTACTTTTACAGCCATTGCAACTCCACTGAAGACAGATCTTTCTTAAATATTTACAAATTGACCTGTTAGATCAGAATCTTCCTATGGCTGACCGACATGAATTAAAAATGTTTCTAGTCCGGGTATTGTGTGACCACGCGCCAGGAAGATTATGAAATGTTTTGTTTCCATTAACATATAATATTCCGTAACAAATAACAATGGTTACCCTAATGTCCGCTATTAAGAGCCTACCTCGAAAAATATTCGCAGCTATTTGGGGCGTGGTTTACGAAAGTTGCCGCATCACGTCGCGGCACTGCGCTACTGGCGCACATTCCCCGATTAAATATTATCTACTGGTATTATTAATATTAGTAATAACGAATTAATGTAGACCTATGTATATTTATAATCCGTATGATTCTGACAATGTGCCTATATATTGTTTATCATACTTTTGTATTGATAAAAAAAATCTATTATAATCTAAGTGTTAAAACACGAACTTTAAACTATTACTTTACGAAAACCTCAAAAACATTTACAATAATATCTGTATAAATACAAGAAACCAATTGTTTTGCCGGTCACTCACTCTACTAGTGTGAAGCGCTAATCGCCTAGGCGCCCTTTGATAAATGCCGCCAAAGGCATTGCGCCTAGCGATGATTTATTTGTTTCTACTTCATTTGACCTGTGATTTGACCACTGACTTTCGCCTATAAAACAACGTCATTCTTAGTTCTGCTGTTTTGTGATTTTTGACTTACGATACAACTGTAAAATTAACAAAAATGTGTGAAATAAATTTGAATTTTGTAATAACAACCAAACTAAACTGACTAGGTATTCCTGAAGTATGTACACAGAGCGGAAACGATAAGTAATTACATTAGATTATTGTTAAATTCCACATAAAATAATTATTATTGATTTTCGAACTGTGCGGTCACACCGGCGCTCACGCTCTTATCATTACTGCTATGCGCTTGGCGCGCGAATGACGACGATCACACCCGCCCGTTCCAGTTTGAACCTTCTTTATAACCAAATAGGGATCATTTTTGTTTAACAATGTTTCTTTTATTTACGCTAGACAAATTTTTCGGCGAAATTATTTGATATCAATTACAATTATTTTGCTTTCGTTATATGAAGAGCATTGTAAATATTAATTTTATAGTAATACTAGCGATTGGGCCCGGCTCCGCCCGGGTGCATACACGTTTTAAAATGGCGGTCAAAATGTTTAATTCTGACTATCAGTTTAGAATATCGACCAATCGGACCAAGAAAAACGAACAAAATTTCCTCCTATTTGCTAGAAATGTCACTACTGCTTTCCTCCTATAGATCATAGCGTGATAATATATAGCCTATAGCCTTCCTCGATAAATGGACTACCCAACACTGAAAGAATCATTCAAATCGGACCAGTAGTTCCAGAGATTAGCGCGTTCAAACAAACATACAAACAAACTCTGCAGCTTTATAATATAAGTATAGATATAGACTTTCAGTGACATATAAAATATATTCGTAAAAAAAAATACTCTAAATCTGGGGGCACGGCAGTGCCCCCACCAAGTCGAGCTAAAAAGCGGCACAGTGGTACCATCCTTTTCTCGAAGCAATTCAGATCATTTTAAACCCCCCATAACTTTGTTGTGGTTAAAGCAAGAAACCTGAATTTTCAGTTACTAAGCAGGCATTGTGTAAACACGGTATGTATATTTAAAATTTCATTCAATTTGAACCACTAGTTTAAGAATTGTAACTAGTCAAACTTTCTTAATTTTGAAATAAAACTATTATTTACGGATTTTATCGCGAATTTAGTTTAATTTTTTACATTTTTAAGTCTAAGGTAATTCTAGCAGACATAGAACCTTCAAATTTAGAATATAATTAGTGTTTAGTGTCTTAAGTAGGGAAAAATTTAAACATTTCGTAATTTCTGCCTAGTGTTCTAGATACACCAACTGCGTGAATAACTTTGTAATCCCATATAAATATATAGGATTACAAAGTTATATTATGCAGTTAATGAATAATTGTACCCGTATATAATGGAATAATAGTTCTAGATAGGTATCACTACATAGTATAAAACAAATTCGCTTTCTCTGTCCCTATGTCCCCTTGTGTGCTTAAATCTTTAAAACTACGCAACAGATTTTGATGCGGTTTTTTTAGTAGATAGAGTGATTCAATAGAAAGGTTTACGTGTAAAATAACATCCATTAAATAGTGGAGACATACTGTTATATTTGAGGTTTCTAATGTGATGTCGTTAATTATCAATTTTTTCCGCTTACATTGCAAACGCAGGCTGAACCCTACGAGATTTATCAAAATAATGTAGTAATTATTTGTACACATTGAAAATGTCTACAGAAAACTCCGCGATGCTATATGTCTATCTCTTATGGATATCCTACAATAACAGTTTTTTGTCATTTACTTTTTACGACAAATACAGCATTAATCCTTATCCAATTAAAAAGCTTAAATACATTGTTGGTTTAATATAGATCTATATGGTCCTTTACAGCACCAGATTTAAATGAATATTTTCAAAGATATTACAGATTTAAAATTGACGGACGTAACGCTTGCGGCAGTACTGGCCGGCCGGGGCGGCAGTAGCGTGCCTGAGTAGGAAGGTTTATATGTATAATAATAATACGTACATATTTTTGTACAGAAATCTATTTGTATCCGGGCGAAGCTGGACCTGGCCGCTAGTCTATATATAAAAGGCATAACATGAGAGGGTATTGAGAGGGAAAGGGTGTATTCAGCCCATGAAACTGTACAACTTCCTCTAGAAAGACATAACGAAGAAAAACTTGCAAATAAATAGACTAAATAGCTCCAAAATATCAATTACCATGAAAGAAAGAATATTAATAAACAAATCCGTGATAATTGTGATAAATTGACACCTACAAAAATAAGAAAATACCATAAGACAGAGGCTTTACGAAAAAATGTTGGTGATATTCTAGAAGTAAAAAGTACCAAAAAGGAAAAAATTAGGACTCTAAAAAAAGACGTGACATCCCATCAAAAACATCCTGTAAAAAAATTCAGCCATCCAGCAGCATTATGTACGATACATTATAGTTTCATGCGATGGCCAAGTCGATCCATTTATTTATAACGTAAAGAATTTTTAATATTTATATGATAATAGCTTACGTAATAACTTTATACAGAAGGTCCCTTACGCAAGGACTAAATAAATTAATCGACTTGGTATCGGTATATGCATGTAGCATCTCACAATTTTTTGAGGTAGAAACCCTGAGCTGCGAGACTTGGAATTTTTTTACAGGATGTTTTTGATGGGATAGTGTCTTCATCTGTCTATTGATAGAGGTGCTCCCGAAAGGTACTATTTTTCTAATGATATTATACTGGATGATTTTGAAAAATATCACAATATTATGATGACCATATACAACACTTTATATGTTTCCTTACATGGGCAAAAAATCATGCAATTTGTGTCACGTAATTTATGGATAACCCCATAGGTGGTCGGAATTGAAAGTAGCGACCGCCATTTTTTTTTCTGCTCTAAGATATCGATGTTGAAATCAATTGGATCAAAAGCATTCAAGCAAGCATTAGATTAATCGAGCAAAGGGTAACCCAGATATCGATTTATATATCCATCGGATGAATAACAAAAAAGTTCAAAATGGCGGCCATAAATTTCGGTTCGGACTCCGAATGTAGGTTATTCGAAGAAAGGGTACTTCGGATAGATATTAATTTAGAGACCAATCAGATTAATAACAAAACGGTTCAAAATGGCGGCCTCAACTATCAATTCTGACTTACTCATTCAAATGAAGGAACCATTAGATATCGATTTAGATATCAATCGAATCAAAAGCAAAAAAGTTCAAAATGGCCACCATAATTTTCAATTCTGACTTTGAATTTAGTGAAACGGAATAATATGGTAAAAAGGTTTTTCTATTTAATTCACTATTAATATATTTATTGGGCAAAACCCGATTAAAAGTTATAAGTAAATTCAATTGATTATAAAAGTTGGTGCGACCTTGGTGGGAATATCGCGTAGCCTTCATATTATAGGAGCTAGCAACAAGAAATATTGCGATATCAGATTAAAATATTTTTGATGAAAAATAATGATAATATACTGAAAGAACAACACAACGAGAAACTAATTTATTTTAACCGAATTAATTCGATGACAATGATCGCAATGTCCATATCATAAGGATTACGTTGGATCCCTTATTTTCATATTTCTCGTATGTCGTGGATCTACATACATACATACATAAACTCACGCCTTTTTCCCAGAAGGGGTAGGCAGAGGTGCCAAGACCCACATTTCGCCATGTATGTTCCGTCCCACGATGTGATAGGTGGCGAACCTATCGCCATATCGGGCACAAATTCCTGACTCTGGGCTGATAATGAATAGAAAAATCCAATATCACTTTGCCCTACCCGGGATTCGAACCTAAGACCTCACCTTTGTAACCGTACCTTAGTACAACTACGCCACTGAGGCAGTCTACCAGTCAAATATCGATTTGGAACCCTTCGGATAAATAACAAAAAAACAAAAATTAAAATGCCCCGGACTCGAACCCTAAACTTCAGCGTCGTAATCATATTATGAGGCAAAAATGTATAAAATTTCACCCGAATAATAAAAACATCAATCAAAATGCGGATCGAATATTCTTTTTTCTGAGAATATTTTCATTTTTTCGGAATGATGGTTCTTTCAAATATCGATTAGGAACAATTCGGATAAATAAAAAAAAGCAAAAATTAAAATGACCCGGTTTCGAACCCGAGACTTCAGCGTCGTAATTATATTATGAGGCAAAAATGTATAAAATTTTACGCTCCCTTCGACTAATTTCGTTGAGCGCTTATACGTAAGTCAATGACCTTTCTCTTTTATTTTCGTAACTTAGCTAGTTAAAAATGAACTTAAAAATGAATATATACTGCTATTTATTTTTTAAATATATGTAAAAAAATTAAAATGTACAAACACAAAAGAGTACCACCTAAAATAATACGATTTACGTAAATTTGAAATTACGTAAAAAATAATCGGCGGGCTAGAATTTCGAAACGTCGAGCGCAGATCCGTCGTCCACCAAGGCCCGCGGCCGTCTGACGGGAACGCCCCCAAAGAGATAGCTTATATGGCCATAACGTACAAGAATAGGATAGGATGGCTCATGCGCTTCTCAAAATAAAACAACATAAGCGCCAAACCATATTTTATTTTATTGTCATCGTACTATTTACTTTTTTCTTGTTTTTTTCTCGCGAAAAACTAATATTTAAAAATATGTTTATGTCAAATTAATCTTGAGTTTCTACACGGGGTAAATTAGGAGTTCTGAGTTCTTAAAAAACTTAACAACTGCTACTTTGGACTGTATTTTTGTTAAGGCAAAGTGGCATAATCATGTATTTTTTCTCATAAAGTTGGTAATTATATCATCAATTAAAACATATATGAAAATGGACTACCTAATCTTAGTAATTTATGATATGTAGGGTTTTAAAAAAGCCAAATTTTTCGAGGTATCCCCTTAACACACGCCTATAAACGTACACCCACACAATAATCGAGCATTGTTGAGAACAGAAATACGACAGTCGAGCGCTAGGAAAAACAAACTATTAATAGATAACGTGGATCTTGTACATTCTTATACACCAATAGATATTACTGTTACGTAATATTGTAAGTGCAGTATCGGGCTTATTCATAGACTGTTCTAAACCTACTATAGTTATCAAATGTTTTGTCTTCTTCACTCAAACTGAATTCAAAAGTCTTTTGAAATAGATATTTATACACCCAACAGTCACATTCATAGTCCTGAACCCACACTAGGATCGAGTCTTGTGTCGTGGGAATCAGAAGCTAAGAGACTTTTTGGTCTCATAAACACCCAGGACCGAAAAGAATACCTATGAATCACACAAATATTTGTTTCGGTGCGGGAACCGAACCCGCGGCCTCTCGTTTAGCAGCTGGCGCCTAACCAACTGCACCACAAAGGCAGTCGTGAAAGGGATAAAACATTTGATAGCCAAAATAGGTTTTAAAATAAGGTCGTTAGTGACATGTACTGTACCTACTATATCAGCCCATATTCGTCCCACTGCAGGGCACGGGGCTCCTCTACAATCGATAGTAAGATTGAGAGGGGATAGGGGATATAGTTCACCACGCTGGCCTAGTGCGGGTTGGCGAACTTACGTACTATAGAAATTCGTACAAATCGCAGGTTTTCTTACGATATTTTCCTTCCAGTTCTACTACGAGTGTTTGGTGATTGAATATCACTACACACATGACATGTTTAATGTTTCAATTTAAAATTCAGTAATGAAATCTACTAACATCTTATGATTCTGTACTGCACCTAATTGTAATTGGTATACTTTTTGAACTAAATGAGTATTGGCGAGAAACAATTACTTTTAAAATTGCTTTCAGCACAATTATGATGCCCCATTTAATTGTTTTTTCAGGTTATGAGAGAACCCAGAATTACAGAACCAATTATCCATTGTAATAAAACTATTAAATTTACAGGTTTTTATCGCGGATTTGGTTTATTTTTTTGTTTTTTTAACCTCCCGACGCGACGCGACATTTCAATTACTTTACAGCCTTCATGGTCACAGAACAGACTGAGGCAATAGTCATCCGTTCAGTGACTGTTACCCGTCCCGTAAATAATAGTTTTATTTTAATACATAACATTCCCGTTAATTTAAGAAACCATTATCCTATTACCCATGTTTTTCTGGGGTCGTGTGCACAGAATACAAGAATAATTTATGATAGAAAGAGAAGATATCTATGATAGAGTCTATAGAATGTTCACAGGCGATAATAGTTATCTTTTAATCCGATCTTTAATAAAAAAATAGCGTATTCCCACGTAAAAGGCCGGTCGCTCATCTCTATGCCCTATGGTGTTGCAGATGATATGGGCGGCTGAGATCACTTACCAGCAGGTGAACCGTATGCTCGTTTGCCACCTATTTTGATAAAAAGAACTTGTTATTTCGTTGTCCCGTCTATATATTTGAAAAAAAAAAAAACATTAAACCTGCATAACTAACGAGTTTCTCTTCGTGATTCTTTTGATGTCGGAAAAAAATAAATGTACACAAACGTTGATATATTTGTGGGATTAAAATTATTCCGAGCAATTTATTAAAGAAAAATCACGGTGTGAAATATTTTCTGAAATACCACAATAGCTTGAGGCAATTTTCTCACATGTGCTAATCAATGCGCTTAGCGGTTGTATAGGAAAAAGGAGAGCTTTTTATTAACCGACTTCAAAAAAAGGAGGAGGTTCTCAATTCGACTGTATGTTGCTTTTTTTTTTTTTTTTTTTTTTATGTTTGTTACCTCGTTTCTCTGTACTGTGTGAACCGATTTCGACCATTCTTTCTTTGATTGAAAGCTGATGCTTGTCATTTGGTCCCATAAAAATATGGTGAAAATCTAAGCAATATCTTCGGACCTGGAGAGGGGAACTCCTTAAAATTAAGTAGGATTCCAATGGTTCTTTTTGCATTAGGTTCATTATAAAAGTTAATTTACAGTGAGAGAGGAAAAAAGGGGTGGGGGTGAGGGGGGGTAGGTGATAAAATTAAAATACACGTAAATTCTAATATCTTCGGCAGCTTTTAACCGATTTTAGTGATTTCTTTTTCATTGGAAAGAATGTATTGACAGGTTGATCTCAGGAACACAACATGGAGATCTGATCATCATTTTCGGATCTGGAGTGTAGAACTCTTCAAACTTTAGTAGGATTCCAATGGTTCTTTTTGCATTGGGTTCAGTATAAAAGCTAAGCTACAGTGGTGGTGGGAAAGGGGGGTAGGGGCAAAGGGAGAGGGGGGGAGAAAAAATAATAAACATATGAATACTCCAATATCTTTGGCAGCTTTTAGCCGATTTTAGCGATTTCATTATCATCGGAAAGAACATATTCCTTGTGGGGACCAAATCTTCTTCATTTTGATTCCTATCAACACTAAAAAGATAAAAATAACCAAAATTTTTAATAAAAAAATAAAAACCGACTTCAAAACAAAAAACCGCTAAAAACCAAAAAATAACTAAATAATAAGTACCACTGCAAAGCCAAAAAATAATATTTGTTTCATGGAACTTGCGCTTGTTGATTAATTTGCTTAATGACTTGACTAGCCAACAAATCAAAATATATGCATAACATATTGAAGGCGGGTCGCCCAGTACCAAACATATAGATATTTAAATTAATATAAGGCATAGGTCCTAAATGTTTGGTACTTGGCGGCCCGCCTTCGATATGTTATGCATATATTTTGATTTGTTGGCTAGTCAAGTCATTAAGCAAATTAATCAACAAGCGCAAGTTCCATGAAACAAATATTATTTTTTGGCTTTGCAGTGGTACTTATTATTTAGTTATTTTTTGGTTTTTAGCGGTTTTTATATTAAGTGATGGTGAGATCAATTCTATTAATATGAAGTAAACGGCATAATTAAAGCATTAAGATTTCTCCTGTTTGCGGCGTTTACATACCAAATGCAATACAACAAATTATTTGAAATCACATACAGGGACATACAGTGACCACACTGATATTTGATGGTAGGTTCAGTTCGTACAGTAGTCAAATAATATAGAATGGTAAGAAGAGATTCCATCTTTACAGTCCACAAAATTATGCTGAAACAGTGAATACACAGATTTACTCTGGTACGCGCCATTTTCGTGGGTCACATAATAATCTATCCCCTGATACCGACTCAAACCCATGACCTTATAAAACCAGTATAACTGGTATGTATTTTATATTGTCTATGCCCTCAAAAAAAAAAGGCGGGAAACCGATGCGCGCGCTTTTGGACTTTTCTTCTGACATGTTAATAATCTAGCATCTCTTGGTTGTTTTATTGTGTTTCCACATATATATCAATAACTCATTCATCGTCATAATCATCTCAGCCACAGGAAGTCCACTGCTGTACATAGGCCTCCCCCAAGGATCTTCACATCGACCTGTAGGAAGCAGCCTGCATCCAGCGGCTTCCTGCAACCTTAGCCAGGTCGTCCGTCCACCTTGTAGGCGGGCGTCCGACATTTCGCTTGCCTGTACGTGGCCTCCACTCTAGAACCTTTCGGCCCCGACGACCATCAGTTCTACGAGCTATGTGCCCGGCCCACTGTCACTTCAACTTGCTAATCCTTTGGGCTATGTCGGTAACCTTTGTTCTCCTACGGATCTCCGCATTTCTGATTCGATCTCTTAGGAAAATACCGAGCATAGCCCTCATCATGACTGCCCAATAACTCATTGCGTTACTGCAAATAACGAGACAGCCAAGGTAACAAATCATAACATTTAATCTCCAATTTTTTTGCAAAACTCATTAAATTATAACATAATCTTGTTGATAGCGAGACAATTACCCGGCATTGTAATATATTCTGCTTATAGTGATAACAGTTATCAGATGAGAGATAACGCACGTCTGCAGCTCGCATAAAATTATTTAATGTACATTATTTTTAGACTGATAAAAAAATGTGGCGCTTTGTGGAAATTATAGAAATGTACGAGGAAATTTACAATTCGTAATTTATTCCAACCAACATTTTTGGTACGTAAGTACGTATACGGAACAAAACATGACACCAAAGGTCATATTCCACTTCGGTTTGTATGTGGGATAGTGGCCTAACCGGTGCTGTAATGTCGACCGGCCTATTATTTCCGTAAACCGCATTTAAGTATTCTGACAAATAAATAATACGTCATATGTGAGAAGCCGCCTGGGTACTATCACCGCAATGTATTTATCTCCCGCCAAACAGCAGTGTAAACGCACTGTTATGTTCCGGTTTGAAGGTTTGGAGCCAGAGTAATTACTGGATATATTGATACTTAACATACTATGTCTCAGGATGGCGAGCGCAGTAGAATGTCATGCATTACTACATTAAGGCTCAATTGCACAAACTAACTTTGCCAATACCTTTGCCCTTGAAACTGTCAATTCCATACATTCGCAAGGTCAAATACATCTCAAATGTATGGCGATGACATTTTCATAGGCAAAGGTATTGGCAAAGTTACTTGGTGCAACTGAGCCTTACTATTGTACAGGGCAGTCGTATCGCTTACCATCAGGCGAATGAATTCTCGTCTCGCCATTCATAGCAATAAAACAAGGTGGTAATTAACAATAAAAAACACTGTTTCATTTTCAATACATATTTATCAGTTCTCTCTCTTCAGCCATAGGAAGTCCACTCCTAATAAGCCTACCCAAAGACTATTTATGACTTAATAAATAATAATTATTACTATTTCAGCCCGATTCCGTTAATTAATCCGCTGATTATCTCGTAACAAAACGTATAACCCGTCAAACACGTGCTCAGTTTGTTTACATGTTTATCTCTGTTTACAACATATTTTAAAATGTTACGTGTTATGCAAACATTTTCCTCATCAATCATACATGTTTGTGTGATTCTAACATAATTTTACAGCTAAAATGTTTATGTTTTGCTTTATATAGTAAAATCTTAGAGTATGTAACATAGAGGGAGCGCTGGTACTTCAAAAATGTAAATAATAATGGTGTTACCGGGCAACCTTTTTCTGCTCTGCTATTGGCTGATATTTGACAGGTTGTCCAACTTGCACGAAATACTTGGAAAAAAAAATAATAACAAATAGTTTAGGGCTATTTAATTCCACTGATGACTGAAACTCGTATTAAAAGAATGATAGGTAAATATACTTTCGGTTATTAAAGGAATTACATATATTGCAATTTGTTGTTTAACAATTAATTCAATTTTCACAAATATAGGAACGCTACCAACATTACGAACAAGAAAATATCGACGTATTTCAATACGCAAATATATGACAGCGCCGCTCCCTCTATAATATAAATATTCTAACCGTAAAACTAAAAGGAGTAAGACCTTCTTCTAATTGTGATAGATATGACTTGCTACCACTTGATATGTTTCTGTGGCCATAGCAAAAGATTTTTGGAGAGAGGAAGAGGTCTTATTAACCTATATTAACAGTGCGCGAGTGTTAGAACAATCAACCAATCTCGTGGCCTAATTAGAGTTAAGTTGCTGCTATAGAAGAGCTATTTTTGTTGTTATTCCTAAATTAGGAAGGAAGTTAATAATTGACTTAAATATTATGCTATGAATGGCGAGACGAGTATGCCATTCCTCTGATGGTAAGCGATACAACCGCTCATTGACAGTAGCAATGCTTGAAATTCCATGCGCTCACCAGCCTGAGACGTAATATGTTAAGTCTCAATATGTCCAGTAGTTACTGGTGTAGTGTATTGATAAATTCACACTCTTAGCATCTGTCGTCTCGAACTATACACTACGCGAACCAAGGGTGAAAGAGATAGATATAGAATGAGATAGATCATAGACGTAGAGGACGGAACGGTGTGAAGACGTGGTGTATAGCAAACGAGCCGATAAATATTAATAATTGTATTCTACTACAATGTTACACATATTAACCATAAATAGTGACTATTACAACTGGCAAATTTTTTTTTAAACTGGAACACAGCAATTCCTATACACTAAAATAATGCTCATATATAGGGACTCTGCCGATGTTACATCACATTGTATAGTCCCTACGATTTTTCTGTCTAGATAGATAGAAGACATCAATACAAAAATAAAATTACAATTTTAAAGCAATAATCTGTAGTCATAGCCTGTATCTGCCTATATACGTCCCACTGTAGGGCACGGGCCTCCTCTACAATCGACACTACGATTGAGAGTGGTTAGGCCATATAGTCCACCACGCAGGCCTAGTGCAGGTTGGCGGACTTACATACCATAGAAAATTTATAAATCGCTTTGGTATGCAGATTTCCTCGCGATTTTTTCCTTCATCGTTACATCAATACAAAAACAAAATTAAAATTTTAAAACTATAATCTGTGGTTATAAGCACACATTATTCAATTTTAAACAGAGTTTCGCCGCATAGCAATAGCTCGGAAGATAATTGTAATTAATGAGTTTATAGCATGTTTACTGCACGAAACTGCGAGTCACTGACCCCGCGCGATAAACATTATACTTGTATGCATCATAATACATACATAACTCGATATTATATTCCAACAATCGGTAGTTAGAAAATAGTAATAACTAACATGCTTTTTTTTAATTGCAACGAATGGCGAGACGAGCGTTCCGTTCACCTGATGGTAAGCGATACGACCGCTCATGAACAGTAGCAAAACCAAACAACACCTTAAATTACAAAGCAATGCTTGGCATTCCACTGTGCTCGCCATCCTGAGACATAAACTGTAAAGTCTCAATATGTCTAGTAGTTACTCTGGCTACAATGTCCTTCAGTCCGAAACGCAACAGTGCATTTAAACTGTTGTTAGGCGTGAGAAATAGATATTGCGGTGGTACCTAACCAGGTGGCCTCTCATATATGACAGACCTACCACCAGTGCACACTTAATGTCCCTATTGTTTTATACATAAGTACTAATTAATAAGTACATGGTGATCTGTTGGTAACAGACCAGATGCGGCTGCCAACATGTTCACGATGGTCGCGGGTTTAAATCCACCACGCACTATGAAAGTGACGGAATGGAGAGATGCCTTTAGTATTTTTATTTACAGGTGGCAACTCTCTCATATGTGAGATTATGTTTTTAAACACACAGCTAAATAATCCAAATATTTAAAGCCTTGAATTATCCTGCCCTAACTTTTAATACATTCGTCATCCCTGTTATAAAGATAATCCAGTAGAAATTATATCGCCAGACTGGCATTGGAACACAATTTAGATCCACGAGTTATGCTAGGGATATTAAGTCAAGGCTGACAGATTTATTGACGGTGAATACCTTAAGTACCTATACTGGTATACTGGTGGTAGGTCTCTCATATGTGCGAGGCCATCTGGGTAGGTACCACCGCAATGTCTATTTCTCCCGTGAAACAACACTGCTTAAATGCACTGTTGTGTTTCGGATTGAAGGACATTGTAGCTAGAGCAACTACTGGACATATTGAGACTTAACATCTTATGTCTCAGGATGGCGAGCGCAGTGGAATGTTTCTACTGTTTATGAGCGGTCGTATCGCTTACCATCAGGCGAACGGCTTGCTCGTCTCGCCATTCACAGCAACAAAAAAAAAAAAGTATACCGTTATTTGCTTTTTAAGTTTGTTCCGGTTTGAAGGAAATTGTAGACAGAGTAACTACTAGACATATTGTCTCAGGATAACAAGCGCAGTGGAATGAAAAGCATTGCTTTGTGATTCATGGTTTTGTTTGATATTGCTACTGTTCAGCGGTTGTACCACTTACCATCTGGTAAACGGCATGCTTGTCTCATTCATAGCAATAAGAAATGTACTAGACTCGTGTCTGAGATGATGATGATAAATATTATCCAACCATTACTTATCTGCTAGATAATCTGATAGAGATTATAGGTAGCGTGTCATTGTAACATATGACATCCACGTGTTACCGCCAACTCAGTCAAGGCCGACAGATTAATTGAATGGATTGTGTACTATTAACTGTTTCGGCGTTCGTGTTTTTAAAGGTGGTGTTACGTATTGTGACGTCCTAGGTTTGACTCCCAAGTGGATTTTCTAATAAGGTTTGTATTGGAAATTTGTGTGGTTAGTTACTAAGGGTTTTATTGGTAATAGCTATTATTAATAAAATTATATTATGGCAATAACTTATAAATAGGCTAAAGCCTTTGGAAACTTTCACCCGCGGGTTTAGACTTTTTTAAAGATTTATTATTAAACTCTGAAAAGCGAGGGATTAACTGTAGCCCAAGGCTTTATAATTGAACCGATTAATTTTAAAATCAAGGTAGTCACTACTTTATTAAACACGGGTGTACTTCGACCGAACATGACAATCCTGTTATGGCTATCCACTGATTACAAAAGTGAAAAGAATGCACAAAATAATCAAGTCCATTTTAAGCTTTGGACTAAAGTTAATCCCTCGTTCAATCCTCCATTATAAAGCACCTATCGTTCAGAAACCATGTTACTTTTGCCATAAAAAGTCGAATTATGCTCCAGACTATCTGCTATCCATATACAAATGTCTGTTACTGCCTCATAGAAGGACAGCCCCACTTTCGAACCACTGATATTTGTACCAACCCGTATACGTCCCACAGCAGGGTACCAGCCTCCTCCACAATCGAGAGTATGATTGAGAGTGGTTAGGCCATCGTCCACCAAGCTGGACAAAGCGGGTTGGCGGACTGTACATACCATAGAAATTCATACAAATTGCTACGGTATGCAGGTTTCCTCATGATGTTTGCCTTCACCGTTATGGTGCTTGGCGATTCACTATCAATAAGCACATGACTCCGAAAAGTCCAAGGTGAGCCCTGGGATTCGAACTCGCGACCACCGTGAATATTTTGGCAGTCGCGTCTGGTCCGTTTTCCAACAGGCGACCACGCACTCTATAACTTAACTCGATAATATAATTGAGACAAAAATAAATCAATTGAATTTCTCGTTCCAAACAGGTTTTAGAAACAAGAAGGATTTATTGTAAAGATATGCGCGTTCACGACACTCGCTTTAACACTTCTGTAGCGCAAACTGTCCCAGTTTTGGTTGGCAACAGATATTATCATAAGCGGTTAGCAACAAAATTAATATCTTATTTCCCGCTGCTTGGCTTTTAGTAATGTGAAGATCGGGTCTTAGTCCTAGCGTGGAGGAATAGCAAAAGGAAGCCTATCTAAACACCAAAAAAATGCTTTTCAAATCTTCATCATCATCAGCCCATCCGCTTCCATTGCTGGTTTTTCAAATAATGGCGGTATTTCTAGCCAAATACGGCCTAGGAACCTTCAGAAAACGAGCGTATTTCTTAAAGGCTGGTCACGTATCTTTATGCACTATGGTGTTACAGATGTTCATGGGCGGTGGTGATACCATCAGGCGAATCGTATGCTCGTTTGCTCGGTAGTTAGTATTTTAGTAAAAAAAACGAAGATTTGGTAGCTTTAATGGCGACAATGTTTAAGAAACTATCTGTAAGTTGGTTATGGGTTTGGAACAACTGTACAAATCTTTGTGTTGTCACAATTTTTTTTTTTTATTGCAATGAATGGCGAGACGAGCAAGCCGTTCGCCTGATGGTAAGCGATACGACCGCTCATAAACAGTAGAAATATTCCACTGCGCTCGCCATCCTGAGACATAAGATGTTAAGTCTCAATATGTCCAGTAGTTGCTCTGGCTACAATGTCCTTCAATCCGAAACACAACAGTGCATTTAAGCAGTGTTGTTTCACGGGAGAAATAGACATTGCGGTGGTACCTACCCAGATGGCCTCGCACATATGAGAGACCTACCACCAGTAACAATGTTATGTGACGGGGCTAGGTGAAATGAAATGTTTAGATGAAATTTTGAAATGAAATGAAATGTATTCATTGGTCATGTTGGCAATTAAAGAGCTCTTATGGCTGGTCAATACACATAGCACTTAATCTGTATATTACAAAATATTTCGATACGAAATATAGAGGCTTAGTAAGTTACTTTGGGGTGGCTGTGTGAATATTGATTTTAATTTATTTCCTTAAGATGTTCTTACCATTTGAACACTAGACCTTCAAGTACTCATAAAATTACGTAAATACACAGTCCAATCTGAAACATTTATCTAGTTCATTTAATCCCCAATTAGAAGTTCACATAAGACCCATAAATGTGCAATTAACTTTAATTAAAGTAACACATTCCTAATGTAATTAGCACACACAATCCCATGACGCATTACGTGAGATAAAACATTATAATGTTTGATAACTGATAAGAGAATAATGATAACACTGCAGTGATCTACTGTTACTAAGTGCGTGGTACCAGTGCAGCTGTGGACTTAGGCTATGTCAATATTCATTAGCTCTTCCTTAAAATGATGAATTATGTGATATTACAGAGCTATAATGGTGAAGGAAAACATAGTGAGGAAACCTGCATACCATGGCGATTTTTAAGAATTTCTATGGTATGTAATGTCTGCCAACCCGAATTAGGCTAGCGTAGTGTGGTGAACTTTTGTCTTAAATGAGAATTACTTATTTTTTACTACACTATATGTCATTATACAAGCAAATATTATCAAAATAATTACAAGCAACGCGTAATTTCAGTAAGACTCTACTAGGGATGCACTGGGACGCCGCACCACTTACGTAGGAACACGTTACGAACTCTTTACCTTTTCCATATACTTACGTCAATGCATTGGGCCGCAGTTTCCATCAAGTAAATTAACAATTGTTAGTTAATAATCCTAATCCTTAAGGATTATACTGTGTATTAAAGGATTGAAAGTACTGTAAGTTAAAAAGGTTGAGAAATTAATATCTAAGTAAGAATATACACGTTGTTTTTCTAACAAAAACGTGGGCAACACCGAGTTATTAATATACAAAAATTAATAGCCATCTGTACCAATTTGTATACTGATAAGATTGCGCGGCAACTGGACGTAATCTTCAAAATAACTATTTATATTATTCGTTTACACAACATAATCGCAGTTAGTTAGAACATATTTGAATAAATAACATATCAACCGCTAATTTACTGCGACAAGCATCTAAAGTTATTTTCCATTATAAATTCATACAAACATTATTTATTCAATATGGCGCCTGCAGTCTGGGGCGACTTATAAAACAAGTATAAATTTAGTTTTACTGTTGTTTCCGTAAAAATACAGTTTTATCGATTTTGTTGGATATAAAATATAGACGAAAGCTATAATACCTATTTAAGTGAGAAAGCCTGATAAAGATAAACCCACTCTTCTAGTTCATAATATTCAATCTGAAAAAGCATTTAAATTAAACTATGATTCAGCGATTTTATCGAGGAGTCCGTCCCGTGACCACGAAAACTGGAAAATAATTGAACGTCAGGAAGTTAAAAATTTTAAAATCGAAACCATTACCGTAAAATCCGTAAATAATAGTTATATTTCAATGTGTAACATTCACGTAAATTTAAATACCATTATCATTAAAAGTATTGTTATAAATAAAAGCTATTTTGATAATGTTTTTAGCTCACTAAAGACGGGCGTCCATATATTCGCATCGTGCCTTTCGGACCCATCGCATTAAACAGATCGTAGTATTCTTTGTATAGAAATTCATATAGGGCCGTTCTCCATATCCTATCTATCTCTAAAAGTAGTTTAAAGACCAAAAATTGCTACCATTACTATATCTACTTTTTGAATAGCTGTAATTGACAGAAACATTCGTAGGTTTAGCTATGCAACAAAGGGACGCCATTACGCTCACAATATTTATCTCTAAAACCACACCTAATAACCAATATAGCAATAGCATCAAAACACATAATAAAGTTCATTTGCGGCAATTTGTCACGCCGCGGGAACGCAAGCCACGACCCGTCATTTCGGAGCACTCCCACTGTGACACCGAAAGAGAAATTTCATGTTCTAACTGTGTTTATTTGCAATAGAAAATCGGCATTTAAGTTGTGGTTGTATGTAATACATTTTTTTTTATCCGCTTTGAGAACTGCAGGAATTTTACTTATTTTTCTTTGCCTACAAATTTTTTTTTAGATTTTTTTGTTCATTTGAGAATTTAAAGAATGCTACTTATTTCATTTTCTTTATTGAGATTTTTTTGTTTCATTCTTTTTGAGTTTTAGATAAATAATATGGGAGTACAGAGATTACAGAGTTAAAATATCACGCTGTCCAGTCCTTAACAGATCTCTCTCATACATTTCGGGGAACTGTTTGTGAGTCCGGAAAGTCTCGTAATTTCTGTTACTCAAGACGCGAGACTTGAATTTAGTGTGGGGTCAGTACTATGTTTGTGAGTGTTGGTTTTACTTTTAACGTAGGTAAATATTCGTATTGTTTTAAAAATGAATAAAAATTACATGATTGATCATAGTTTTCTCCCAATGCTCTCCATAAGGGCCTGCTTCCAACGACTTTCGTATTTCTTCTAACATTTTCTCTTGAAACTGACAATGCTATGGAATTGATAATAAATAAAATATACAAACTCGATGCGATGGCTATCTCTTCGATCGACACTATCATGCCAATGATGTTTCCCCTCCTTGTATTGTAGGCGGACCTCGGTAGTTGACAATACGTAACCTCTACTTGTTAACTCATCTGAATATTGACAGCCTTCATTTATGAGACCGAAACAGTCTCACTGAGTTTCTGATACCCACGACACAAGACTCGATCTTCATTTGGGATCTAGACTATGTATTTGCCTGTTGGGGGTATTATTATATAGCGTAACAATCTGGATATTACACATAATATCTGATTTGGTACATTTATCACAACACTGGCATAGCAACATAGTGAGAGCTGACAACAAGAGAACTGCAGCGTTCTATTTTCAAATACCGGTTGTGATGCGTAGGCGCGGCTTTACGATGTTAAGGCCGCTAATTTGTGCCTTATTTAATAAGTTTGAGTCCACGTTAGGCTCAAAAATCGCTTCACGGAATACTAGATACAAATTGAATGAAAAGAGCGTTTGGAAAGCGAAGTAGGTACATAATGTATACTCTCTAAGATTATATTTCTTTTATAAAGTGAGCTAAAAATATACAATGCATTCGTTGGCTTAGTCTTAAACATATTCAAGTTACTGTATACTTTTAAAATTGTAAATGTGTAGGTGAGTGTGTGTCTTATAGCTTTATGTCGTGAAATTGTAAACAGCTTTAATTTAAAATAGTACCTTAAAAACAGTTTTCATATTATAATGCAATCTTGCACCGAACTCTATTTAAATTCAAAGTAATGTATGAAATGTTATAATACTAAGAATACAATTGCTACCACTGCATGTATTGGAAGTAAATTAATAAATAATTCATTTGAATGATTAAAATCCTGGGTTTTACCATCAAAGCGGGAATACCAGTTTGTATATCGTCTGCTTACGGGTAAAAAGTAATAAATGCAGTCAGTGCCAATTCGAGTAAATGAGTTTTTAAAGTTTGAGTTGTAATTTGATCTATTTCAAATTCATTAATTAAATAACTGTTAAAGCAAAAAGTAGGGCTAACTACCCCTCTTTTGAGATTTACTTTTATTTAATATTTGTAATTAATAAAAATTTAATAAAATTAAATTTAGGTCTAAGGAGGGCTGCATTTAACCAGAATCCAGAATCAGATCAGGCCATCGCATGAAAACATAATGTATCGTACAATTTATACATAATGCTGCTGGCCAAGTCGATCTATTTATTAAAAACGTGAAGAATTTTTAATATTGATATGATAATAACTTACGTAATAACTTTCTACAGAAGGTCCCTTAAGCAAGGGCTAAATAAATTAATCGACTTGATATTACATGGATCTCACAACTTTTTGCAGTAGTAAAACTGAGCTGCGACACTTGGAATTTTTTTACAGGATGTTTTTGATGGGATCTCACGTCTTTTTGCAGAGTCCTACTTTTTTCCTTCTCGGTACTTTTCACTTCTAGAATATATTATATGACGATTTTTTAAAGCGTCTGTCTTATATTTTTTTTCTTATTTTTGTAGGTATCAGTTTATCACAAATATAGCGGAATTGATTATAAATGTTCTTTCTTTCATGGTAATTGATATTTTAGAGCTTTTTAGTCTATTTATTTGCAAGTTTTTCTTCGTCATGTTTTTCTAGAGGAATGTTGTACAGTTTCATGGGCTGAATACACCCTTTCCCCCTCTATACCCTCCTCTTGTTATGCCTCATATATATAGATACCTATCTACAACTATAATTCCATCATATACGGGTACATTGATTCATTAACTGCAAATGTAACTTTGTAATCGGATACATTTATATGGGATTACAAAGTTATTCATGCAGTTGGTGTATCTAGAAAACTAGACAGAGACTATGAAATGTTTGAATTTTCCCTTACTTTAAACACTAAACACTAATTATATTCTAAATTTGAAGGTTCTATGTCTGCTAGAAGTGCCTTAGACTTTTGATGATCGGTCAGTCAGTCAGTGAGTGACAAAATTAAGAAAGTTTGACAAGTTACGATTCTTAAACTACTGGCTCAAAATGAATGAAATTTTAAATATACCGTGTTTACACAATGCCTGCTTAGTAACTGAAAATTCAGGCTTCTTGCTTTAACCACAACGAAGTTATGGGGGGTTGAAAATGGTCTGAATTGCTTCGAGAAAAGGATGGTACGACAGTGCCGCTTTTTAGCTCGACTTGGAGGGGGCACTGCCGTGCCCCCAGATAATAATAAATGCGTTTATGACCTTGTCACAGAATAATTCTAATCATTTTACTTTTTAAATTATAAAAAGTAAAAAACTTGAACCGTATTTATTGTTTTTACCTGTGAAAATTGAAATGCATTTAAGCTATAAGAATATTTATTATGTTTTACTTGTATATTTTTTCCAAAATGTAAGAAGTTATAACTTTTACAAACTTATTATCTCAGAAGATATTGGACTTTGCATTTATTGGGTTTTACCAGTAGATAGAGAATAAAAAATTCCATTTAACTGCATTTTTAACTCGACTTTGTAAAAAAAAGACGGGTTGCACTCCGGGAGTGCCGGCAGAAGTGAAAACTTGATTATTAACGTTGAGCATGTTTGATATTTTGGAATGGTTAGGGAATAATTTTGCACCAATTGCTTTATCAGTATAAAAGTACTATCATTTATGTGGTAGAATACAATATTCATTTATTGCGCTATCGTACACAAACATGACAATTTATATTACATTAAAAATTTAACACTTTAAAACTATTACAATTATTTTACATTAAAAAGTTTATCTCTCCGAAAAATCAACTTTCATCCATAATTTCAACGACTTTTTCACCATCATCATTACCAGAACTATCATCGCCAATCTCTAAAACTGATACGATAGGTTTATGGTAGCTGAAGTAAGAAACGAACAGTTTTGATTCGAACCTATTTAAATGTCTAATAAAGACCGCATCAATAGTAGTTTTGTATTTCGTTGTGCTAAGATTGCGATCATTCGACATAGTTAAACCAAATTCATTATTTAAAAATTCAATTAATAGTTGATTTTTATCGTCTGCGAAGTTTATGTTGAAATCTCCACTCAAAATCATTGGCAATTCATCAAAGCTTTATAAACTGACAGCTAACTGACAGCTGTCTACTCTCCATCCGTCTTACGCTTTTCGTCTTACGATCAGGTCACGTGTCCTGACGCGAGTTTAAGATTTTATACCCATTACAGAAAAAGTGCTCAACGCCGCTAAAGAAGTTTTCACTTCAAAAATACCGGGGGAAGACCGTGGGTACAGATTGCAAATTACATATAATTTTAGACTGCTGCCCCAGCCTGATCCCATAGTAAAAAATAAGAAAAATCGTATTTTGCCTGCTCTCGATTGTCGAGCTCGTCAAGACGATTCCTCTGACTCCAAACACGGGGGGTTTACTTTAAGAAATGACGGAGTTATGCCTGGACAAATATTTTAGGGGAGAGAGGGAGGAATTTGGGGATTTGGTTGGGGCCAATCTGTAGAGCTCACCGAGCCGGTTCCAACGATACCAAACTCGGTGGGTCTACGATCTATATTGGCCGAGATAGGATTGGGGGGAGGTAAATTTTCGGGGTGGGGGTAAGGGAGGGGGGGGAGGAAGGTTTCGTGGGGAGGCTAACTTAAATTAATTTTTTGGAGGTAATTTTTTTTTTTTTGGGGGGGTAATTTTTTGCGCAATTTGGGATTTCTGGGGGGGTCAATTTGTAGCCCTCACCAAGACGGTTCTGAGGATACCAAACTCGGTGGGTCTACGATCTATATTGGCCGAGATAGGATTGGGGGGGGTGAGGTACATTTTCGGGGTGGGGGTAAGGGAGGGGGGGGGGGGAGGAAGGTTTCGTGGGGAGGCTAACTTAAATTAATTTTTTGGAGGTAAAATATTTTTTTTGGGGGTTAATTTTTTGCGTAATTTGGGATTTCTGGCGGGGTCAATTTGTAGCCCTCACCAAGACGGTTCCGAGGATACCAAACTCGGTGGGTCTACGACCTATGTTGGCCGAGATAGGATTGGGGGGGGTGAGGTAAATTTTCGGGGTGGGGTAGGGGAGGGGGGGGTAAGTTTCGTGGGGAGGCTAATAGGCACTATTTCGGAATAAGGGTGGGGGAAGGCAGGGGGGGGCTATGGGACAATTTTGGAAAAAGTGGGTGAAACTGAAAAAAAAACGAAACAGTAGGCCCAGGCATACATTTTCGCCGCGCTGTAGAGAGGGGATAGCTGTCTACTCTCCATCCGTCCTACTAAGATGTTTATAAAGTAAACGTCATTGCCGTCCTACGCTTTTTCGATCAGGTCACGTGTCCTGACGCGAGTTTAAGATTTTATACCCATTACAGAAAAGTGCTCAACGCCGCTAAAGAAGTTTTCACTTCAAAAATGCATTTATCTTGTTTTACCGGTAAGCAGACGATATTTCGAATACCACGTAACATAGTCACATAATATTGTCTACCACGCTGGCCT